>VWZU01016258.1:612598-662038 GCA_013397095.1 Sterrhoptilus dennistouni | reverse complement strand
AAAAAAAAAAAAAAAAAAAAAAAAGAGAGAAGAGAAGACAGAAATTGTCAGAAAATAAAAATGGGAATTGCTCCTGTCTAAATATAATCAAAAGAAATTGTCACGAAATGGGTAAGTGAAAATTGTTATACTCTGAAATCACATAGTTTTTCAATAATGCCAAACCACCAGCTTTAAATAGAACCTGATTTTCATTAATAATTCTGCTTTCCAGTTTTTTATGAGTTTTTTCAGAAGACCCTATGGATCATATGTAACAAAAATATGAGACATGCCACAAAAGGTCCATTTTTAGATGAGATTCCAGGATTTTTCTTGGTTTTATGAGCGCTGGATCCACACTCCAGTCGGACCTGCCAAACTTCCAACCACTCATTAACTCAAGCCATCAACAAATTTGAATAAAATGCTATTTGTAATGCTTTTTATATATTTTTTCATACATGGATATACCCTTACACAAGTACACATATATGTATGCATATGCATCCATATATGTTTCTGTGGCTATGTATGTATATGTCTGTATGAGCATATGTGTATATATCTGAATATATATGATTGCACTCCTGGAATAAAATTACATAAAAATAATTGCAATCCTCTGACAGAGGTGAAAGTCTCTTTTTGAAGTCCCAGGAATGAAAGACAAAATGTATGTTGAGCATTGAACTTTCTAAAAATGTCAAGATTCTCACTACCACAACCACAACCACAACCTCTGTTTCTAACTATATGGCAGATTTGAGACATTTAGAGACATGATACAATTTAACTGAGAGAACTCCTTTGAGTTATATTTTGGAGTCCTGATTAATTTCTTCCTAGACTTATGGCCAATTTGAGACAACTTGGAGGCTGTTGACTTTAGGAGATAATAAGCCTCCCTATCCTCTGAACAATAGATCCACTGAATTTTAAGCCAACATCTTTGGAAAGCTGAAAGTTACAGATAAAACCTAGTCAGTGTAAGTGAGATATAATTCCTTCATGTATCTGGATCAGCCATTCCAAAAGTGTTGAAGTCATCTAAATTTGTTCTAAATTAAAAGAAAAACAGATATGGGTGAAAGCATGAAGGAATTCCAAATGCCTAAAGTCAGGCTCCTCTTTTACAACTTCAGACACCTCCTTTCACCCATTCACTTTACAGAACATCTAAGCACTAACTTGGGGCAAAAAGCTGCAGGCGACACCTGGTATTCACCTGTAAGCTGGTTGACAAACTTATACTGAGTTCTTCCACAAGTTTCAATACCTGAGGTCTGAATACTCCCTACACAACACAAGCAGAATTTCACACGCTTGAATTTTCTACATATCACAAAAAGTGTTTATGTTGATTTTCTTTCAGTTTATGACATGCAATACCATAGGATGACAATATGAAACTGTTGGCAACTTAAATTAGATTTTGTCATTCTTTTTGGGTTTCCGTGGTTTTGTTTTGGTTGTTTTCTGGTTTTATTTTCATTACAGATGTATTAGGCTAACATTTAAATCAAGACTTTAATGTATACATGCATTCAGGCTGAATTTACATTGCCTGAGGAAAAGTAGACTTTCCTTATTTCTATTTTTTGTATACTTGACTTCAAACTTTATCTTTTTACCACTTTCTTTGGGTTTGATTTATTTTACTGTATCCAGTTCTGGTCACTCCCATACAAGAGAGAGACATGGACACACTGGAGAGAGTCCAACTAATGTGATTAAGGGACTGGAGCATGTTTATATGGGGAAAGGCTGAGACACAGTGACCTTTCAGCTTATAAAAGAGAAGGATTGGAGGAGGCGGAACTTACTAATATATATAAATACCTGAAAGAAGAGTGTAAAAAGAGAGAGAGAGGCTCTTTTGAGTGGCACAAACTGAAACAAAGAAGGTTCTTTCTGAGCATCAGAAAATACTTTTTCCCTGTGCAAGTGGCCAAGTTTTGACATAAGTTGTCCAAAGAGGTTCTGTGTCCCTTCCTGGAGTATTCAAAAGCTGTGTGCATATGCTTGGTCAGGGGAAATGGACTAGATGACCTCTACCAGTCTTTGATTCTTTCATTCTCTGATTCTGTAATTCTGTGATTCTGTGTCTAAGGGCAGGCATAGTTTTTATATATATATATTTTTTTTTTTTTTTAATATAGGGAAGACATCATGAGGCTGTTCTGGCTGTTAAGATGCTAAATTGTAGCTCACAGCACTATATACCTGACTTCCTTTTAACGCTGGATATCTTGATTTTTCAGATATTTAGTAGTACAGACATCATGGACGGAAGAGGACACAAGTCCCATATGTGGTCCACACACTTTTCACATAGAAATAGCAAAAAAATATTTATTCATTGGCATTCCAGAATAGATCCTCTTGATCAGCCTACAGTGCAGCTAAGTACCCTAGTCACCTATACTTACTATAAAAACCTGGAAAGAGCATGAATAATGATGCAGACATTCCCTATTTCTTGTGAGAATGCCCTGTCTGTGAGATTGTGGCTGGTTTGTGAGAGTAACCATCTTCAGGGTAAGCAGCAGGAGCAAGGTAGACCTGGACTACTTAATCTGCTTCTATTATGAGTTTGGTTATACTGGTACCCATAAATGAGAGTACAAGGAGCCATTCTCTGGCCTTGAGTGCAACTGGAATGATCTGGCCACATCTACTCTGTGATCTTCCCAGAGCAGAATGAGTGTGTGGTAAATTCTGAGCTGTGTTTGGGAACTACTTTGGAAAATGCTAACTGGGTCCAAGCCAAAACTGTTTTAGCGTCCAGGATATCAGTTTAACAGCTTAGTTGACCAAATTTTGGTGCTCACAACCAATCCCAAAATCCACCTTAAATTGCTAAAATAAACATACTCTTTATACATATATATATATATATATATATACATACAGAATTCAAAAATCCATGGCCACAGGAAACAGATACCCTGTTTCCTCCAGCCCACAGGGTGCACATTACCAGAGCTCCTACTGTAAATCTCAGTTAAGGAACTAAGAAAGGAGAAAATCCAAGGTTCCAAGAAGGTTCAAAGTTTTATCTAAAATCAAATTATCCATGCCACATTATGTGTTTAGAATTTCTATTGTATTTTGGACCTTGGATTAAGGGATTGGTGCCACATGTAAATATTTCTTTGGAAAGGGAGACTTCGGACAAGAGGGGTACCCAACCTTCTCAACTAGCTAGATTTACCTTCCTTGTTCTATTTTGACCACTATTCTTGTGTATGTCAAAAGCTACCCTTTGGAGAAAATAAACACTGTAATTAGGTTCTGGAGCCTTGGTAACTATTCTGGTTATTTGGGTTAGGTAATAGTGATCCTATCCTATACATTCATTCACTAATTATCCTTATTACTGAAGTTACTTACCTTCATGTTCTCCTGGTTATGTTTTAGATTTTAGTGTTTTCCAAGCAGAAATCTGACATCAAATCCTACTTTGTATTTCATTAGTAAAAATCTGGAGCATTTCCATTGATGGATTTTATAGCTTTTTTGTGGGATGTATTCTGAACACTGTGTTCATTCCCTCAGGGCAGTGTATTTGCAAGCATGATAGATCCTCTTTACATCCACCCTAACATCAACAGAATCAAACAGCCTCTGTAAAGCATTTGTATTTTGACAAACAGGCAAATTTCCATAGAATCTTTTTTCCTTGGAATTTTTATGACCAACTTACCCATCATCTTTTTCACTCACGCATGAAAAATGTCAAAAAGCTATATAAATATTTAGTGTGATTTATGATTGTTTTCTGGGCTTGAGAAAGGCTGTGAAACAGCTAAGAGCAAAAGAAATCACAGTCCTGAGAGAATGTGGCAAGGCATCAATTGCTGTTCCTTATTAATCCCCAAAGTACAGCCCAGTGAAATGAAATAAATTAGTTAAGCCTGTTCACCAGGCCTTACCACTGTCCCCAAAAGGAACAGCTCCTGCTGCTTAAAAATCAACTGAAAGGCAGATCATCACATTACTGAAATTGGAAAGATATGATTAACCTCTGCAGTTTTTCCATGCTCTTTTATTTCTGCAGAGACCAATACTAATTCCATGTAAATGGTATGAAAATCTGAAAGAAGGGCTTCACTTATAGAATTTCCATCTTATTTTTACAACACAAAGGATTTAGAATTCTTTGAACAAGGTTCAGAAAAGCATCCAAACTTTCTGATGTTCCTCCCTAAATTACATGAGATTCTGGGGAGACATTAAAGGATTTAAAAGGGTAGGAAACGTACTATATCACTTTTTGAGTTCATAAGTGATTTTCTATTCTTGCCAACTGTACTCATGAGACTCAAAGGCACAAGCAGACAGCCAAAGAGCATTTTTAATGGATTTTTTACATAAAAATTTCATCTAGTTCTGCTGTCCTTGCCTATGCTTTTTTTTTTTTAATCACAAAAAAATTATGCTGTAGCCATCATTTCTTAGGAAAAGGAAGAAAAAATGTTTAAGCAACAAGATGTGAGTTCATTTTTAAGAATCCCTCATGTTCATTGTGTTATGCATCCAATGGATTTTAAAAGATTGGCAGAGAGCCTACAAGTATAACACCAGTACTGTGGGGTTTTAGTGTTACTGGTAAAATTTATTTTCAGAAATTCAAAAAAATAATAGTGACACAAGGCATTTAAACATCAAGCTAGCATGGGATAAGGTAGATGGCATGCTACAGAAAATAGTGAGCTTGCTATTTATTTGCTCACTCAACAGTGCATAAAGTAAATTTTTAAATTTGTATGGAGGAAAGTAGTTATTCCTTTATTTCTACTATTTTGTTCAATTTAATTTCAAATATAAGTTAAATGGCAACTTTCAGAAAAAAAAAACAACACAGTTTTTTGGGGTTTTTTTAAAGCAGTGTCTGTTGATTTCAGAGAATCCTTCAGATTTATATAAAGGGTTTCTTCCAAAAACATGTAAAAAGTTAATGACAAATATTTCGATTTCTAACTATTTTTAAAAATTTACAAAAGAAAAGAAGCTTCAAATTCAGGATATTTTCCACAAGACTAAATGTATTTGGAATGTCTCACATGAAAGACAATTTACAGTGATACACTGTTTTTAGTCCATAGAATAAAATAACAAATATGTCAACCCCATAAAGTTTTGATGTTACAGACAAAGCAGATATCTGCTCGATTTCCCTGAATAGCCAACTGTGATGTAGTCATCCTGGATTGGTGGGGTTATAATACAGGAGAGCATGACACAGCTAAACCATTTGAGAGAGTTGTGAGTCTCCCAGCACACAGGTATATTCTAGATGAATCAGCTATGAAAAACATTGAGTGGCAATCTGGATGCTGTGACATGCTTTGACCAGCTACTATCACTAAAAAAACCTTAAACACCTCTTACGGCCACTTTCTATTCAAAATACACCTCAGCCAGTCTTTAACAGTAAGACAAGTTGCTGTCTATGTGCCCAGGCTCCTGAGCTGGAAGAGAGGATGGAGAGCAGAATGAAGCTCCCATAATCCAAGGAGAAATTGTCAGTGGCCTGGTATGGAATTTAGACACACACAAGTGTATGGAGCCAGATAGGATCCATCCATGGGCACGGAGGGAACTGAGAGAAGGGCTCACTGACCTGTTTTCCAACATTTACCAGCAGTCCTGGCTAACCAGGAGACCCCAGTTGATTGGAAGTTAGGAAATTGAATATTATAAAATGGTAGCCTAAGGTGTTTTCTTATCCATATTCTCAGGTGAATTTCATGGAGCATGTTGTCCAGGGAACACTATTTTCAAAACATGTGATAAAATGTCTTTAATACTGGTGATATTCATGATGCAATGTGTGGAAAAGAAGAATTGTACAGTACAAACCAGAAGGTTGAAGAGAGCTGCAGTGTGAAATGTCTGTTGGTGGAGGTGGGCACAGACCTAAGTTTAGATCAGCTTCATTTTGCCAGTCATCTGTACACAGGGGAGCTCATGGGCCTACTTTAAGGCTTTCTTCTACCTGTTTATCCAGGATTAGATGTAAAACTAAAACACTAATGGGCAGGTGATGAAATGTGTAGTCATGTTGGTAAGCAGAAACACAACATTGACACAGTTAATTGCTATTAACTACACAAATTAACGGGCATTGTTGCCTGGCATAGCTGTCTACTTTCATACAAGCTACTGAATTCATAGCAAATGATAGTTTCTGTCAAGTGTAGTTCTTTATTTGATTTAAAAGCACGGCCATGAGGTAAGAGTCCTTGGTCTTAATGCTTGTCGTCTGTGTTACAATCCTGCAAAATTCCAATTCAAAGGGTTAGTTTAAGTTTATTTATTTTTAAAACCCTTTATATAAATTAAATAGCTCAAGAAATGCTGGACCTACAGAAAAACAGATCCTGCCATTTTATGGCCTTCTTACTTTTTTTTTTGTTTGTTTGTTTTGTTTTTGTGGTTTTTTTTGGTTTTTTTTTTTTTGTTTTTGTTTTTGTTTTTGTTTTTTTTTTTTTTGTTTTGTTTTGTTTTGTTTTGTTTTGTTTTGTTTTTGTTTTGTTTTGTTTTAGGGAAGTTGAGAGAAGCTGTGCATGCTCAGCATTTCAAAGGGCAGCCCTGTACTCCACTGAGTTACTGCAGTGAACCTGACCAACAGAGTCTAAAAAGTCACTGCATGGGAACTGCACCTCCTGCTTCTTCATCTGTAAACTTCAGTGGGCTGTTTCTTGTGTCATGAAACCAAGCCTCCTCTTCTCATTTTACCTAAATCACAATTTTGGGAAGGTGCTTCTCCCCATGGTAGGGGCAGGCTGCTTCCTGTGGCCAAATATGTATGAATTTTTTCAAAGAGCAGGAGGAAAAAGTAAAGCTGTCTCACTCAGAGAAAGGCAAATTGGTAGAAATTTTCAAAGCAAGATTTGAGTCTCTCTTCATGGACTACAGGAAAACAGATATTTTTTATTTACCACTGAGTTACACAACAGTTTACTGATTTTCTCTTATAGCTGAGCTCATATTATTCATGCAACAAATAGGGACTGGAAAGGATTTACAAGAAAACATATGACTCCTGAATCCTTGGTTCTACTTTTAACCATGCTACCATGACCAAAATGTATGCCAAATGCATAAATAATCTAGGGACCTCAGTTGCTGTCTTTCTAGTACAGCTTTGAATGGAATAGTAAGCAGGTCTGTATTTTATAGCACACTATTAAGTACTGGGTAAACACCTCTGTAGGTTAAGTTCCCTTCAGCCTGTGGAGATTTTTCTACTCAGGTTTTAATATCCCACAGGTAAATCTGCTGCTAAGATGACCGCCTTGCAAAAGCCAGTGAACACCACTTTCTTCTCCTGAAAGCTGTTTTAAAAGCGGAGAGAAAAGATTCCAGCTTTTGAGTGGCCTGGTCCTACTACAGGGTATGAGCTGGGCTTTAGTCATGTTTATGGGATTAAGACCCTCAGGGAAATTTGGCAGCATGCAGCTGAGTTCCTGGATCCCATTAAGGCCTGGGTAGATCTGGGCGTGCATGCAATGCAGAACTGCAGGTGCCTAGAAAGCATCCAGGTCCAAATGTGGTGTGACTGATGAGTTCAGATGTTTCCAGAGTTACTCAGATGCTGGGTTGGGATTGGAATGGGAGGAGAAAAGAGAATGATCTGCAGTTTACATCTTAGGTATCTAAAGTGTACACAAAATTCTATTTCAGATTATTATATTTCTCCTTTTTCTTTTTTTTTATTTTATTTTTTTTCTTCTGATCAGGTCATTAAGACTTCTAAATGAAAATGCAAATGCAGAGTAGAAAAGGTGGCCCAAATTCTACTTGCATGGATGGAAAATGTTTTGATTTATGGTGATGTAAATAATAGAAGTTAGTTGAATAGCATGAAAAAAGAGTTATTCCACTCCACACTTTTCCAAGAAATAAATTCTCACACACACACCTCCCAGAAGGTTTGGAAATAAACTAAGTAGATACCAAGTTTGGGGACTAAAATTCTTTGTTTGAGAAAGCAAATGAATCAATGAACATGAGAGGATAATGAAAACCAGATTTCCCTAAGCTAATTCCTGGGTATATCATGGCTTTGGCTAAAGTCTGGTATAAAATATTTATGATGCAAAACATTCTATCACCCATGGAAAAATAGTGTACTGTACATGATGCCAATATTTTCTGCTACAAAGTTGTCAATCTGGAATATTTCACTTACTTTTACATATATGTATTCATATACCTACACCTACATGTATATCTGTGTACACAGTCATTAACAACTCTGTAACTATTGCAATACTCTACTGCCTCCCAGAATCCAGTTAATCAATATGTTGCAATTGTAGCAAGTATTTACTTTTCTATCTGCCCAGAATCCCAAATTAAGCCAAAATCTATAGAAAATCTTTTTACCAGCCGTGTTCTTATGTAGTAAACCAGGTACAGCCTGAGAGCTGTGTAGAGACTTGGAGGGATGCTAAATAAACATGTTCTGATTGCTTCATTGCATTGTAATATAGACTAGACATATAATAAAGGGGTAAGAGTCTGCTGCCCATAGTCCTTGGAGATAGATTTATTGTTAAAGTAAGAAGTGCTGGACACTTTTCAAATTCTTTGCCAATGTTTGGAAAAATGGGAGACAAGTATGAATTTTTAGGTCCTTAAATATTAGTGGTGGAAGTCTGGCTGCAGGCCGCTGAGGGTATGCCCACATCAGGCTAATTGCCTGTGTGCTGAAATGGTTCCATGCTGGATTACTCAGGACTGCTCCAGCAAACCCTTGTGTGCCTCTGCTGCTCTGCCTGAATTATCTCCTTGCCCTGCAGCACAGCCAGAGGACGTTTGTCCCTGTGCAATATTCAATTAATTTAATTATGGACCAAAATCATATGCCATGTACTCTTCTGAATACTGACCCTCCTTTGTATTTCTTTAGTAATGTCATTTTTGTCAGACCAGTCCCTTGGAGTATTACTGTTGTTCCAACTTGTAGTCCTGCTGTAGATAAAAACTCAAGTGTTTCCTCTGCTTGTACCAAAGGCAGGTGCTACCATCACTTTCATATTCTGTCCTACTCGGGCTCTGAGCCTGCTCTCACAAACTTGGAAGCAAAATTCCTGTGTTGAACTTCCCATCCACAGAGCACACAATCTCCATAAAAAAGACATGACAAGTTACAACACAGGAAACTGAGGCATGCAGAGTGAGATATGACTCAGCCTAAGTTACACAGCTCAGCTAAGAGAAGAAATTCTTCTGGGGGCAAATGCTTTTCCCCATGGGTGCTGCTGCACCTTCAATATTTTTATATATTCTGCAATTGATGAATCATTCAATGAAGATGGGAAAAGGTGAGAAAAAATGATTTTACATAACTCTCCATGGAGTTCATAATTTAAGCAAACAGCTTAAACTCTTTCAGCACAATAATTCTCATAAATAACTAATGATTGCCTTCCCAAAGACAATATTTTGCAGTAATTTTGAGCAAGATTGTTTGATAGAGTGAGAGAAAAAATGTATTAGGTCGTAGTCTAGTGACCTAAAGCTACATAAAATTGTGTAACATTCAATTATATTTACTGTCAATTTTTGTTTCTTTTGGTTATATTTCCATGGGGGAAAATAGTTTTCTAATACATTCCAGAGTCCTTGCAGTGTTAAAGTTCATTTTATTGATCTTAGAATAAAACTTTCAATGTACAACCACCTGAACCTCCTTCTGAACCTCCTTGGAGATCTCTTGGTGTCAGATGCCACCAAAATGAAGCAGCAAATGGTCTTACAAAGTCTTGGATTAGCAGGTACATTTCCCAGGTCTGTCTGTGATGCTAAAACCTAATTTACCCACACATCTTGAGGCTGGGACTTGCTTAATAATTATTCAAACTGAAACCAGTGTGATTCCACATGAACAAGAAAAAGAGTCAAATCCTCAGGATCATTTCCTGAACTGGAAAATGCACCTAGTATTCCAGGGAGAACTTTCTGACTTGAAAGACAAAAGGTTCTGAGAACTTTGATAATCTGTAAATATTTTAATTTTCATTAAAAACAGAATGAAGGAAGCAGATCACTGTGTTCTATTGATTCTTCTTAAGAATCAGCCTCCTATACAGATGCATATTTTAAAGCACAAATGGCATTCTGAGGTGGAAAGTGTTCTTTATGCATAAGATATACTGTCAAACAAGCTCCAAACCACAAATGTCAGATCTTGAACCAGATATGATCTTTAATTCCCCAAAGGATTTGTTAGTGGGGGAGGGATTGGACAGTACTGGGTCAGGAGTTCTGTCTTGGCTCAGCATGCAAATAAATTCAAGCTATAAAGTTTGGATCCAAATTTCTCCTGAAGTTAATTGGGGTTTGGATCAAATGTTCCATCTCTAATTATGACTCATATTAATAACATTGGGGAGTGTGATTTTTTCCAAAGTGCTCAGAGTTGTTCTTATTATGATCCCATTGAATACTCTAAGCTAAAATTCTTATTTTTAATGCAGGGAAAAAAAGTCTGCATTAAGCACTTACGAAAATCTCTTCTTCCTGCCTTCTGTCCTTGTTTCCCTGCACCACCTCTCTCCCTGCTCAAGTCAATGTGTTTAGCTCATTCTGAGTAAAAGTTTTGAAGCAGTGAAAAAACCATCTGTTAAAAATTCCAGTTCTGTGTTTTTGATAGAAGGGCAAGCTGAGAAGTGGAAATTTCTACGATGGCAAGGAGGTAATATTTGCATCAATACTTTTGGACTACAAATCCATTTAATGTGGATGAGTCCTATTTGTATAATACGAGGTTAGATCAGAGGCCTTGAAGTATGCAAAATTTTCTCCAGTAAAGTTCGTAACATTTCAATGGGTTCGGTTAAAACATTTTCCTTAAAATTTTCTTTGAGCTAAAACTGAGGGGAGAAGTTACTTATAGAAGTTTTTAACTAGAAAGGGATCTGGAGATAAAATGATTTTTTTGTTGTTGTTGTTGAGAAGAGAACTGGAATAATTAGGCAAAGTTTCTGCATTCTTCAGCTTTTCAGTGGAAGATTTGAGGTAGGAGGGTGGTGTATGTATTCTCATTCCTGTTATGTTTTTGGAAGATTGTTTTGGCTTTTCTGTGGGAAATATCCAATATTTCCAATCAGCTCAAGTTAAAAATGCTGCTAGGAATCTTTATAGACTCCAAACCCATTAGAAATTCTTTAGTAACTTTCTAGGTGTAGTTGATTTCATGTCAGTATCTGCATACCATCAAAAAAAAAAAAAAATCAGGGCCGTTTAACCTGGTGGTTGTGATTTTGAAAAGAAGTGCTGCTCAAGGCCTCAGCTAAGTCCCACAGACACATTGGCAGTGAATTGGTAGACAAGTACCTATTTGCTCCACCTGTTCCCAGGAGAACTCAGCTGATGAGCTCAAGCTCTTGCAGGGTGGTGGTGAGGGAAAGAACCAGCACAATATGTCAGAAACTGGAGTTTCTACTCTCCCTATGCTATTTCCCATAGTACAACATGCATATGTGATTATATGCTTCTTTATTTGTCTGTGTGTATGTGTACATGTGCAGTAGTACAGGGGTAGTTGATAAAAGTAGAAGTTTAGTATGGTATTGCAAAACCAGCACATGGGGTCTGGACCCTCCATCTGTACTCATCTAAACACTTTTCTAGCAAACTCATGAGAAGGGCCATGGAGGAGGTGTACATGTGTTTTAATGCAAACCACTTAGGCTCTTTATTCTCTGGCCTATCAAGGGGAAAGCTGTGTATAAGCTGAGGTGAGCTGTTCAAGCTGAAATTTATGATGACATTTAAAATCAGCAAAGCTTGCTGTAGCCCTGAAGGTTGAAGCCTACATGCACACTTCATATAATATGATCCCAAGCAGCCACCAAATTGGAGGTTAAAAGTATTGTATACATTGCTACCAGTTACCACATCAGCATTTCAGATATGTGCATGTGATTTAAGTGCAGATGACCTGGAGCTTGCTGATGCCATAACTTAAATAGCAACTGGGCTCTGTGCTGGTTAGAATAACAATACAGGCATTATAACAATCTCACTTGAGCGGCCATTAAGACATCTCCAGCACACTGTTGTACCACTAAAACATAATTCCCAGTAGACAATAATCCTAGACCCCTTGACTGTGAATCATGAGCAGTAAATGGCTGATGGGCAGGTTAACAATGGGCTCTGTGGGCAGTCTGACATTGTACAGGTGCGCATCATCACAGTAAAGTAATTAACAGGTACTTAAAGGAATGTAAATTTAAGCTCAAAAAACCTGTTAAGAGACTTCCTAAGTGGACTGCCATTTTTTTGTAAACCCCACTTATATTTTATGACCAGGTAAAAGGACTGCAGAGCACAAATCCAATCTAAAAGTAGATCTGCAATCAATAGATCTCCTATCGGCACTAGGCTGCTCCATCAACAGTCCTGTTTTATAACTTTGTGACATGTTCCTGACTCAGGATTTAAAGCAATTCAACAATGCAGTCTGACCCCTATAAAGAAAGTAAGAAAGAAAAAAACAATAGTTTAACATTTTACCCAGGAAAAAGCTGAAAAAATATTAAGAAATGCAAATTATCAGGAAAGATAATGTGGATATATAAAGGAACGTGTATTTATACATGTGTATATATATATATATTTACACACATACACAAACCATGAACTCCACCCAGTATACATCTGCACACTTTTTGGATAGTACTGGACTTATTTAGGAAGGGAACAAAGACCCAATATGGAAGGAGAAGCAGTGAACTTGGGTTTGCAGCAGGGACTGCAATTTTATGTGCTGAAATAATGAGTAGTAATGGGAGCGGCTAGAGTTCCCTCAGCATTTCCTCTTCTATTTCTTCTCTCTCTGCTCTAGTAAATCCAAGTCTGGCATATATAGCAGATAAAGAGTTTGAAATGTACAATTTTATCCAAGGCTTTTTATAGGAGTAACAAGATCATCTGTTTAATAAGTGCTTGATTCAGTCCTCTGCCTGCAAAACTCTGACTTAACCTTCTAATCATCACAGGATCATCTCCAGAGCTTGGTACCCTGCCTGCCTGGGTTGGCCAGTCCAGGTTTACCAGCATTTTTCCTCATGGCAGATTTGGACCTGGTGGGAAAGTTTGAGGATCAAACCAACAGCAGACAAAGAAACAAGTCTATTTATTCAAAACATATTTCACCACAAAACGGCATTTGTGTAAACGTTGTGAATTACCAAGAAACAAAACCAGCCACTGTGATGTTATCATCCTTTTTCTGATCACAGGTCTTCCAATTTTTGAGAATAGAGATGGGTTTGGTTTTACCTGACAGAGTGCAGGTCACTGGAGTTTGGAGAACCCTCCTGTGTCTGTGCTGGTAAATGTGATGGGGAGGTCCTGCCTTACCCCTTGTGCTGAGGCCAATTTCTTTTGATTCAATACAGTGACAGTGCACTGAGTGTCTGCAAAGGCATAGGTCTGCCTGCTAAAGGCGTGGATTAGCCTTTCTTTTGCTCTCTTCTCATAACTTACAAGGTTTTCACAGTCTCTGCCGTGAAATTTCTAACTCCCTTCTGTAAAGCAAACTTACCGATTCTCTTGCATCTTATGCCCAAGGAGGACACTTGGACTCTTCCCATCCAGGATGCAGCAATAGCTTTGGTGTGGAGATTCTGCACTGCCACAACGGCACAAAGCTCCTGCTTTCATTTTGGCATGGTAAAAATAATCCCATAGAAAATGCTTCAAATGCTCTGGATCACTTCTTTTGCTGCTGTGGGAGTCAAACCCTGAGGAAATCTGGCTCATTTGTTTGGACATTTCTGCATTAATACATTTACTTCAAAACAGTATTAACATGAGCATATGTTTGTTTTATAAAAATTTAATATCATCCAAACGAGAATGCTTTGGAACCATTACACAGATACATGTCACTAAGTGTACTTTCCAAGCTCGCCATGCACATTTCATGCTAACCCTATACATTCTATGCTAGATGTTATTTTTGTCATCCATCTTAGTACTATCTCATTTTTCCCTTATTGGGATTTTGATTTCATTTAATCTCCTCTAGTTCAGGAAATTTTCAGCTGAAGCCAGAGTAGTTCCTTTGTGTAAAGCAAATGCAGATAAAAATTCTAAACACTGGTTCACCCTGTTAAGTTCTGAAAAACATTACTTGAAACCATTAAAATATATCGCTATTTTTATTCAAAGTAGCTATTGTAATATATATTAAGAGCACAAATCTCCATCTGGAGTGGGTTTCATTTCACCCACCTAAATATTCCTGGAAGTTATACATGAAAAGTAAACCACCCACTGGATTTCCTTCAGAATCAAAATAAAGATACAGGCTCTGACAGCTTTCCCTCAGATAGATGTGTGTACAATTCTCTAGAAGTACCTAATTGTCCAAAATATAAGCTTAATAAAAGATTAAAATTAGTTTATATTAATCATCTGTGTTGCCCATCTAAATCTAAAATCATGCCATATGAATGTCACCTCTCATGTAAAAAGCTTCACAGAGTGGATTAATGTGAAGCTGCTCTTCATCAGATAAGAATAAGACTAAAAAAGAGTATTTTTTTCCTTCTTTTTTTAATACATATATGCAAATAAAAAGTTTTACTGATGACTAATCTTAGCAAACACACTGAAATGTGGTATATGCTATATGTGACTGAAAAATAACTTTAATATCCTTCGCGTTATTTTTCCATTATAAGAACAATATAAGCACAGAATAAAAATATTTCCAAATATTCAGCATACTTAGCTAGTCCAAACTGAGCCTCAAAATTTGAAAAATGCAGCCCTTAGAGTCTTAACTTTTTGCTAATGAGGCAATTGATATTATTTGCAATGTTCTTTGGACATAAAAAGAAAAGAAAGATTAAGGAGGATACTAGTTACCACTAGCATATTCGGAAGCAAAAAGGCTCAAAAAAGATGAAATCTGATCAAAATAAATAAATACTTGCAAGTTTTCAGGTTATCATTTTCAGACAAAAATGTCTAATGTTAATAAGGGACGTAGGCCAAGGGCTTTAGAAGTTGCTTTTCTTAAAAAAACCCCATGATTTATTTGATTTTTTTCCAACTTGAATGTCATGAACCAGACATACATAATTATATTATTTGTCCTATGCAAACGAACAAGAATAAATTAAAACTGGACATGTTGCAACAGGGCTGTTGACATTATATACAAAGTCTGCTTATTGTCATAAGATACTCTTAACCTTTAAGCCAAAATCTTTCAAAACTATTAGTGTTAAATCTAGCAGCTGTTGTCAAATTTTTCCCTTTCTCTGCTTTATGCATTGTGCCTTATTTGAAATGTTTGTTATATTTGTGTATATAACTTTCTGCAAGCTGTCCCTTGAAAGCTCAAGGGATTAAATAAGTAGGTTGAGCTGGTTCAAAGGAACAAAAGTTAACAAATTAAAAGAAAACTTTCTAAAATGAATGTGTAAACCATTAAAATATTTAGCTGTATTTGCATTGGATAGTTTCCTCTATATAAAACAATATGGATTGTTTAAATAAATGGGGTTAAAGGAAACTTATTTCTACTGTAAAGTTTATTAAAGTTTTAGGAATGATGACCTCCATCCTTCAAACGCTTACGTGTTTAACTTGAGGCATGGAATAATCTCATCCTGGCAGCACTAGACAGGCCTCACTCTTTCTTCTTCCAGCAAGACAAAGATACAGAGGGCATCCAAAGACTGGAAAAGGAGGTACCGGGTTCCCCTGTGCTTTTGTCTACCCCTTGCCTTAATGTGTAAACCACAGTCTAGAAAGTGTTTCCTGGCTATCTGTGAACAGTGAATGAGTCTCTGTAGATGTTTTTTGCAAGAAAAGGCTCAAGTAGGAAAGACCTCAGAGATCACATAAGAAGTAGAAGAACAAGCTAGAAACTTTTAGAGTATTTCAGTGTGTGATTTTTAGAGTTAGTCTCCAGGGGGATGAGGGCATATGACGTGTGTCTTGTGGCATAGGGTGTGTGCTCTGCCGTCTTACAGCGTGCAGTGAGGAGGACTTGGAAGATCCTTTATCTAACACAGACCAAAGCACAAGGACCACAGGTTTTCTACAGATAGTGGCTATGCCTGGAGAACAAGGACTGATTATGAACTGAGGCACAGTGATGATCTGGTGCCCCTATGCCAAGGCAAACTCCTATGCCTTTCCCTGGACTCAGGTTCTCTCTCTATGGTTCAGTGCTGTGGTGCATTGGCCGCATGGTGATGGCTCAGGCAGAGCTCAGGTGCTCGTCTGTCTGGAGAGTGGACAGGACACATGGAATAAACTGATTTCTGACTGAACTTCACACAGACCCTCCTATGACAGAGGGAGGGGCCACTAAGGGTAAGATGAAGCAGAAAGCAAGGAGCTGTGAGAAGAAATTCAAGGAGATAAAAACCACAAAGTATTCAGAAGGGAACAGTAAAATAAGAGAGTCCCTGAGAGAATAGAATTGTGAAAGAAAGATCTTTCTGTTTGGAAAGTTGACTTAGAGGATTCCCAGAATGAGCAAGAAAAAAAATTACTTTAAATCAAATGGCATTTTTTTTATTGAGTAGAGTGCTACATTTTATTTGCAAATAGGCAGGGCTGCATCTTTCTCAATCTCTTTTAAGAATTAAAAGATGTTCCACGTGCCAATCCTTGCCTTGCCAAATTCCAGTTTCAGGTTCAAAAGGGCAGAACTTTCCAAGAACTTCACAGAGTTACTCAGTAAACCCAGAGAGAACTTGGTACCTATTGTTTTTCCATGTCACTTTGATATTTTCAGTCAAATAAAGTAACACTCTCCCTGAAATTTTTTCTTTATAAGTAGAATTATAGGCCAAATGGCCTTTCAAATCTAGATTAGAGCTTGAAGTGCATTTATCAGAACAGTCTTTATTATTGTATGTGCAGGTTTTTAAAATACATTTCCAGAGTTGAGTCAAAGCCTTTTCTTCCAGGGGAAAATGAAAAAAAATGATGAGAAAAGAGTCTATGAAAGGTTGTGCTTTCCTATGCAAGTCTTACAAATATTGTCACTAGATCTAATCAGCCTGACATGCTGAGTACATGACATTTAATATAGGATTGTTTTACAACTCTTTCTCTTCATTATTCTTTCACTATCTAGCCTATTATTTCTCATATAACTGTTAAAGAATTAAGACCTCTTACCCAGCATCCACAGCCAAAAACAAAGAATGTTGACTTAAGTCATTAGTCAGTCAAGGTTTTCAGTTTTCGTTGCAGTCTTAACCACTGACATATAATTACCAGGAAAGCCAAGCAGGTTATTATTCAGTATATAAAGAAACTTGAATTCAGATTAAAAAAAAAAAAAAAAGCCTGATAATGTAAAAACACTATAGTTCTGAAAAATCTACATTACCAGGAAAATGCTGAAACTGAAAGTTTAGCAGCACTTCAGTGCTATTTAGCCATAATTATTGGGAAATTATATGGAAAAAAATAGGCTAATATTATTATTTGCTACATCTCACAGGTTGTCACTAAGCACACAGGATGGACTTCGTTACCTCTGAAAGCATAAAGGCCAGGATGTTTCTTTAAGCTCTACCTGTAATCAAAGCCAAAAATTATACACATCTAGAAGACATTTTACTTAAAATGTTCTCCTCAGCTGTCTCTCTTTCTTTTCATCATGACAGAGACACAAAATTATTAACTTTACTTGCCTTCTATGAATTTTACCCTTATATTTCTTATAACTGGACAAGCCTGCTCACCAGAGCCAATGGGGCAGAACTAGTGCACTTTACCAGAGATAATACAAGTGATCTAACACAGTTTACCACCAGGAAGTATGTCCTGCCTCTCAGTAAATTACTAATACACACATTTCAGTGGTGCAGTGACACCACTGGTGACAGTAAGTCTAGATGTGTTTTCCTATCCATCACCACACTAGCAAAAAACCCTTGTCACATAGAGGAGATGGCAGGAGAAGCTGCCCTCACCAGCAAGCAAGAGAAATAGATAATCCAGGAGGGGGCTGAAAGTGATACACAGAATAGAGGAAGCAAAAAATATGAGAAACTAGACACAAGATTTTCTAATTTTTTTTTCCCCCTGGGAATTGATTAAATGTCAATGTGAAATAGGTTGGAAGGATCACACAGAGAGGGCTGGGAGGGTGTTTTGGAAGCCAAGTGATACAGGAACAGATTATCTTCCAGGGATACTCCATCAGCATGGAGGTGAGAATATTCATTGCAAAAATGTGCACAGCATCCCAGCAGTGCTCAGAGCCCTGCACAAAGCTCACTATTGCTGCCCAAGCTGCCTTTATAGTGTCACTTTCTGCTTCAGGCACATGTTGCCTCTCCTGACTGCATCTGCTGCTGGTGACCACCATTCTAACAGTCCTCGGGCACCAAAAAATGGTGTCTGCAGTTCAGAAACCACCTCTTAGGGAAAAACAATTAAATTTTTTCCTGGATTTTTTTTCAATAATTGACCCATCAGCTGGGCTGGGCTCTTACATACCAAAGATCCATGCATGAAGAGGCCCTTGGCTCATAGATGGTCACCCTTCTGCACCAGAGGAAATGACTTGTGTTTTAGTGTTTTGTATTTTATTGCAATGATTTCTGTAGCTTTGGGATGGCCTCCTCTTTAGAGAATGTGATATACTCAGAGCACCTTCTGCTTGCTGGAAGAGGATGGGGAGGAGGAGATTGGGGAGCCCAACAGTAGAATTTGGTAACATTTATTTGTTCAGATAATTTACTTAGGATTTACTAGAATAATGCCATGGAAAAATTCACTTTCTGATAACATAGACTGGATGCTTAAATTTGTTTGTAAAGCTCCAAAGTGACCTCAGTCTGATGGAAGATACATTATTTAACAAGCTTGCTGATTAAAATACGAAGCTGTTTAGCAGCAATGAGCTTCTTATTTTGTATAACTGAAGTTCAAGCTCAGCTGTCTGGGCACAGGCAAGATGCCTGGTCTCTGGTGTTCATGAGGCAAATTGGGAGGAAGAAAATGCAGATCAGAATAAGAGATATAAGGAAATTGTTTACCTGAATGAAAAAACAAAAGAAGATATATTATTACGAAAAACATATGGTTGCTATTTAATTTATGCTTTATCATTTTTCATTCTGACATTAACATTGTTATGAGTGGGGTGAGAGCGCTGTACATTGTACAATGTAATATAAAATGAGGGCTACCACTCCTTGCCAGAGGAAACGTGATTCAGAAACAATTTGGGGGCAATTGCAAGGTGATGTGGCACAGAGAACCAGAAGCTATTGAAATTTTAAACATCATTTCTGGACAATATAAGACTTGCTCTAAAATGACTTGTAAAAACATGAAAACGTTACTTTCCTGACCCCAGAGAATTAGAAATCTTTAAATATCAGTTCAAACAATGCCTCTTAAAGGGCACCACACTTTCTCATTGCCAGCTACCATTACTTTTAGTAGTTTGTTAAGCATACCAAGATGAAGAAAGATTAATGGCCAAGATATAACCCAAAAATGCAACAAGCCACATTGAGATCTGTTACAGGCAGGACATCAGTGGTGAGGCATAAATGGGGTATTTAAATAGAACATTCAGCCTCAAAACATTCAAAAACCCTCAAATATGTGATGGAAATGGAAATTTAATATTTGGGGAATACAGAGTAAAACACATTAATTAGAAAGCATAAACCATAGTTTATTAAGGAGAATGAAAAAGTATTAAAGATAAAATACTTGATAAAATGAAATACTTTAGGAATTGAAAAAATAGTAGGATTAGACAAGTATTAATAAGAGGATGAAGGGATAACAAAAATATATTTACAAAAATATACTTACATGTATATTACTTTTGTGTTCAATCAGCAAAGGAATCAGCAACATCTGTATGTCATGTCTTAATGATATTTTCTAGGAATCAACAACACCTGAAAGTCACATCTTAGTGATATTTTCTAGAAACATATGTAATTTAAAAATTTGGTAGAAAAGTAGTTTAAGTAACAGAATTAATCTCACACAGTTGCTGCCCTCTAAAATTTCATTGCCCGTTTTAAAATTTCTGAAATTCTTTCCTGAAAATGAGGAGTGATAGGGATCTTTGCAGAAAGGAAATTAATCTATTTTTGAAGGACAAAAAGAGTATCTTGGAGGATGAATACGTGAAAAAGCCCTAGACAAAAAAAAATCTCAGTAGACATTTCAAGGTATCTTTTTAGAAGCTTACTTTTCATTTCTGAGGCCTGAAAGATATTTCCATAATGAATTCTCACAAAAGAAGGAGAATTGAAGAACTGGAACTTCAAGAAATAAGAAGCAAACACGTTTAGGTGCATGTTAAGGTCCTGAAAGTATTAAAGTAAAATAAGGGTCCTGATCATATTTCAGTAACCAAACAAACCCTTGTTTAAGGCTGTTGACAGTTTTGGTCTTCCTTAATACAAACACTAATTTTAAAAGATAAAAAATACTCTGTTTTTTCATTTGTGAGATAAAAAGTATTAGAAATTCTCAGAAAATATTTAAAATAAACTGAATGACAAATGATACGTGTGCATATATATATGCATATGTATATTGTTTGTATACACATATACAATCTGTATAATTAGAAAGGAGCCTGATACATGAAGTTACACACCAGTTGAGACAGAAATTCTATTATATTTTCTCCTGCTTTCGGGTGTCCAGAACATCATTCACTTTTGCTTTCAGAATTTCTGTTCATTATGAAAATACTGCAAGCAGAGCTGAAGCGATGTGCCCCTGTTCTCTTGAAGGGTCATTTATGGGATGTTTGCCTGATGCTCACACTCATCATGACCGATTTGATCCACTCTGTACATCCTGGTGGGAACAAAGTTGGTGTAGAAAATGTAAAATGAACTGCTGTTTTTGCCCTTGCAAACCAAACTGGCAATTTGAGACCTTGTTTGACTCAGATTTATAGCTTAAGAGAAACAGTTTAAACTACAACAAACACTGAAATTCTTGCTCTCCTTGATTTCAATGTCTTTGAATATGGGTATCATTATTGTAACTATTTTTATTTTCATATGCACAGTATAACTTTACCCATGACTAGAAAGGTCTTGAAAGTTTTTACAGATGTTGATGAAATTATTTCAGTAAACCCAAAGGCAGAAAAACTACAGTAATGCTTTATTAAATCTGATATAGTCATCAGGGTTAGTTATGGAATATCTATAAATATTGTCTGAAGGGTTGGTACTTTAATAATAACCTTTTAGTAAAGGCTAAATCATTTATTAGAAGTTATTATATACTGGCCAGATCAATAACACCTACTAATGTGCCTGTAACCATCCATAACAAATACTACTAAAGTATATAATACATTTCTAATATCTAGTATACAATTACTAACCTCTGTACAAACCATTTATTTAAAGCCTTAATATAAAGTTTTATTACTCTATTAGTGATTTATTTTGTCATGCTTATGTGGTTAATTTACTGTATAAATCTTGTATCTGATCCTACTGCCTACATTATAGAGGAATCCACTGAGAAGTCATAAAAGAGAAGTTAGCAAGAGAGGCAGTTGTTGGGTTGGGTCTCTTATTTTCTTACCTGAAAGGTTTAATGTGTAATTTCTATCTTTGTCAGCAGGCTGACATTTTAAATAGATTTGGTAGGACACTATCCTGAAAGTTTGCCCTTCAGAAACAGATGAATTAAAGCAGTGTTGGCTCTTCATGGTCCTTTCATGCTGGAGAAGTTGGAGCCCTGGTTTTATGTCACTGCCAGTGCAAACTGCCATCAAGTCACTAATAAGCAACTGGCTGGTGGGTATTTCTGAGAAGGAAATTACCTTTTCAGATTTGAGGAGATTTGGAAGTCTGCAAACAAAGTTCCAAATCAAGTGAAACTGATTTTTAAAAAGTGAAACAGTTTGGTAGGTTCAAATACATTGGCATATCCTTAATGTATTTGCCAAAGATCTCATCTGGGGCTCAGGAAAGGGGCTGCCTAAGTCAGAAATTTTGTTTCTGACACTGAAGTCAAGATGTGCTTCTAGATGTATTTTCAGCACCCGTCTTGCTTCACATCTTTGGCTTTTCCTTTTGGTGCCTCTGCTGAAGTTTCTAAGTGTAACAAATCAGTACATGCCAACAAAATAATTCAAAATTGGATCACCTATTTTCTGCTTCCTTCTCCCTCTTTTCTGTAACACAAATGAAGGCTACAAAGTTATCTGGGATATAAAATATTCTTACTCAGCTTTCCTCTGAGCTCTTTTGGAGCAAATCCATAACCTTTTGCATGAACAGAAGCAGGGGCTGAAACTTCAGCCTCTTCATGCAGCCCTGTAATCTCAGAGTATTGAGTTGTTCTAGCCTTTTCTCTGTGACCCAGATATTGATCAAAAACTTGGCATAGCAGTAAAATGCCACTTCAGGAGAGTCAGTAGCCCCTTGGCTGAGGTACCTCTGCAGGAGATGAAGAAAAATGCAGTTTGAGTCCTGCTAGAACTCAGGAAAACCTCTGATTTTGGCTCAGGTCCAAATATTCTAAGTAATTCCACCTATGAGTAGGGAGAAACTGGGTAGAGAAATTAAATAAAAGGAAAGCTGTAATTTATTATTTTAAAATTGGGAGTCCAAAGAGGGACTTACGAAAAAATTTTGTGATTAGAAAATCCCATTGTTTGGAACTTTGGAAATGTTGTCCACTATCTTATTTGATTTCTGCAGTGATTAAATATCATCCAGAGAAGATGACAACCGTAAGTACAGTAGCAAATAATACTGATATGATGAATTATACATTTTTTAGAAACTGAAAAAAAAATGAAACAAAACAAAGCTTGTTTTCAATGTTGTGTAACTCTGATTTACCAAACTGTCAGTTTCCACATATCTTTCTTCCGGAAGACCAATAAAAACCCAACTGATTTAAACTAGATTATTAAACATTTGTATGTTTTTGGATTTGAATGCATTAACATAATAGAATAATGGATTGTAAGTAGTTCATCAGTAAATAATCCACAATTATGGAGTTTGTAGACTGATTGAAAATAAATAGCAGCATATTGTATAATTAAGCCATAATCAAATGTCTTTCTATATACAAATGATAAAGTGTCCCCTTGGGCCATGGCCATGTGCTGAGGGTTTTATTTAGTTCAATAGCAAAAGCCTTTCTGTGCCAAGTTTACACAAAAGAAAAGTTAGTGAATTGCTAGGAATAAAGTTGACTGATCTCTCCATACAGTGTAATAATTAGAGCCAGCATTACTCTGTGACTCTGTGCACATTTTGGATACAGACTTTTGCAACAGCTAGCAAGATTAACCCTCACTGCTACTCAGCAGTAGCTTTCCATAAAGCAACCATTTTTTGGTTTCTATACAAAGCCAGTAACATTTCAATTCAATTGTGCTTCATGTTCCATTAGTAATGCAATTCAACTTCCCTTTCAAGCAAAGAAAGTTGAATTGCATACATTTTAAAGTCATCTCAAAAATGATGGTTTGAGATTCTTAGCAGAACTCAGTGTGGGTCCTGAGTTCTGTCTGAGACTCTGAACTGATGAGTTTGGACATGCAAGAATATATAGTTCACTGTTTCTCTTTATAAGGCTAGAAACTGGTCAGGAATATTTTAAAGCAAGAATCATTTCTTTTCTTGTGTAGCCTTTCACTTGGAAAAATCATGTGGTGGAAGGAAGGAGTTGATTACCGTTCTTCTGAAAGATGTTTTACATTTGAGAGTGAGAATACTTAGCAGAACACTTAAGAAGGTCAGAAAATCTTGAAACAGGGAAAATGTACATCAGCAAGAAGAATATGCATCAGAAAATATCCTCTTTTGAAAGAAGTCTAAATGCAGGCAGATGAATGTCACTGAAAGGACTGTCATTTGCCTCTCAGTCAGTGCTGTTAAAAACTCTGCAAAACCTATGTTTAATCTGAAGGGGCATAAACAGGCATAAATTTGTTATTTTTGGTTGGTGCAGGCAGCACTACTGTCTCATATTGGACATCCCCAGAAATCTGCCTTCTAACAATCGGAACCTTAAATAGCCCATACGTCCAGGAAAATTAGTCCTGGGACTAATGCAGCTGCAGGTTGTTTCTCAGGATTTGACCCACCATGTAAATTATAACCTTTGAGTGGTTCTCTGGACTTAAGAGCTCATTCAGTGTTGGACAGAGTTTGATAAAGCCTTGAGCCGCACTGGGAGTCATGGTCCCAGTGGGGCTGTCAGTGCCAAAGCCAGGATCTCCAGGAAAAAACACTCAAGGCAAACTCCTACGGTCTTGAGCTGTACTCCTAGAACAGTGTTACACAGAACTGCTTTACAGTCCCTTCCCAGCTTTGATCACCTTTTAGTAATCATATCGTAATTCTGGAGTCTGACTTAGAAAGGGGGAGATGAATTTGTTCACTGCAAGGGACTCTGAAATGACAGTGCAGTTTCTTCTGTCTTTTGATTCAACAGTTTGTTTTGTGCCATGAAACTCCTATACTAGAAAGCTCACACACTGTTTAATGCATGATGTTGAACCCTATGTTTCATACTGATTTCTTGAAGTTTACTTATTTTCTTATCTCTTCAGAGCTTAAAACCCATTTCTGGGATTTCAGATGGACTTCTGGACCAGGAGGAGCACCTTTTGCATTTTTACAGTTTTTATGGGAAATTTCTGCTCCATATGAGGCAACTAATTTCACTGAAACAGTTAGTTTACCAGAATGAACCAGGACTGTACCTATATTTTTCTTACAAATGGTTATATTAAATTAAACACAGTGGCTGCTTCTGTTGAAGTCAAAGCTTTGAAATAGGTAGCAACTCATCTTATGTGCTACCTTACTTGTTCAGCATTGTTCACAGCCACATGAATAATTTATTTGGAGGGAAGCCAGATGAGAGCCAGAAAATTAGAGCTAGGCTACTCTGAGGTAAGTGAATATGTGGATTTTTTTTTTTTTCCAGCAGTTAATGTGATCTCACTTGTCCCCTAATAAAAGTTCATGAGAGGCTGGAATATAAATATTACAGAGCAGCTGCTGTGAGTTTAATCCATGTTCCATTAATGAAGACGTTTTGCTCCTAGTGCTGGATCAGAATCTGACATATTGTTTTCTTGCATTCGTTGCTCTACACCTGCAAGGTTTTTGGTTAAAAATATGTGATATGCTTTAGATAAACTGTTTTCTAAAACTAATTTTGGAATAGTTATACAATTGTGAAATTAGTATAGCTGTGGAAAAACAAACTACTGGGTTGTGCTCTGACTGTAGACTGAAGGGAGAGGGCTTTGCAGGCTGAGTATAAATATACTACCAGGCCTAAAAGAAACAAAGCATAGCACACAGTACCATATGAGAGACAGGAAGGCACACAGTCCAAGAAGCAACAACTTAGTCAAGACCTTCTTTCACCTCCTTTAAATCTTGCAAATGCATATCATTCCAACTGAAGTATTTATTTCCCAAGGTGCTGAGCAAGATTTGGTTTTATTTGAATCAGCTCTTGTACCATCTATATAATTCTCTTAAAAGAAATCTGAAAAATAAAAGAACCCCCCCCTAATCCTTTTAATACTGTTAGAGGGAATTCAGAAAGGGGGAAACAAGTTATCACAGTTTAATTTGCAGAATAAGCCAAAAAGAAAAAAAGAAAAGAAAAAAGTCCCTGATAAATGAGAAATAGTCCCATTATGTTATTATTCTGTTACCTAAGAAACTATCTTCAAAACAGAAGCCCTCATAAATACTCTGGAGATGCATCAGACACTTTTCCTTGCTGTATGACATTGTGTATATGGTTTGGCAGGAGTTCATCGTGTAGAAGATAAACTAGCACATAGTGCCAGGATTCTATTACTCTTGACCCTGACCTTTGGCTGCATGCTGTTTCCAGTTGCACTCCATCTTTAAAAAAAAAGACAGTGACCAATTTTTTACCCTTTCTTTTTTAACTTCTGTTTTTAAACTTCTTTACCATAATCTACCCTTTGTCTGATACATATTTGAAAACAAGTTTTCTGTTCTCTTTCTTCTCTCTCTTTTTTTAACCTCTGTTTTTCATTCCTTGAACCAGCAGTAGTGCTCCTGCCAAAGTTGGCTCTCCCATTCAGACTTCTCAGCTTTTTTCTCCCTCTCCAAACAGTAACTACCCCAATAATGTAAGAGACTATAATGTATTCTAGCCACAGAGAAAATGGATTCTTGGAAATAGTTTGTTTTTCTATGCTATATTTACTATTCTGTGACTCCAAGATATCAATTTATTGTTTTTAACTAAATGTGTTAGTAGTAAAGTCTTGGGAAAAGAGGTGCTATTTTCATTGAGAATCAGCATTCAGGGCTGTCAACTCTATAGACAGGACCATGGAACTACATAGGGCACATGAAATTTTAAATGTTCTCTTTCTACAAAATTATGATCTGCATTAAAAGTCCAAACATACTACAACATAAGGTTGTAATAATTTGCAGAGCACTTTGATACAGAGCTACAATATAAGTACTTGGTAAACTACAGAGAGTAGGTTAGGCCACAGGAAAGCAGAGGGATATTCTTGAAGGTTTATAAGGCTGCCTTCTGTGCTCCAGTTCAGGCAAAACTCCCAGTGAAGTCACTGGGAATTCTGTTTGTATTAAGCAGGACAAAATTAGGTCTCTGTTTTCCCAGTAGGGATCAGGCTAACTGCCATGGATGAAAATGTTTTCAAATAGAAAGCAAAATAAACTTTTTTTTTTAACTACCTCTGGCTCTCTGGAGTAGACTTTTAAAAAATTAAATCCTGGTATATCCAGTGGCTTTTCATTTTGTGAAAGTTGTCGTAATCAGAGTATATCCTTTGTTTATGCAACTTTTAATAATAAACCAGAAAATGAAATTACAAAACTACCTCCCAGACATGGGTTTCTTTTTAGAGGATAAGTGAGAGAGAATCAATGAAACTTCACATAAATAAATGCAAGAACAGAAAAATTCAGAAACTAAATGTATCGTAACTTGACAAAAGTCTCTGGTGCATTAAAGCCAACAAAGATGTGTTGCAATACAGCTTTCCTAAATGTTTAGCTTACTTTAGAAAAAGAAAATGTTAACACTGTAATTATAAACTGTTAATACTGGTTTGTATTTGGGGGCCAGGACTGAAAATGATATAAACAAACTGTTGTTACAGAAATTTCTTCTTTAGTTAACTCTTTCATTCTACCTGTATTTACTAGAAAGTGTGGTATGATAGAAAGGAAGAAGGTGAACACCTGAAGGGAATAAAGCCCAAGGTATCTGAGATTCACCTCGAGTCTTGGTGGTAGTTTACGCTGCAATCAAAATTAAAATTTGATTTTAATAGAAAGTTAAGTTTTCATAATCTATGTTAACAGGGAATTTCCAATGAAGACGAAGAAGTTGTAATTGGATAAAGGTCCTGATTTTATTACCGTCAAAAAATTCCTTAGCAGAAATCTTGCATAAAAATTTCACAGTTATAAAGCTTAACCCGTAGGAAGATTTTTAGGAATTCTAAAAATTATAGTAGATAATGAAAATATTGGAAACATGACTTTAGGGTTACGTGCTCCCCTCAAACTGTTACACCAAGACTGTTTGAGCAGAGGGTAACAAGGAAAGAAATATCCCGGCCCATTTGTTGGCGTGGAAGCCAATTGTCATGGCCTGGCCAGAGTCACACTAATAAATTCCTTTACATTACAGAACAGGGTGGCTCCATCCAAACCTCCCCCTGGGAATGGTCCTTTGGCATGTGCTAGTTCCCAGACAGATAGTGCAATTTGACATGAGTCAAAAGGGCACCAGGGAATAGATTAACAATTTAACCATACAGATAACAGTTCTTGGGCTGCTGCCCTGGCCCTGTCCACTTCACTAATACAATTACAGGCAAAGATTCTGGGTCCAAGATGTTTTACATACCTATTTTCAAAATGGAAAACCTCAGAATCACTACATTGTGTGGGTGACATTAGAGGAAATAACACTCCTATATTTCATTACATAGTTAGAGACACCCAAAAAAATTCCACTTCCAAGTAATGTAGAATTTTATAAAGAATTTGCTCTCCCAGATTCTCTGTTCTTTCTTCTTCTCCATGAAGTTTTGATAAAATCTGGTTCCCAAGCCAAAAAAGACAAGGAATTTTAACCAAGGCTTTAAGCAGACATCCTGAAATATATCCAGTTCACGTGGAACTAAACTGAAGGAATATCTAGCCTGAGCTCTTCAGGATTGTGGGGATTACCTAGATGACTCCATTTCTATCCATGTTTGAAGTAATGCTGTGACTGGACAGTAAAGTGTAAGAAAAAGCTGAAAAATGCAGTAAGTTTTCATCTGAAAGAAGATATATCCACCTATTCGCAATAATTAATACATTGTCATGTAGAAGGAAGTATGCAAAATTCAGGGTTTTTTTCTTTGTTGTTCAAAGGAACTTTTCCTGCTGCTGCTATCATTTGGTTTTCTTATTTAGGTTTCAAGGCTGGTTAAGTAAATTTTAGTCTATGCTGTTATAAAAAGCTTTACTGCTCTTTTTTACCTTTTCCCCAATTATGTGGTCATGTCCTCTTCCTTGTTCTTGGCAGTACACAGTTGCTTGGCTTAGGGAGCTCATGCAAAAGCCTGTGCAGTCCCACGGGTAACTGCACATGCAGAAAAGCTAGAAAACATGACCATTTCTAAAAAATTGACAGCACTGGACATGCATACCCCCCCCAAAAAAAGAAAAAAAAAAAAAAAGTTTGAGAAAGAAACATACTAACTGTATGCAAGCCTAATACAGTCTTCTGCAGAGAAGAAAGGAATTTGTTCTCTGCGCTAGAAGGGGATGGAACAAAAATAATGGGTTTACATTGCTGCAAAGGTGATTAAAGTTAAACACTAGGGAAATCATTCCAGCAGTACAGATAGTGAAGAACTGGAACACATTGCTTAAGGAGAGTGTGGAATTACCATCATTACAAGCCTTTAAAACAGCTGTTTTTCCAACAGCTGTCCACAATGTCCTTAGCAGAGCCTTTTCTGCCTTGAGGCAATGCAAAGTACCACATGACCTCTCAAAATCCTGTTTCAGTTCCATTTTCTGTGACTGCATGATTGGTTTCAACAAGTTGTTAATCCACGGCCTGTCACATTACATGATAAGTAGAAGCTAAGGAAAGAGTCACCATCCAAAAGAATTATCAGCTTCTTTTCTATGCAACCTAAGTCTGATTTGCCCAATTTCATCACACAGGGGTCTGAGTGGGAGAAGAGAGACTGAGTCATAGGATGCAGGAGTGAGTTGTGTCTGTGACAGGAACAGTTCTCTTCCTGAGAACCCCAGATTCTTGTGCTTCATTTTTCTTCTTCCTAATGAGTATAATTCTTTCCCAGAACTAATGACTGATTCTCCAGATGGAAACCTTTGCAGAAGTATTATGACATTAGTGTTCTCTCTTATTTACAGACTTCTGTCCCAAAGTGGTCAGCAAAGATGGTATCTAAACCCAAATACTTCAGTTAGGCATGTGAAAGAAAGTCTCCTCTAGAGACTTTCTGAAATACTTATGAAAGAACTGTTTCCTCTGGCAAGTTAGAGAACTTGTTATTTCAGGAGCAGCTTTTCCCTAATCTTCAATAGCTGCAGTAAATTAAATATGCCAGGAGCCGCTCTCTGGCCTCCAAGTCAAAAGTCAAGGCCAGGCTTCCTCCACACTATTAAATTACTTGACCCTACAAAACACCTTTTGGAAGAGATCCTGCTAAATCCTGAGTTGTAGTAGAAGCTTTTCTGAAATGTGCTGATTGATCTTGTTGAAAAATCAAACCAGAGAATTAATGGTGTAGCTGCTGACATTTCAATGGCTGGGAGTATTTACTAGTTGTATTTAAGCTACTAATGTGGAGGGCACATAATGGCTAAAAAATTTGGTAAAAGCTGCATATATAAAGTGAGATTGAATTCCACCGTGAAGTGTGCTGAGACAATCAGAGAACATTTTGATATAGAATCACAGAATGGTTAGGTTGGAGGGGACCTCAAAGATCATCTAGTTCCAATCCCCTGTCCTGGGTAGGGACACCTTCCTCTAGATCAGGTTACTCGGAGCCCCATCCAGCCTGGCCTTGAACACTTCCAGGAATAGGGAGTCCCTGTACAAACTGTTCCACTGCCTCACCACCCTTCTAGTAAAGAGCTTCTTCCTAATATCTAATCTAAACCCGCTGTCTTTCGGCTCAAGGACATTCTTCCTTGTCCTATCACTTCACACCATAAAAAAAAGTCCATCTCCAGGTATCCTGTCACCTCTTTAGGGACTGGAAAGTGATATAAGGTCTCCCAGGAGCCTTTTCTTCTCCAGGCTGAACAGTCCCAACTTTCAGCTTGTCTTCACAGGAGAGGTACTTCAGCCCTGTGACCAACTTAGTGACCTCCTCTGGACTGGTTCCAATGCGTCTATGTTCTTTCTTCTGTTGGGGGCACCAGAGCCAGACACAGTAATTCAGATGGAATCCAGAAATGAAAAATACCTTTTCGTTTATTTCTGTTCCTGTGGCTTCATGTGTTTGGACAATATTCACTGTTTTGGTAAGCTGGAGATACGCTTTACAGCTTTCAAGAAGAGACTGCTAAGCCTGCTGCTGAAGAAGTGCACACCTCGATGATAAGGGGCTGTGCAGGAGGCAGTTGAGTTCATAGGGAGGAAGGTTCTAAGAAGACTGATAAATTCCTGCAGATGCAGCAGTAAAGATAATCTTGGTTCAATCATAAAAAATCCTGTTAAAATTTCACAAGCACCTGAAATTTTCCTTTTCTCAGATAGATTATCTGTGCCATGGTGAAGTCCGGGAGCATAACCCCCAAGTTTATCAGAGAAACATACTTCCAAAACCTTCTTCAGTACATCAGCAGGGCGTGCAAGTAAAAGAATTCACATAAAACCAGGCAGATTTCAGGAGATACCTGCTCCTCAGGTAAACACTGCACAGTCTCACACTCATTAGGAGATGAGTCAAAAGAGAAGCATCTAGGAAACTGATACAGCAAGAGTAACTAGATGTTAAACTATTCCAAGAACTCAATCTAATATTTAGGGGTATTATTTAGTAAATTTAAGAAACTAGAAAAGCATTTACTTATCAAATATTTTTTGGCACAGAAACAAAGTGAAGGATATCTAAAGAGTTTAGTTATGGTGGAAAAAGAGTTTAAGGACAACAGGAAAGTAGCAAAACAAATTGGATTATTTGTATTTGGCTACAGAAGGAGCTAAGGCAACAAGACATAGAGACACCAAGAGGTACCAGGTTAAGAACTTGGTGTTATGATTGTGTAGGCAATGTTCCCAGGACAGTTGTGAGGGAGAAAAGGCCCCAGGAGAGCAATCACAGAGAATTACCCATTTATAGAGACAATTTTGTTTTAGGAAGTACTGTATGGTAGAAATGATTGATACACATTTTATTTATTTACAAGTACCATGGTTACCCAGACAAGTTTTGGTCTCTGTGTTCTGGGCACTAAGGGTAGATGAGGCTGCCCACACCCCAAGAAGCAAACAGACCATTCAAATAGGGTAGGAGATTTACATTCAGCTGGAAAAGTGATCTCAGCATGGCAGGAAGCTGAGACAAAACCACAGAGGTTCATCAACCTGAGCTTCCTTAGCCTCAGGACAGAGCAATGTCTCAAACTCAAATATACATTTTCTTAGCCATAAGAATACGAGATGCTAGAAGCATTTTGGTCTTTAAAACAAGAATATGGCCACCACACATGGCTGGAAATTTATTACCGATGCTTTCAGCTAGGTACTACCTCTTACAAGGCTGTGCTGTGAAGATCCCAAGAAGAATCAAACAGAAATTTCCAAAGAAGGCTTGTTCTGTGTATCCAGCAGTCACCAGAACTATGAAATATCTCCCAAAAGGATGACATAGATGTCAAATCTTACATGGGCTCAAGGGAAGACAAGACAAGGACACAGAAAAGAAATACACTGAGGATTACTGACTCAATAAATCATGTCAAATGGAGGAAATCCACTAAAAATAGTTGAAATTTCAGAGAGTATTTGGGGTTTCTTTTGCATGTCTTTAGGTGTTCCCTTGTCCAGTGTTACAGTATAACTGTTCTTATGATGTTGTGTGCTGGAGCAGCAGCTGAGGAACATCTTGATTCATACATGGATTATGTCCAAGGTGCACATGTCTCGGTCTTGTGTAACAGGGACCACATGGCTCCACATGAAGCAAGAGCATAGCATGTCAGTCTCCTTCTTTCCCATTTCTTTCACCCCTCCTCCTCAGCAATACTGTGGAAGCAGATGTTTATGTAACTCCTCCTTGGGCCAAAGAATGAATGATGTCTGCATTAGTTTGAAGGAATCCCTCTTTGAAGGAATTCCTCTTTGAACTGCTTTTTGACTTCCTACATAAAGGTCATCATCCTTGCACAAAAAGCAAAAGAACCAAAGTTTATGGATATATATCTGAGTATCAACATTAAAGCAGAGATTGATATTTATTACTTGTTTTGAGTGTCAAGAAATAAAGCTGGACCTCTGAAAACTAGTCTCATAGGTATTGGTTAAATGGAAACATAAAGGAGCCGTATTGAACTAATTCATCATGTGCACTTTATTTTACTACTATTTCCTAAAATTTTCAAGTTTATTCCTACACTGAGAAAAAAGCATAAAACAGCATACCGCCATGGAAAAAAATAACACTGTTGCTAAAGGAATTGTGATAAGAAGATAATTTGGTAGAAGCAAACAGCAGCACATAGAACTGCCACTTTGGACAAACATCAGCTGTTCTGCTTACACTTCAGCCAAGCACCAAGGGGTACTCTTCCCTCTATTGTCCAAGAAGATTTTATTTTCAAATAATCTAAAATACAACAACTTTTGCATAGTTTTCATGAGCATATAGAAATTTATATGGATGAATATACAAATATTTATATTTATATTCCAGCACACACACACATAGATATATATTTTTTTACAGCTATCTATCTAGGAATAACTACTGTGTATATTAAGCTTACTGAGGTATGTAAATAGGTACAAATTATTCATTTTTATAATACATAACGATCCAGAATATGAGAAGGTGAAAGTTTAGAGTTTAGTTTAGTTTAGAGTTAGGTGAGGTTTGAAAAAAATTTGGGTTAGACAAAGAGTGCTACAGACAAACCCAGGTGCACCAGAAGCTACCTATTTTTCAGGTTCCCATCAAGCTTAGAAAAGATTCTGTATCATCAACTTTTTAATTATTTTTCAAGTTTTTTTTTTGCTTTTCTTCACAACATGACTGGCCATTTTCAGAATATCACTAGTCTATTAGGCAGAACTTCTGTCGTGCACATGAATAAAATTTTAGGCACTTGTTATGGAGATAATTCAGAGCTTTATTAGATTTTTAAAACTAGCAAGCCATGTTAAGTCTCAAGTTTGAGCTTATCTTGGCTTCCCTTTGTCTATGTGCATTTGTGTGTCCCCTTATGTGTATACATTGTATTCATATGCCTTTTTAAATTTCTTCATGCTAGATGTTTGGATAAAATTGCATATCCTTGAAAGATATAATCAAATCACATGGAATTGTATTTTTTGAAGGATTTTGCTATTAATGGAAATCCAAAAAGGAATGTATATCCTTACAATCTGCAAAATGCAGTCAGCAAACAGGTTCAATAGAACTCATGTTCTGCTTCCAATTCAATTTGAATCCAGCTATAATCAGTAGATCACAAAGGTTTTATATATGTATGTGTGTGGGGGTATGTATAAAATGCACAAGTCAGTTTAAACACAGAACACATTTTTAAAATTAAGTCTTAATTTCCAGCTCTATATTTACTAAAATAAATAAAGTCTACAGTACAAATATATAAGTACAGCCTGACATCATGGAAATGAGTTTGACTTAAATGAAAGCTCAAGTTCACATATTTTCCAGTCTATACCTGGAAAATATCACCTTTTATTGCAACTTATCTGTAAGGGCTGTTTTATAATAATTAATGCAAATAATAAGAGGTAAAGTAAGATTAAATCACCAAGATTTCCCTCCACATGAAAATGTTCAGATTTTTCAGACCCATGTACTATTATTGTCCATGAGCCTGGAAACAAACCCTGATATAAACACAGAATCCAAACCACAGAACATGACTTGTTTAAAAAGTTAAATTCTATGAAGTAAGGCAGGAAACGAGATTTATCCTTCTGGGATTTTTTTGGCATGAGCAAGGAACTAGGCATGCTCAGTGCATGCCATATCCTTCATCTATCACAGCTCTCTGAAGTAAATCAATTTTTTTTAAACTCTGACCGAGAGAAGGCAACACAGCCACCACCTGATGTGTGTAGAAATCCTTCTGTTTGACATGGCATTAAACAGAAGAAGGCAAATTACAGTGTGTTGCCTTTAAGGATTATTGTTGCACATTTTGTGCCTTCTGGCTGTGGCAGTATTTGTTCCTCCAAGTGAAATTAGCTGGGCCCAAACCATTTCGCAGCACTGTAAAAATAAATTGCTGCACTTGATAAGTGAATGTTAAACTTGTCACTCTAAGCTAACTGCAAATTGTTTTTAGTGTCTTCAGGATGAATTGGCAATCTTTGATTGGAGCTATGAAGAAGGTCAGCTTTGTCCATTTGAAGCAGAGTTTAGGTTGCAGCTCAGGAACCAGAGCAAACACTCCTGATCATGAGAAGGAATATTTCCAACACAGTCCAAAGCTTCCAGATTAGCAAACATCAAGTAAAAAAATATCCGGGATCACTCTAACACTTCTATTACATCATGTTACACTTGTTGGACAATGCTATTTAAATATCAAGATGACCTGAAGTGCCTGCTAAGGAGATTGGAGAGGAGGAAAGTCATACAATAATGAAAAACATGAGGAAAAGGATCTCTGGTTGGCCAGTTTTCTTGTGTAGTGAGAAGTGCTTGCTCCTGCAACCATCCTTGGTGTCAGCCTCTCAGGACTTCTGAACCCCAATTGAATGCTTCATCTTCCTTCAAACATCTGCAGGACTGCACCAAGAAGAAAATGATGGTGTCAAAGCACCACATTTATTTGGGTGAAATTTTGGAATTAGGTCCTTTATATACACAGCCTGTTTGGCATGCACTACAGCTGGAATTCAGCAGCCTTTTTCTCATGCAGACTTGTAAATCTGGGAGTCTGTCAGTCACTCAGTCAGTCAACTTTTCTGTTGGAAAGTCCCATTTCACAGAGCCAACATGTCTCTTGGGGAACCTGGCATTTTGCTAAAATAACAAGTGTTTTATTTTTACAGGGAAATGCTGAAACAATGTATTCCTTATCACCCACCTCAGGGTGCCTGCACGGAGACAGTTCAGCTGACCTGCAAGCCCCGGCAGGCTGCTGGAAGGAAAGTTCAGGGCTGGAGGAGTCAGCTCCAGCATTCCCCAGGTTGTTCCCCCATTCAGATACTTCTGCAGGACTTGGCTAGGGCCAGAAATGGAGCAAATGGTTCCTCACATGGGTGTGGGAGACCCTGGTCAGATACTCAAGTATGCCTGGCAATCCTTCCCCAGGTCTGGCAAGTGGAGGGAAAAAAAGTACTACCCAGCTTCTATTTTTAAGGGAAGCTTCCTGGAAACATTGTGAGGAAGAAAAAAAGTTACCTGAAACACTTCTGTCTCTTTATTATTAAGGAATCAATAAAATAATGTCAAATGGTAGATTTGAGAATTATTCAAGAAAAGAGAGGCAAAAAACGGTGGTGGTTGGGATATTTCTCTTCATCTCCAGTTTTGCAGATGGGTTCCTTTTTTCTGAGTGGTTTTGTTAACAAGTGGGAGCAGTGTGAAATTTTCACCTTCTGTAGAAAGCACAGAGAAATTGAAAGAATTCCAGCACATGCTTATTACAAGGCAGTGCAACCTTAACTAGTGGTCTCAAGTGGCCAGAGGGGATGAGACAGTAGTTTAGAATCTCAGCCTCTGTAGCCCCTGGTCCTTCTCTTCCAAGACTGCAGCTACAGATGCTTTCTCCAGCAGAGACTTTTGTGATAATGGACACCTCCTCTGGGACCTGGATTAAGCCCAAGATTAAGTAACTATAGCAACAAGATTTACGGAGTCGTTGCCAGTAAATATTATGGTAATTGGTTACTGAAATCTAGGGTAAGTCATTATTCATGGTCTCAGTATCAAATATAATGAAGAAACATATTTAATGGTGACTTTTCTTGACCAGTGCTTGCAAGTTTCTGCAGGTAGCTGACAGCATTTTAAAGCATATAATTTTAAATAATAGCAACAGAGATTTGTAATATAGTGAAAATGCACAATATTACTGAAAGTGATAATGGCAGTCCAAAATATTTTTGGGGGTTCAAAGTGGAAACCTTTCCAAGCAAAAGGACAAGAGATATCCTGGAGGTTTAAAATAGTTTTTTTTCTAAAAAGACAGAGATAATAAGATAAATCAGTTATGTAAGCTGGATGAGTTTATTCACTGAAACACTGTTACATATTACCTTACTCTGCCTTGCCAGTTTTACTTAGAACTCACACAGCAAAGGATTGGAGAGAAAAAACTTCAACTCCTGATAAATCAGTTTAATAAATCTTTTCACTCTTTTCACCATTCCTTCTTTTTAATTTTTTCCTTCTTCCTCTTCCTCCCTTCCTCTCCTGAGACACATCTCTCACTTTAAAACTATTCCTATTGCTACTAAAAAGAAACTTGTACACGATCAGCTGCAGCTTCTAGATAATGGCTTTCAATTATGATGAAAATGAAGAAACATGAAGAATTATTCTGGTATTACTGGAATTGCTATTCTCACTAAGTTTCCAATTAATTTTCAATCAAGTATGCAATTTCATTTATCTCAGAAATTATTTCTGAAATATTTTGCTGAGGTAACTCTGAGTGTTTAACAGCAAAATTTGGATCAGGATTTGTCTTTTAATTGGGATTCTTGTAAGAGAAATACTTTATTGTACTTCATACTAATATAAGCTTAATAATGGGACGGTGCTTTTGTTTCACTGCTATGATGATAGAGAACTGAAACTGGTATTGCCAAACAAACATCAGGATAGCCTCAGAAAGCCCCACAGAAAGTGTGAAATATAGAAAACTAAAATACAAGTAATGCATTCTGGGTTATTTCACTTTGTCTCCTAATTTCTGAGACATAACAGTACACACAGGTTACTAAATCAAAATTTTCCTTGCTATAACGATCATAAAATCATAGAATGCTCTGGGTTGGAAGAAACCTTAGAGATCATCTGGTTCTAACCCCTATGCAGAGGGTACCTACTAGTCCAGGTTGCTCCAAACCCCATCCAACCCATCCTTGAACATTTCCTAGGGTGGGACTACCTCTCTGGGCAACCTGTACCAGTGTTTTATCAGCCTCATTGTTAAAAATTTCTTCCCTATATCTAATATAAATCGACCCTCCTTTGGTTTACAAACATTATGCCTTGTCCTATTGCTACAGGCTGTGCATGATAAGGAAGTCTGTCCCTGCCTTTCTTATAGACCCCTTTTTAGGTACTGGAAGGTGATATAATTCTTCCTGAGCATTCTCTTCTCCAGTCTGAACAGCTCCAACCCTCTCAGCTTCACAGGAGAGGTGGTCTATCCTCTGATCATCTTTGTTGCTTCCTCTAGACTTGCTCCAACAGGTCCAGAGGATGGGCATCCCAGAGCTGGATGCAGTGCTCTAGGTGGAGTACAAGAAGACTGGAGTAAAGGGAAAGAATCCCCTCCTTTCACCTGCTGGCCAGGCTTCTCTTGATGCAGGTTGGATTTCTGGGCTGCAAGTGCACATTGCTGGGTCATGTTGAGCTCTGTGTCCACGAGCACTCCCAAATCCTTATCCTTGGGGCTGCTCTCAATCCATTCTCTGCTCAGACTGTACTTGTGCTTTGGATTGCCCCAACCCAGCTTCTGGATCTTGCTCTTGGTCTTGTTGAACTTCATGAGGTTCAAACAGACATACTTCTCCAGCCTGTCAAGGTTCCTCTGAGTGACATCACTTCCCTCCACTATTGACTCCACCACACGTCTTGGTTTTACTAGCAAACTGGCTGAGGTCTCCACTGCTCATGTTGCAAGAAAAGATTCTAAACAGACCCAATCCCAATATAAATCCCTGAGGATCACCGTTTGCCACTATTTTCCACTTGGACATTGAGATGTTGACCATCCAGCCAATTCGTTTTCCTCAGGTGGTCCATCTGTCAAATCCATATCTCCAGTTTAGAGACAAGGATGTCATGCAGGACAGTGTCAAATGCTTTTCATAAGTCCAGGTGGATGATATCAGTTACTTTTCCTTTATTCACCAACAATGTAACCCTGTCATAGAAGGCCACCAAGTTTTTCAGGCATGGTTTGCCCTTAGTGAAGTCATGTTGGCTGACGCCAATTACTTCCCATGTGTCTTAGCATAATTTCCAGGAGGATCTGCTCCACGATCTTATCAGCTACTGAGATGAGACTGGACTGTAGTTTCCCAAGACTTCCTTTTTTCTTTATGAAAAGATGCAGTATGTTTCCCCTTTTCTAGTCAGTGGGAGCTTCATCAAATTGCCAGTTTGATGTTTTCAGTTTCCTGTTTTCAAAAAAAAACTGGATAGTGGCTTAATCCCTTCATCTTCCAGTTAATTCATGACCCGTGGATGCATTGGATCAGATCTCATGGACTTTTGTACCTTCGTATTTCTCTAGATGGTCTTGAATACGGTCATCTTCTATGCTGGGAGAATTGGATTTCTATTCTTCATTCTCCCAGAATCAAACTTGATTGAATCCCAAAAAGAAAAATGTTTTTGTTCTACTGTGGAAAATCCTTTAGCCCAGCTGGACAAACAAAATGCCCCTCATATCTCCTCTTGCTTATCAACAACAGCTTCTCTGTTTTGGTGGGTTTGGGAATTAGATTTCATCTTCTAATACAAAAGTTGAGGGGTAGAAATAACTTTGAGATGTTTTCACACGGCTAGCTCTTCTCACTTTATATTGAAGCTTCTCCTGCAGTGCTTACACAGGTATGTCAAAGGTGGAAATAAAAAGCTGGGTTCTTCTGTACCATGTAAAAGGGGTTGGTGTTGACTATGGCTTTGTGCCTCGGAGCCAAGTAGCAAAAAATCCTACCAAGTGAAGAACTGATTAACCTGCCTCATGGGAAATTTTCTTCTTCTAGTAGCTGAGCTTACTTTCATCTCTGCAGTATGAGTATAGATGACAGTGGGTGTACATGCTGTGAAAAAACTCATGCCTGAACAGAAACAGAGCTACAGGTCAGAAAAGAGAAAAAAAAGTCATAAGTCAGAAATAACCCTGCCTTTTTTTTTTTTTCTTTTTCATTTGATTATACTGTGACTGAAAAAAATCTTTATCCTTTTTTCATTTATGAGCTCCACTTCATTAAAGAATTATGTCTGTGTAAAGGAAGGGGTTTTTTTTTCCTTCCTGGGTTAAAACCGTTGGTCAGTAAATGTACATTGGCATATATTATTTTAAAAGAACTTTTTTGCAAACAACAGTGTCTGATGGTGATGTAATCACAATTCAAGTCATATTTGGGGTCAATATTTTTGCAGGATTTATAATCTGGTCTTGTTTCCATCAACAGGGATTGATTTTGACTAGCATACAATTTTTTGGTTTTTATGTCAGTGATTGTTGAATTAATGAGTACTTTCAACATAAATGTCTCTTCCCTTTTTTTATTTTCCTTTTGATTTATAATGCTAAAATTTGAAGTCATATACTGGCTTAGGTGTGAAAATCAGGGTATCTGTGGTGCACCTTGATAGTACATTGAAGACCACTTTCTACTTCTGTGCATCAAGACCTACTCTTGTTGAAAGACTGTAGCATGAGAGCTTGGCCTGCAGAGCTTTCTCAAACACAGCATCTCTTGCTAGGCTGACAAGCACAGGAGAGAGCTATAAAGGACAGGATCTTAGAGCATGCAGAAGCCCAAGCTGAAGTATTACCAGTGCAGGATACTCCTTAATCTCTTGCCTGGTTACCCAGAGAATGGCCTCTAAAGACAAAAATCTTGGACAGCACCTGTGCTGCATTTTGTGGCAGCATGACATGGCATAACAAATATGTGAGCTTAACATGCTTCTTGTCTTGGCAGAACTGCAGCAACTCCGTGGTTATTTCTAAACCAGCCCATGAGCAGGCAGCAGAGCCAGAAGAGACGCAGGTGTGGAGCGGGGAGCTCAGGCAGGGCCGCAGGAGCAAGAGACTTCAGGGAAAAGCCATCATCCTGCAGCCAGGATGGACCTTTCTCCTGCTGCCTGCAGCCCCACAGCACAGATGTGATGAAGGTATGAGTTACTGAGGCTGGAGCTGTGGTTACAACTTATACCACAGCTCAGTTAATGCCTGATACTGGTTAAGTAGCAGCCACTTGGTCGTGTGTCTAGTCTGTAACTGGTGTGGCTTTGTCTACTGTGGTGCTATCTGATCTGGTAAGGGAGATGACAAATATATGGATTTATTTAATTTCTTCATTTACATTTATGATAATTTAAAAAGACGCCTTTCCAAGGCATCCTGCCTCCCACCCAACATTGTTAATAATTCTATAAAATAAAAGCACCATTAAAGTAATCATTTCCACATGCACTGAATCAGCCAGCTGCCTTCTGAAACTCCTTCCCACTCCTTTATCATTGTGGGAAGCCTACAATCATCCCTCTCCAAAATCTCTATCAGAAACATGTCTGGACAGAGTGATGCTACATAGCAAGGCTGTAAAATGTCTTCATGGAAGGCACAAATCTTTTTCAGAGCACAACCAGATAGCATGAATTTATGTCATTTTCAACCTGTAATCTAGAGCTGTCTTTGAGCTGGGTGCCAAAAAACAAGTTTCCATATGTACTGTTGTATCTCTTTTTCACTTAATGGTTGTTTCTACCAGGAGTTTTACTCCAGGCAAGAGTGAATCAGTTTTCCTAAGTTCCCTCACCCCACTACAAATAGCCAATTTGCATTGGGGACTGCTCAGCTCACCACTGGCATGATATAACAACATTCTTCCCACAGATCTCAGAGTGAGAACACCTTGATTCTACCAGGTTTTTGCTGCAGTGTCCCCAGTACCACTGATGTTCTCGCAGAGGTCTCATATGAGCCTTGTCTTGTGCAAATTTTGCTTAAATTACACCAGATAATGTAATAGAGATGATAACTTTAAACTGAGCAATTTGCCGTTTTTGTCTCTCTGTGTATAATCCTGTAGAAGTGCCATCCCTGAAGTCAAACTGTTCTGGGATGCCAGAGGATTGGTAGAGCCCACACTAACCAAAAGTATTACATATTACTCATAATCAAAAGCTGAATATAGAAATTATATCTGTCTATAAACATGTATGAGGGGAAAACCTAAACATAAACAATAATATTGAGATTAAAAATAGATTAAAATTGGCAAAGAATTCAGGCATATTGTTTCTGAGCATCAGAAGAGTTAGTGGATACTCTCAGGAATCATAGTGGAAGTAAAATACCCTGTAACTTTTAGATGAAAAACTTAGAAAAATTTCTGCAATAGGAGAGGACCTGACTATGATCTCCCATCCCAGACCTTACTGCAGCCTTATTGCAGAGACAAAATACTGAAATATGAAGTCGAGTTAAAATATATTTATGAGTGAAATGCATCCATGCTAGCACTTCGCATAATTGCTTATAATATCATATTATGTGATGGTTCTAAATGCAATAACCACTTGTACCTACAATGAGATCTGCATTCCCTGAAGAGTTTCCAGTTGAAGCTCCTCAGACTACCCTGTCTTGGCAGATCCCCTCCAGCCCAGGAGTGCACTTCAGAGGTTCCTCTTAACCAGCTCCAATTCTCTCTCTGAATAGCAACAAATGGTTTGCAGACTGAACGTGTTTATCAAGATGTACAATAGCAATAATTAATCAAAAGGTACACAAATGGTTTAATAGATTCCCTAAGAGGCTGTTGAAGTGAAGTAGATCCTTCTTTGGGTCAGAGAGGAACAGCAGGTTTTTTATAGAGGTTTCTTCCCATCTCAGTTACTCTGCTCCAACTTTGTGAGCACTGAAATATCTTTCAGTAAGCCATGATCTCACTCAAGTTGCATCAGTCCTGCCATGTTTGGGGACTAGCAGAGTAGCAAGGCAGAGAAATGTCATGCCAAAAGAAAAAAAAAAAAACCAAATTGTAATTTACTAAATAGGAAATCATCTTTCCTCCTGAAAATCACAGTGCTAAAAAAGGAAAATGTTTCTTTTTCTAATAGCTTTGCGATTATGATATATAGAGGTAATAAAATCCCAACATGCAGAGAAAAATCTTTCTTTTTCATAAAGCGGCAAATTTTCGTAACCCAAAGTAATTCAACACAAGCATTTCCTTCAATCTTCCTCCTCAGCAGGGAACAGAGTTCCTAGGGAGGGGTAATGAAGCTCAGCTGGGCTTTGGAGAAGGTCTATAATAATCTATCCCTACATTACACATTTCTCAAGCTCTTATACTACTGGATTGAAGAATAAATAATTCTGTCATGTAGACATCAAGTCTGAAAAAACAAGCATGGAAATCGATCACTTTTAAGAGATTCTCTTCTCTATGTTTCCTCAAACATGATTCTCACCTGTGCTAAGAAAGAATAAAATTTAACTTCTAATTTAAAGACAGACATATGCTGAGGGACGGTAGAGAGTTAGGTTTATATGTATTAGTGTTTTTCTATTTCATGCAAGAAAAAAGTTTTACAGTGAGAAGAAAAAATATTTCTCCCACCTCCCCAGTTTTTCCTTTGGTTTGAGTTACTTCATAGCTCAGCTTGAGAATGGCTTTCCCCCACTATCTCCTTCCTGCAATCAGGATCCTATAGAATTGATCCCTTCACTTTTCCATGTTTTGAACTACCTTTGCTAACTATCAAATACTAATTTATCCCAAATTGAAGTTTCCTGATCTACCAATGCTATTTCTTCTCTCATCTCCACCAGAACTGCACCCACAAATACATAAAATGCATCACAAAATTTTCTCACAACAATAATCTTATTATGGGTGTTGTACATCCACTTCCATTTTCAGCCTATCTTTATGACTGAGTTACACACACAGAACTGGATGTAACTGAATCACCTATCTCCTCAATCTGCTTCTTCATTTCCCAATAACACTTTACTTTTAAATTCCCCTGGAGATAAAAATTATGCGCTTGATGGGAGTCTTAACAAAAAAGGTTGGTTTTGTCACAGAATTATGTGATAATCTCTTTTTTTTTTCTTTCTCCTTTCACATCCAGGGGGAATCCTCAGTGTCTAAGCCCATACAAATGCAGCAGCTCCAAGTTTGTTGGTTTGCACACAGATGGTCACCCAAGTGCCAAGTGCATTGTTCAATGTTACATTGTGCAGTCAGTTTACTGTCAACACTTTAAATGCCACATTTGGCACCGATAGGGTCTGAAGTGAGTCAATATATTGTTGCTAAGCTTTTATGCCCTAAATATTTTGGAGTTTATTTGAGGTATTCTGCAGTTTCCTTATTCTTCTCTATGTGTTCAAGATAGGGGCTACTCAGTTAAAGGGCAAGAGGCAATCATTAAAAGAAAACTTTGGGTGACGTGGGAAAAAATGTTTGTAAGAGTTAAGGGATGGAAGAACTTGACCAGAAAGACAATGGAATCTCCAACTCTGGAGACTTCAAAAGCCTAATAGAATAAGACTTAGAAATGTGGTCTGAGAACTTAGCATGTTTTTTGAGCAGGAAGTTGGATTCTTGGCCTCTAGAGCTCCCTACAACATTGATTTTTTTCTATGATTCTGTGGTAAAGCTTCTTTATCCTATTTAGCTGCTGCAAACATGTTTTTTGGGAAGAGCACAGGATTCTTGAGTTTTCTTTCTTGTCATCTCAGAGCCTTAGTTTCCAAACCTTCCAGGCATGCTGCAGTGACCATTTCTTCTCGCAGACTTTTAACGCCTCAGTGATTACACAGAGGTGCTGTGGTTTGAAGAAGGATTTAGATAAAGGTTTATGACATCATCAGGTAGCGCTTCTAAGAGAGGATATTCAAAAGCACTCAGTATTGGCCTAAATAATTCCACTGACGGCATCTGGTATTTAACCATGGATGTGAATGGCAGCAGTGTTAGGGCAAAGCCTCATGCTTTAGAAAATCCTGTGTTTTGGGATAGTCTATGTTTTGGAAACCCCATAACTAGATCCTTAATGAATCGAACATTGTGGATTTCCTAGCTAAACATTTTAAGTTTTAAAAAGTGTCTCTAATTTCCCATAACTACAAAAAAAAAAACAAAAAAAAAAAAAAAAAAAAAAAAAAAAAAAAAAAAAAAAAAAAAAAACAAAAAACCAAAAAACCAAAAAACCAAACAATAAATAGTTCTCCAAAGTTCTCTTTCCAAAAACCGCATGAAGATAAAATGAAAGGGGGCACAAAAATATTAGAGCTACAAAGAAAAAATAAACAAAAAAAAAGGACCTGCAAAAAAAATTTATAAATAATTTTATACTATTGATAAAAATGCAGAATAATTTGAATAATTTTTCAAAATGACAGCTGTTTTACTAATGAATCACTAAAATATTTTTTGTTCAGTCAAACAGTATTTTAGAAATTGTGGTACATAGAAAGGATATCCCTTGCTGTGCAGAGAAACCTAATATGTGCTCCATGGAGTAGGAAACTTTAATGATATATGCAGTTTTGTTATTAAAAGTGAGTTATATATTTTGCTGTACAGTGGAAAATTGTGACCCAGTATAACATATCTTCACATTGTTTATAACTTGAGGAAAATCAACATTCTAGGTTCTCAGTTCGCACAGTAGGAATTACATTTATTTTGGCCAAATGTAATTTATATAACTGCGAGGAACAATAAAACATGAACTTTATAGTGTTTTCTTACCTAACAATAATATAGAGCTTGTAAAAGTGAAGAGATTATTATTGTAAAGGAAAAGACAGTAACTTAAAAGTTGAAACTCATTTTAAAGCTATGTAAAACTTATCCCAGCTCAAGTATTAAGGCACCTGTATCCTCATTTTCATTTATGCACAGTTATCTCTGAAAGTAGTTTTCTTAGTAACAGCAATCATTGTTGAAGGAAAAAGCTTAGTATCCCAATGTATATTTTCTTACTCATCAATAAGTTGGGTTTGCGGTAGTCCTAAGGGACTCTTTAGTGATTTGTATCCTCCATGCTCCTTTCCTTTCCCTTCCCATCCCATATCATCCCATATCATCCGATATTATCCCATCCCATCCCATCCCATGCTTTATAGCTTTGTCTAGGCTAATACATTCAAAGGCATCAAAGCACAGGTGAAGTCGGTGGAGCTGGACCTTGGCCATATTTGCTTTTGAGTGGTTTGAACAGCCCAGGAAAATGGACTCTTTCCCAAGTGACTCTTGCAGAGTTTGCAGTCTAGCCTGGAGCAGGGATTATTCCAGTAAAGGGTAGGATGCATTTTCCTCCACTTGTTGTGGAGGAAAAAATAATGTAAATCTTATGAGCAGACTTTATGAGTTGGTCACTGGGACAAGGACCAAGCTTTGACACACTTTTTAATAGTTATTTATTTAAATAATATTATGTAATGATTAAGTTGATATATATTTGGTGTATCAGAATGCACTTCAATGACATTGTCAGTAAGAGAAATAAAATTTCACAAGTGAATTTTTTTCTTTTCTTTGATGGGAGAATATACACAGGGAGAAGTACTACTTCAGTTTTACTGACAAGGAAGATGAGTTGCAGAGATAAAGAAAGGAATCTTCTAAAATTTCATGAAGGATTGTGTCAGAGCTGAGAACAATTGCCTTGGTCTTATTTTGCAGTCCTTTGCTTTTTTTCAGAGTTGATTTAAATATTTTTCTTGCTCAAAGGGGATACTATACCGTAATTAAAGAGAATGGACTATTGAAAACACAAAAATAGAACAATAAAAAGCATAGTCAATGCTACAAGAGCAAAAACTGCAATCTTGCAAAAACATGCCACAACTAAGTCATACATATGTTGTCAAAAGAGTTTTCCATCGTCATGAAGCTTTTTAATGGCATTTTTAAAGCTGGAGAGGGTTGATTTGCACCTCTCTGAAAAGACCTCAAATGAGACATGAATGGTCCACAGATCTACCATTTCCTGCTGGGCCTCTTCCTCCATTCCAGCCCACCCTGTGCTCATCTGATCTGCTGCTCACACACAACTGGCTCACGTGAAGCAGACACCTGCTCAGAGTGTATTGGTTTTGGTTTCTAAAGGGATGAAATTAGTGCTGCAAAGATTCCAATCTTACTTGACACTCTAGAGCAAAGGATGCATTTACCATGAAAAATAAAGCATGGAATATTCTGCTTTAGAGTTGTACCAGAATATATGATTTTTTTAAAAAAAAATCTTTTTAGAAACTGCATTGCTGCTATAATATTCACAGATACATATATTTTGCACATTTAGTTTTAGACACTTGCAGAAGGTATTTAAATTAGCTATCAATAGAAAGATACAGAGATCTGCAAAGGCTAAATCAAATCACTTGAAACTGAACACTTCTAGACATCTCTTACCTTTAGACACAAAGGAAGCCTTGGTTCTTATTTAAATGGCACAGCTGCATTCCTGATGTGGGATGAATCTAGAATTTACATCTTAATTAAAACTAAAAATGTAGGTCCTCTGTTGTTTTTTGGTTTTTAGGTTGTTTTTTTTTCAAACAGTAACACTGGGAACAAGTGAAGAGTTTGAAAAGTCCTTGCTGATTTTCACAAAAACAAAAAATTATTTAAATTTTAGTCCACCCACCCTTTTTTATTTTTCTCAATTAATTCCTTCTTGAGAATTGCTATTGATTTCCAGTTGATAGGTAGCAACTATGAAGCAGTATGGCTCGAAGATATATTTGAGCTCTTAAAAAAGGAAGCCAGCCACACATTTGAAAATCTACATAATTTCAAATATTTTTAGGGTTAAAAAAATTACTTTTTCAGTTAAATACCAGCTTTGATGAAAAATGAGTATTATGAGAGTACTAGGGAAAATGCCTCTAATGTACAGGAAGCCACTTTTCTTCCCTTACCATTTCAGATAATTTGGGCTATCTAAACCTCCCTCCAGGAAGTTCTCTTCATGGCATTAATGACAGGGTGTATTGCGGTCTCCTCTGGAAGGTTTCAGACAAGTGCCATTAAAGAACAAGGGCAATATCAGACACCTAGAAACTCGAGTTACATAAGACACAACATCTCACTTCAAACAGTATTTCAGGTTTTGAGAAACTACTTTTACAATTTTGTGCATCCTCTTTAAAACAAACAAACACAAAACAACACACAAACACACACACAAACCCAGAAAACCCACACAAAAACCACCACCTCACCACCAAATTCTTAGGAAGCAAAGGATGCTTTAGGAAAGATCCACTCAATTTTCCATAGGAAAATTTAGAAAGTTTTTTAACAGTAAGTTTTTCTCACTGGCAAGTTGAGTAACTGTGACATCTGCTTTCCTTCCTTCCTTTCTGGACATAGTTGGATATGCACAGTAATTTTATAATATCTAGAGGACATCTTTATTCCAGAAGCATGGATTGTCAGTAACAAAGGATTGAATACCTTGACCAGGAACACTGAGTACTCTTTTGGATAAATTAAGTTTAAAATAGATTTCCCATTTTATTGTGGTTCTATTATTTTTGTGGTTCATTTTTGTTAATTGTCACTAATGTCTGGAAAACCCATGAAAAATTACTGAACTGCAAAGTAGCAATAAAGTGGATAAATGCAATAAAAATGAGGTAATGGATCACGAAATGTACTTTGTGTATTTATTTGGACAACTGTAGTTTAGTTTAATTTTTTAATGATGCTCTATTGTATCCAGTAAATACTTCTAAGATCTAGTTTGTGAGCAATAATAAAACTTTGGTAGCACAAGTTCTCAAGGCATTCCTTCCTAAGGGTGGAGACAGATGGATGACATTTTTTGTCATGACTTTTCTGTTTCATTTTCTGTAGGGGAATAAACACAGAATTTTTGAAGGAAAATGTAAAAAACAAAGGGATGCTTTTCACTTACAATGAGGTCCATTTACATTATCCCAGCATTGTAAAGGGTTCTTATAAACAAAATGCAAAAACACCTGAATGTAACTGATTATGGAACCCAGTGTAACTACTATGAGTTGCCTATGAAGAAACCCAACATGCTGGTAAGTGTAAAACAAACAAAAAAAAAAATTGGAATTGCCTTTAGGGTTATAGAGGGGAGAGGGAACCAGTTAGTACGTGGCATGTCAAATAACAGGGACTGAGGAATGAAAATTCTCATCAGCTCTGGGGAAAAGTTCTGTTTTGAGGTCAGTTCCTACTGTCTTTAATTCCTGAGGCAAAGACAACTGCTGTTAAGGAGTGCAGGGCTGGCTGCCTTTTGAAGAGCACTGTGAAATCTTTAATGTCCATAGAGTGCATCACTGGCCCCAGCAGAAAAGGTCTGAAAAGGGGGCCTGAAAACTCAGCAGCTTCTCTGAGGTCATCCTGTTCAAGGTGTGGGGTTTCCTGTCAGTGCTATGGCCAGGCAATGAGCCTCCACATCCATCAGAGAAATCCTCAGAAGAAAGAATTTCATGGATCTGAGAATATCCATAGGGGGCTCAGTCTTTTAATCAAAATACTGTTTTTCTTTCAGTATTTTCCTGTTTTTTTCCTGACAACTGGGGTATTATGCAAGGACAGTAAACATGTAAGAATGCAAAGTTATGTTTCCCATATGAATGTAATAAAACCATTGAAATTTCTTACTAAAATCTGGTGATATCCTTTGAATGTTGTATGGGAAATAGACAGCCCTGGAAAAAATGTGACTACAATATACTTCCTGTTGGGTTCTGATAAGACAGCACACAATTCAGTATTCATCCCATTGTGGCGTACAGAATTTTATTACTATGTTTTGTTTATTGTTTATACACAGTTGCAAATAATTCTACACACACAGAACTCTAAATAGAAATAGAAATAGAAATATATATGAATTAAAAGAATACACTTCAGAATTATGGAGAACTCTAAGAAATTCATTCCCCAAGCCCATGTATATCCACACATCTTTATGAACAGAAGTTATCTTCCTGATATAATCTGTGTAAAGCCATGCTTAAATGCAACCACAGTGAAGAACTGAGAGAAGCCTGAGAGGAATGCAAGACTGTTTTCTTTTAGTTTATCACATTTATGATATGGCAGCACATTTTGAAAGTATTTGAGCTTTATAATCAGAACTAAGGGGTAAAAGAACTTTTTTTTTCACAATACTGGTATTTGGGAATGGGGAATGTTAACTCTCTGTCTAAGAGACGCAAATTTTGTACTAAATTGTCTAAATTGTGAATTCTGCTC
>VWZU01016258.1:583451-612570 GCA_013397095.1 Sterrhoptilus dennistouni | reverse complement strand
TTTTTTTTTTTTTTTTTTTTTTTTTTTTTTTTTTTAAACTGATAATGGCCTTATTTGTGCAGGATATGAAAGATAAGAGGAGCAGACATCTGCAATCCTAGCACTATATTCAAAAAAAAAATCCATGAAGCTGGACAAAATTGAATGATTTCCAGTGATGTACCCACTGTAACCACTTGCAAGTTATGGCAGGCTTTGTAGAATAAGAGATTACTGAGAGAGAAAATTATTACCTTTAAGCCTTACCCTCCTGGGCTGGATCTAGGAAACCACAGCTACATCCTATTATATTGCCCAGTCTGGGAACCATTTTATCACAGAAGCTCTTAAGACTTCAGTTGCAACTGGCATGGAACTACTCTGCTCAATTTTAAACTATGTGAAATACCTAATGTCCAGAGGGCCAGGATCATGATTGCTGTCCTGATTCTTTTTACTCAGCCAAAACTCTGGTTCATATCAAGCAGAAAATGTGACTCTCAGAAAGTAAAACCAAATGGAAAATAGTGTCCTGTACTCAATAAAATTGGGAAATGAGGGGAATGGATATCTCATGGAAACATACAGAAACCTTAGAAACGTATTACAATACCTCCATTTCTTTGATGGATGAAATGGTCATTTAACTGGGTCACATGATATGAAAACATTCTATGGTGAAAGCTGGGCTTACAAGGGTAGCATAAAACAATTAGTCGTGTACAAGGAAAGAGCAACACTGCAATTTAAAGAATTTTATATTAAAATTAACATGGTCTGTTTATTTTCTCTGAGAGTGGAATTACCCCCTGTGAGTGGGATTAGACATTTACGAGACTGAATGATGAAAGCTATTGCACCATCTTGTATTAGCCCCTTTTTTATCTTTACTGACATATTTTTGCAACATGCTTGAAGTAGTAAATAGGTCTTTTAAATGCTCCATTTGATTTCATATTGGTCCAGCAAACTCCCACACAAAGTTTTTGCATTTTAAAAAGGAAGTAGCCATTGAAGTAAACCTGTGATACTCTTATCTATTTCTAATATGGCTTGTTGTCTAACCATGTTAATTCTATGCAGGGATCAAATCTGGGTATTTACTGACAGAAACAAGAAAGAATATAATGATCATCCCACAGACAGTAAAGTGTTTGAACAATTTGTTCAGTAGGAAGTAGTATTAAAAAAAAATGATGGAAAAAGGAGGAAGCAGGTGCCATGTTCCAAATGCCCTCCCTGAGTCTGAAGGATTTAGCAAATATCCACTACTGAGATGATTTTGAAAATTATGCTTGGTCTGAGTGTGGAATAATTGCTGGCAGGAAGAGTAGCACAAAGAAAAGACAAGGATCTGAGAACACCATTGAATCCTGTGGGACTAACAGTGGAGGAAGGCTTCCACAGTCAAGAGAATACCCCAGGCAAAACCTGTGTTTCTTGGGATACTCTGCCTCTCCCCTCAGACCCCCGTGTGTTGGTGCAGCAGAGGGAGAGCTGCACTGACACTGCAGTGGTTCTATGGGTACATCTGCAGTGCCTCTTCAGTGGGGATTTCCTTTCTCCAGACCAGACTTGCCCACCAAAAAGCTGTTAACCTTCAAGCCTGCACCATAAACACCAGGACCAGATATCCAGGACTCAAACTTCAGCTGGGTTCTCAAGCACGCAGGGCATCTGCTGGTGGCTCCCCAGCCTCTGTGTCAGCTGGTTTAAACAGCTTGAACATTTCAGCTCAGGCTGAAGCTGAGGAAACAGCCAAAGGAGTGGACAGATAGTGTACAGATCATCTGGCTCAGACAACTCAGACCCATTTTCAAGACTACTCCTCACCTTTCAGTGTCTCAACTTGGCTTTTTATCTCTCAGGGACTAGCCTGAAAAAGTACAAAATTACTTCTATTATCTTACAGAAGGAAGGAGGAGGGTCATTAATATGCTTGAAATTATGTACAAGGACCTAGTCCAAGATTAAATAGCACATTGTTACTTTTTTTATTCCCGTTTTCTTAAGCACACTGCTGCTTTTTTGGTTTATGATGCAAGTAAATATCACAGACAACATAATGTTGTTAAAAGGTAATAGTTTGGGAGAGATTAATTTTAAGATAGTCCAGCAATCCTAAAGTAGGAAGCCAGCTCCTCTAAATTAATCAAGGAGCCCAAAGGGAGCTCTGCAGGAGCCTTGCTGTCTCAGTGGTCTGTGAGAAGCCTGAAATGGATGGCTGCAGTCAGGCAGTGTGAATCACCTCCTCTTCGATCTCTGTCTCCTTCCTCTCTGCCATTCTTTCTCAGATGCCTCTATCTGTCCTTTTAGTACAGGGAAGCTTCCCAAAGTGCTTTTCTTTTTCTTTTTTCCTTTTTGTAGTTTAGTTCTCCGTGTACTCTGAGATGAGCACTGTTTCCTCTCTGAGAGAAAGAGGAGGGGGTCTAGTTCATAAGTGATCAGCATGCAGCGTTCTCCTGCAAAACGTGATGTTTTAAGTATCACTGCTGGATCTAGCACAGCTTGCAAATACTTCCTGCTGTCTACATAGCTCAGATTTCATTGTTGTCTTCAGGGTTGCTCTTTGTGCTGAACCTAATGGAAGCATTTAGACTGCAGGGGAAAGCAACCATGCACACTAAATACCATCAGATACACAGCACTGGGACTTCTCAGGTAGGAAAAATACGTCAAATTTCATCTGTATTCAACAGGTGAAGCATCTGTCTTGAGATGTGTCTATGTGACTGTCATTGTACCTTTGGACAGGTATAGCTGACTTGATTGTCTGTAACTAGCTGGGGATTTTTTCTCCACTCTGTAGATTAATCTTATGCAGGCAAAGCCTGGAACTGGCTTCTTTGCACCTGCAAAAATGGTGCTGTGTGAACCTTGATCTCCTTATCCCACAAAGAGCTTTGTTTAAGAAGAAGAGTCATCAAGATCAGAGTCATATACACACATATTTTTAGCTTGTCTTCACAAATCTTAGGGATGTCTCAAGCAAAACAGGAGTTTCATGAGTATCTTTACATGGTGGTAGCAAAAGTACAGGAGGAGCAAGGTTAAGAGACGTCTAAGTGGCTTCACATGAAGCAAGAAAGCAGAAGCAGTTGCTCACTTTTTTGGCTTTCTCAGGCCTAGCTGGTCAGACTAAATGTCAAAAGTTAGGCAACATAAGATGCTCTGGTGACCTGAAAATAGTTGTTTTTAATGTATTATAGTATTGGCATGGATGACTTAGCAAAGTTGAATTTTAGATAAATGTTATTTGTATTACAAATAAAAATGTCAACAAAAACAAGAGACAAATATGTGAATATATACAGACTCACTCTAGAGATTTATGAGAACAGATAAACGATGTAAAAAGGGGAGAAAACACAGTGTAGATTAAGTGCCTTGCCAGAAACTTCAGAGGAAAACATCTGTAGGGGGAAAAGTTCTGCAGAACTGGGAACTGACCCCACATCCCTTGAGTTTTAGCCTAGCACCTTCACTGCAGTGTTGTGTACACAGGGGTAAAGGCCATGTACAGCTCTGGCTTTTGGCAGTTAAAATATGTGTAAAATCCTGGCCCAGCTGAAGTCAAGAGGGATTTTACTCCTCACAGCAGTGAAGTTAGAGGCCTTCTGACCCAGAGGAGTCAGAGGTGTCAGGGAGGTGCTGAACTTGCTGTTGGTGGCTGCCACTGTCTCCTGACAGCCAGTTCACATGCCCTTAAAGGCTACCAGTGTCCTCAGGTATTAGACTGGGTTAAAGACTCAGTGGCCTTGTTCCTTCAGTTCTCCTGGCCTTCACTGAGGACATAAAGAAAAAATTAAAGCCCATTTCAATTACAGAGAAAGAGCACATAAGGCTTTTCAAAGAAAATATAAACATGAATTACTTTTGTTCTTGAGGTTCACTGTATAAGACTCTTCTCTTGGACATGAATAGTGACCTCAAAATTCAGCTAGGCTGTTACAAATGCCATTTCAGCTCTTTAGTCTTTTGGACATCTGAATTCATGGCTCTTGTCTTCCATCAGAAGACTCAAAGTAAGGAGGCTGAAAAGGGTGGAAACGAATCTGTGGGTGAAGGGAGTTGTCCCATTTTCTATTTCTTGAGCTCTTCATATAAAGGATCATTAGAAAAAAGGATACTATAGGCTGATACACAATCACATAATTTAGTGGTTTGAGGACCTGATTTCCTGTGTGGATGCCAAGGATGTGTCTATATTTAACTCACTCCTTTAAGGCACAGTTTGGCTTTAAGATCTCCCTTTGACATTATGAAACCCCTATACACTAAAATCAGAGTCATGCTTATGCTTCATCATCCTCACTGAACTTTGAACTATCTTCAAGTATCAGAAATGCTTTAAACTAAAGAGGGTGGAGAATAATGGATGAGCAACTTCTGGAATTCCCCAAAAATACCATTTCTCTAAAGAAAAAGCCTGGTTAGGAGCTCTAAAATTTGTTTAGAGGAAACAGCTCATGTCAACACAGAGCTCATGATTCAGTTTTTAAGTTTATTCAGAACTACTAAACTTTTATCTGATGAAGTCAGTGGCTCACAGTATGTGCAAAGCATGCTGGTGGCCTTCAAACTGTGGTCACTTGGGAAGCTGATCTGATCCTTACAGGACAGCCTCATTCTCATATCAAAGCAAGAATTCTTTTTTTTTTTTTTTAGAACTTTCCCAACACTTCTACAGGAATTTTTCTGAACTAAACATAGGGAGGACTTGTCCCTTAAATAAATAAGTGCATTAAATACTGAATTAGAAGGTAGTTACTGATAATAGATTGTAGTAGCTGACCCATATTTTCAGGCTTTTATGATCATTTGTCTGAGGTCACAGGTGACCAAGGCTTTACAACCGGGTCAAGACTTTTATACACACATGTTCCTTGTTGGTTTCAGTCTTAGCTTAATTCCTGAGTTGGAAGATCCAAATTATCCTTTTTAATTGTACCACAGGTAACTTTAAGAAGTTTACTGTCAGATTGCTCATTAATGAACTACTTTTACAATCTGTAAACCATGTTAACTATTGCTGCCTGCAAAAATAGCTCATATATGAATTCTATGGAAGATTAGTAAATCCACGTACTTTCTTAGAATAATTCTTCTAAATTTGGACACACACAGATAAGAAGCATTGGAGTAACATTAGGGGAAAACAATATTTTGGTTCTACTACTGTTCAATAGAGACAATTGAGCTGGACTTGAAAGGAGTGTTTCTCATGTTAAAAGAACTGTGTTAAGAGTTGTTGAGCTCTCGTTCTAATTTATCTGAACTCAGCAGCCACTGATTTAATTTTGAAATATTTTGTTTGAAAATAGTAGTATAAAAACAGCTGCAGCTACATGCACAAAAACTCATCCTGTGTTTAAAGTCTCTAATTCTTACCATACATTGAGATGGCATCTGTATTTAGACAGTCAGCTAAATACTGACAGCTGTTTTTCCCACTGTTGTTTGTGGACTGATAGAGAACAAGATAGTGAAATTCTAGCCAATGATACAATAACCAAGAAATGGAATCTTCAGATCTTGCAAATCTTAAATTTGTAAATTGTCAATCCTAAAGGAATCCTAAATATCAAGCAGATAGTAAAAATCAAAGGAAAATTCCAAGGCTTTAAAACTGAATGAAAAAAAGACTTTCTGGTTATATAATGGAAGGAAAAAGCTGTAAATACAGGGACTGGTAAAGGAAAACATAGAAGCCCCAAAGCCAAACCAATTCCCTCACTTCACAAAAAAAAAAGGCCAAACATATCTGTTAGAAAACACAAATTATCAGATCCTTACTGCTCTGGTAAGAGACTATATAATTTTTCATTTCCTAAAATCATGTTGATGTAATGGTTCAATGCTTATTTGAGGATAGTAATGTCACTTTTTGAATTGTTAGACCTAGTTTGGGAGTGCACAAGTTTTCTTATATAGATTCTGTGTTCATGCCAATCTGAATCAGCTCTGTTTAACTGCAGAGCTCAAAATGGTGTTGTTCCATGAAATCAAAGTTTCCTTCTCTATCCCTTAGAAAGGCAGCTTCACTAGCAGTGAGAGAAACAAAAAAAGCCACCAAAAATTAATTCAAGGGAGGCAAAACTGAACATATATTTAATCTTAACTCTTCCCTGGAACTTACAATATCGTAAAAGAGGAAAGCTTAACATTTATTGTTACGAATACCCAAGTGGATCAAACTGGAAACAGTCACTGGATATTGAACTCCAAATAAGTATAGCTTGACTGCCAAATCTAATGACCCTACACCAACTCGCAGTTAAGATCATAAAGTTTTATTTTATCTTGTATTTTGGCCACAAACAGTCTTCATTAGCAAAGGCATGGAAATAAAAATGTGGCTGTAAAACCTTGGAATGAAACATGAAATTTAAGTATAAAAACAAAGATAAATGTAGTAAATACTGCTGTAAATGATGCCAGTTTTCCTGATTACCTAATCCTATGTCGTATATTATTAATTAATAGCCAAACAATTAGAGATGAGAGCTGTGGAAGAAGAAAAGCACAGAGTTAGCAGAGAAATAAAAATCTCCTGTTGCATATCAGGCAGAAAAGGGGTAAATATGTGCAGCTGCATGTACTTCAAAGGCATGTCAGCTGCATTCTTATTCAGGGAACAAGAGGCCCATAAAGCAATGTTTCCATAGTTTTACAGAGACACAATCCAGCTCAACCACCTCACAGTTACTGATCTCAGGTTCCAGAGAGAGCAGTTACAGACAGGGCTAACCTGTGCTGGGCTCTGGGTTCACTCTGTGCTTGAGTGATCCCCTGACTTTCCTCTGAGGACACATTTCATCATAGATGTGCAAGTTCTACACCTGAGTGGAAGAAAGTTCCCATTTGAAATATTACTTGTGTGCAGAGAATTTGTGGATGTCCCATTCCTGGCAGTGTTCAAGGCTGGGTTGCATGGGGCTCTGATTGACTTGGTCTAATGGAAATTATCCCTGCTGATAGCAGAGGGGTTGGAACTGATTTTTGGATCCTTTCCAACCCAAACCATCCTGTGATTCTCTGATCTGATAGTTGTTATGGAGATGATCAGACCAGTGCAGGGTTTTGTTCTGTCATTCTAAACTGTGGTGCTACAAGTGTAAGACTAAGCCTGGGCTCCCTCCTGTTCCCGTATCTATCACAGGAGCAATGAGTAGGACTCAGCTCATCTTTAGACATCAATGGTTCAGGTATGTACCTCTGGGCTGGTCATCCAGCTCCCTTTGTAGCCAGCAGAGAGAAGTGGCCACCACTGGCAGTGTGTGCTATTCTGAACACCAGGTTGGGACGAGGTGAACTCCTCTGCATTCCCTTTTCCTTTCCCTCCAACCCAGTCCTCATTAAACAACCAAACCTCCCTCCCCCTTCCCCCATCTCTGCCAACAGAACAAGGAACAGAACACAAGAAAAGGAATATTATGAATAAACTTTTATGTGAAATTTTATTTTGGTGTTACCCAGCTTTAATAATGCAATATGCAGAGATGTGAGAACCTGAAACAAACAAGGTTTGACACAAACCTTTTTTGTATTATGTAAGGAACATTACATGATTTTTAAAAGACATAACGTATTTCCAAGTAAAATATTTTAAAACATTCTCATTTTTAAGGAAGCTTTTTGGTAGCAAAAAGAAATGGAAAAATATTGCTATTCTCATAAGTCCCTTTCTTAATGCAATTTCAGGACATTACACTTCAAAAAAAGCAAAAAGTGAGGAAAACCTCATTTCAACATTTTTGTCAATTATTTCTTTGGGAAATTCTTGAAAAGAAAACCATGAACAGCTGCAATATATCTTCTAATCACTTTAACTTATGCTGTTTTGAGGAAATTAATTTGTGCCTAAATATTGACCATAGGTCGGATCATTCATAGACATAGACATAGACATACACATCCTTATTCTCCTTCTTTGTATATATTGCAGGCTTTCTCTGCTCTTTCCGGGATCAGAACAACAAGATGTGGGAATATGAACTTACACAATCATTTTTTTTTTACTTCAGTCTCAGATAATGTTCTGAATTTTTTCACTGTTCAATGCATTGTAACATCTACTAAGGTAAAAGTGGGTATTGGCAGAATTAACTTCAAGAACTCTTTCTTCAAAGCAGCTTGTCTAGACAATGATGTGGCATAAGTGAAGTTAGGGTTGTGATAATAGTTGATAATCAGTACCTGCAACACAACTCTTTTAACTGACTCAGATACTTTAACCAACTCCACATGAATTTAGCTCCTCTTTTCCAAAATAAATGTCATTATATTAAGTTTTCGAGAGGATTGTTTGTTGGTTTGGGTTTTGTTGTTGTTGTTGTTGCAAAGATGCCAAATAAAAGTTGCAATAAATATATTAATTATTATTATAGAAAACATCAGTTCATCTCAGATTTGTACCAATTTATGTTAGTACTCACCTTTATTTATTACAAAGGTGGTTTAGAAAGCTAAAAGGATGATACAGAAGTGTCAAATAAGTAGTTACAATTAGAGTGAATGGAGCCAATGACTTATTATGCATCAGTCTGGCAATCTTCAGAATTAGTATTTTCATAAAGATATTGTTGTGATGGATGTTTTCCACTGAGAAAAAGAATTTAAAAGAAAAAAAAGAAGTTACAAACCTTTTTTCTAGATATTTTTTGTGGTTTGAATTATCTACCATTCTTAAAATAAGCACAAGAACAACAATAAACAATAAACAATAAACAAATGTGAAGGAGAGGAAAAATGCAGTCTTGGTAGTTTCTTTTTTTTTCCTTGGAACTTGATTTTGGTTCCCTATCCCCATTTTTCCCTTATTCAGTTGGCAAAACTTCAAACCTGTGAATAAATATCTATACTTTTTACTCTGAAAATATGAAGAACTTTTAAATTTTAATACCTTAGGAAATAAATATTTTTGTACACTTTTTCAAAACAAAATAAAGAAAACAAAAATTGTGGATTTTTATTTTTTGTACTATTTTCTGTGTTCTTTCCTTTCTCTGATTATTCCACTAGAAGAAAAAAGATAGGAAGGTGTAGAACTATGAAAATAAATAGGTGAGAGGACTGGCAAGAAGTAATGTAGGAAAGCAGAAAGCCATGAAGAAAGGTTTGATTTTTAAACTAAGGAATTTGAAATTTCAATATTTCAGTCTTTTCTAAAGATAAAAGTCTTTCTAACCATCTCAATTTCTAACACCTATACAGAGTTTGCTTATAATTTTTTCTGAGGGCAAATATCTGGCCTAAATTTAGCTCTTCCTCACTCACTATTGAAACTTCTGTACATACATAAATGTGTGTGTATGTGTGTGCATTTGAACCAACTGTAGAGCACTAGTGGATTTACAGTACTTTTATAATTAAGTCCATGCTCCTGCATGTTAAGAAATCACCCTATTAAGTGTTTCCATACAAGCAGTAGGTGGGCTTAGAGTTTATATTTTCTTCCTTATTTAAAATGTATATATTAATGTTTGAAAATTCCCACTCGGTGTACGTAGTGCATTGAGACCAAAGCCAAGAGCATAAAACCGCTGCCAACACAAACTGAATATGTAAAACAGGTTCTCTTAATTCTACATCAAAGTTTTCTACTGCTTCGTAAAAGAAATCTACAACAATAGCAGGAAACTAACAAATATGTGATGGGGGATGGGGGTAGCTTATAAACTTAATCTCATTCCTGTTTAAATTAATATATATTGTAGTAGTTTAGGGGCACTTGTGAATGATTAGTCATATGTTTCAGAACAGAGCAGCCTTACTCCCAAGAACAGAAGGGAAAAGTGAAGCCCACCTGAGGGGGAGCAAGAGGGGCAATTTGTCCCAGCTCCCTCCTTGGTCAGAGGAAGGAGGGGTCACTGGGCAGCAGGGACATTTCCCAGCTGACACCAGATTTTGCCATATATTGGCTAAATTCAGTCAGTTCCTAAGGAACATTAGGTTTGTTGTGAAAATGTCTGAAGTCTGAGGCTGTTCAGACCTTGACTGTCCCATGGCTGAGTTTCATGGTGCAAACATCCATATCCAAGACTTCCAGGCATGCATTGATCCCTCATGAACAGTCCTTCAATACTCTTGTTATATCTAAACCCTTGCACAGTAGTTCCAGGACTAAAAGTAATGTTACACTTCCAGAAATTTTGAACAAACAAAGCAATTTTTTTCAAAACACACCTGCACATTATTTGTAGGTTGCACTAAAAAAAAGGACACAAAATGTGCTGGGACAGGAATAGACTACAGCAAAGTAGGATTTGATGTTTAAAGCCAGCAAAAATGCAGAAGTGAAACTTTGAGGAAGTGTTGGCCTGCCCATGGTTCATATTGGTGCTGGATGGTACTACCTGACTTTTCCATGATGCCAAGTAAGCTATCACTATATCGTGTGGTGTGAGCATTAAACCTTTTGGACAGGGGTGAAATACTCTTGAAATACACTTCTCTCTTGCGTTTCCACTTGTTGGATGGGAACTTCATGTTGACACTCTCCCTCTCTTTCTACTCACAGACTTATAGATTATTTGTACACTAATGAACTAAATGCTGACAGGCATCACTCCCAGCCACTGGCACATAAACATCTGTACTGTTACACTGTAAAGTGCCCTTGGCATGTTTAATGCACTTTCCAACTAGTGTTCTCTCAAACAATGTCCAAACATGGTTCAGAAGTTAGCACAATCCAGGGACCATTCCCAGTAGGGAATGAGCACATGAGGATTGCTGGCTCATGCCCAACCTGCTGTCTGTCAAGACCTCCAAGTCTTTTTTCTGCAAAGTTGCTTTCTCTCCAATTGGCCCTCAGCCTGCACTGTTGCATGGTGTGAACTCATCCCAAATGCAGGATTTTCCATTTGCCTCTTTTGAAATTCCTGAGGATCTAGTTCAGAACATTCTCTGTTGAAGTCCTTCTGACTGGCAGCTCTGCTCCTCCCAATTTAATATAGGCTGTAAATTACCTAAAGATGTGCCCCATCACAGTGATCAGCTCAATAACTAATGCATTAAAAATTTCTGGGCCCAATATAAATCACTGTGGGACACCACTAGTAACCACCACCAGCTGGACTTCGTTCCACTAATCACAACCCCTTGAGCAGTGGTATAACCAATCTTTCACCTACATGATCATCCATTTACACAGTCTATCTCTCACTGGTTTGGTTATTGTGATACTCTGGAAGTTTATGTCCAAGTCACTCCTGGATTCAAGCTAAACAACATTCATTTTTCTGTCTTTGTCCACAAAGCCACCAACGGCAATTTGAGCAGTCAAATATAATTTCACCTTTGATAAGTTCCCATCATCATTGTTCTTCTGTGCTGTTAGAACAAAAATATCACCAGACAGTTTTGTCCCAGCTCAAAAGAGAAGAACAGAAGTGAAGAAGGAAGGTGGTAGAGCCACATGTCCAGACAGCAAACAGAGGAGAAGACTGGGTCAAGAAAAGCATAGAGATGCAAAAATGTAGTATCAAGAGAAGTATGAGTGATATAGCCACAAATAGAATTGTAGAACTGTTTGGGTTGGGAAAGATCCTTAGGATCATTGACTCTGGCTGTAAACCTGAATCTGCCATATCCACCTCTAAACCATGTCACTAAGCATCACATCTACATGTCTTTTAAATACCTCTAGGACTGGTGAGTCCACCACTTCCCTGGGGAAGCTGTTCCAATATTTGACAATCCTTTCAATGAATATTTTTTTTCTTAATATCCAAACTAGATATCCCCTGGTGTGAGTTGAGTAGATTTCCTCTTGTCCTATCACTTGGGAGAAGACCCTACCTCACTAGACCCTCCTTTCAGGGAGATATAGAGACCAGTAAAATCTAATCTGAGGCCCCTTTTCTCCAGACTGAACAATCCCAAGTCTCTCAGCCTCTCCTCACAGGACTTGTCCTCTAGATGTAAGTAGCTGCATTATCATTTCATAGATAAAATTAGAATCATAGATAGCACTGCAGTGGTGTGACTATGTCCTCCACCATTAGCTCAGAACATCATGGTATGTCTGACTTCCATTTTAGACTGTGCAGCTGAGACAGAAATCCTGGTCACTGATTCAGACCCTGGTGATTGTAGTGCCAGGTCTTGCACAGAGAATTCTATGAACACAAAAAATTCCAGTAACTAAATTCTGTTGGCTTTTGGTGGAGATAAGAGACTCTGTTGATATGGTTTCATGTAGTATTAGAGAGTGAGTATTCTTGAGAGAAAAGCAAAAGGGAACTATTGAGATAAGAAATGGAACTTAAATAATATAAGCATAAAAGTATCATACATACAGGCATGACTTGGAAGCACAAATCTGATCTATACATGCAATTTAGGCACATAAGGATCCAACATTAAGGATCCCAGTGCTTTTCACTGGGGTTCCTGGTTAACAGGGCAGCCTAAGGCTGCTACACTGATAGGACTGGGGAGATAAATCTTTGTCTAAACTGCAGAAGTTCCTCTTTCCAAACAGGTGAAAAAGTGAAAAAGTACAATAAGAAGAGAAGATTTTTAAGGAATTCAGAAAACAAACATTCATTCTGCACCTTCATGCAGTCAACTGAGAGAAGGAAAATAATCTAATGGCATACTAAAAAGGAGCTCATCTTTCCAAAAAGAAGCTGCTTTTTGTTACATGACCTTTGAGTGACCCATAATATCCCAGTCTGTGGTCTCTATAATAAAATAAAAAGATAGGGAATTCTACATAAAGCTGTGACATATCCCTGCTGGCTCGGAGACACTACATTGTGCTGATTATGTTGATGCTTCCTTCACATTGCTGTACTTGGCGCAGGATCACAATGAGAGGCTGAAGCACTATTTTTTGCTGGCACAGGGCCACAGCAGCAGTAAGGAATAGGACAGAGAAGTTCTCTGAGATATCTGTAGTCTTTTTAAAGAAGAAAAGAATAGAACAATGCTTAAGAGTTGCAAATTCCCCACTTGCAGCCCAAGGGAATTAATCTCATTAAGACTGCAAGGTCAGTAGGGCAAGTATTCTGCTTTAAGCAACAGAAAGCATCACCAGCAAAACTAACATGTGAGAGGTCATTGTCTCCCCTCAGCAGTACATCCTAGCTCCTTCAAGTCTTTGCCTGTAGGGCAAGGGGATTTTTTTTCCCCCATCTGTGTATGCAACACTATGTTTCAAGCACTGCTGAAAGCAAGGTTTTAGAGTCCTGTTTTGTAACTGCTCCCTCTCGGACTGGCAGCTCGTGTCATTTTCTCCTTTGCTTCATGCTGTGGAGCACCACACTGCACCATGCTGCTCTGGGACAGCAGAGTTGTTGGGGTTGAGAGACTTGGACTTATATATGCCTCATCAGAGGTTTTGCTTTATGTCGGTCTCAAGACTGCAAGGTCTGAAGTGGGGTAGCTCAAAGTGAACTTTTGCAAGCTCTCCAGAGGCTGAGAGCTGCTGCTCCACAGGTGGGATTTCCTATGAAGTCCTTCCACCAGATTGAAACATGGAGTTTTGTTTGTTTAGATTTTTTTTTAAGAAGCAGAGCTAAACTTTCTCCAAAGGACACGTATATCGTTTGCTGGGTACTCTCGGTGTAACTACCAGTATGTTACAAAGGGAAAGTATTATATGTTCAAAGTCCTGTGACATTCAGGGTGTCACCAAGAGATCCGCTGTAGCCTGATGTCCTTATTTATTAGGTCTATATATTATCTTTTCTTTTCTTTCTTTTTTTAATGCATAAGAGTTTTTCACTTATTAAAGTCTACAAATAAAAATAATTATTTCTATTATTATACCACCTTCTAATTTGTCCTAGCAGTAGCCCAGTTAAAATTACTTTAAAAGAATTAAGATTTTGCACAAGAACCTTAGTGAAGGGCACATAGTGACAGGACAAGTGGAAATGGATTTTAGACTGAGCATAGGTTTAGATTGGATATTAAAAAGAAATTCTTTACTCTGAGGGTGGTGAAGCACTGGAACAGATTGCCCAGAGAAGTTGTGGATGTCCCATTCCTGGAAATGTTCCAGACCTAACTGGACGAGTCTTTGGTCTCATGGAAGCTGTCCCTGCCCACGCATAGGGGCTGGAACTAGATGACCTTTTAGGTCCCTTCCACCCTAAACTGTTCTGTGAAATCTGATAGAATATTCAGCACAATAAATCTGGTATGTCAAACGCATGGTAATCAGTAACTTGTTCACTCAAAACACTTTTTCCACTTTTGTTACAGTCAAATTGAGTTCACAAGGACAGGGCCTCAGTGTTTGCCTAGTCTGTACAAGGGCATAGTGCAAGCCAGTCATGACCTATATCCGTCATGTTTTTGAGCAGCAGCAGTGTTATAAATAAACATCAGTTATAAGGAGAAAATATAAGCAAGAATCTTCTCGCAATGTCAATAATTACTATGTACAAAAAAATGCACAATGGTGGATATTAGCTAATCAGGATGTGTTTGTTAGATAGTTTGAAGTTTAGAAAGGTTTTACATCAATATGAAGAACAAATACCTGAACAGTGTAAATTTAAGCATTTGGAAAGATTGCATTAAAGTCATTGGTTCCCTGAATGGTGCTAATCCTATTCAGGAAAGGAGGACCTCACACCAAACTCGCAGCAGGAATATTTAACTTTCCACCTCCCTGTAGCTCTTGTATGTCTTTGAAAGAAAATTTATCTTTACTGTAGGCTGTGAATACTGTGGCAGGATACTTTTATGTATCACATAGAATCAGCTCCCTTTCCAGAAGCAATATCAATGGTAAATTTCTTCTTTAAATTTCCTTTGCACACGACAGTCAGAAAGGGTTCATTTGCTATTTCCAATTACATATCTGTCTGTTATTGGTGATAAATGCTCAAAATATGCTATTTTGGTCCAATATTTTGTATGATTAAGTACCTGAATTACTAATGAATGCTGACATCATCCAGAGGTTTTGTTGATTAAAATTTTCCTAATTTATCTGTACAACAAGATTTTATCTTTGGACACTTAATTTTGTAGTTTCCATTGACATTGGTTAGAATTGTTCTGGAATTGAAGGGAGGCTGGATTGGGCTGTTGCTCGCAGCTTTCGATTTAGTAAAAAAATCTGGTTTGTAAATTCAAGGCAGAAAGGAGACAAACTACCAACTTGACAAAAAGCTTTGTGTAGAGGATGTGTTTGTTAGCAAAATGAAAGCAAGACATCATCCCATCTCTCTGCATGGTTTGGCAGTTTATGAAACAAGCCAAAGGAAGCTGCGTGTGGCCTGAGCCATGCTAAAGACAGCTCCACAAGCAGGCAGTTACAGGCAGTTTCAACACAAGGAGTCAAATGGCTATTCCTAGGACTAGGCCTTTTTTAATAAACAAAAACCAAATGAAAATGTCCCAGTTATTAACATTGGAGGAGTTGGCTACTGTGCACATACAGTATATTTCCATTACATTTTAAAATCAATTCATAAAGCTGCAGGCCAACATTCCAGAGAAGTACTGCTGGCCATGAATGACGTCCTGATTGTGAAATGGGATGGAAAATGCACTCCTAAATGCACAGTGGACACATTTTGCTAAATGCTAACAACTGGGACATTTTAATTTGTTTTTGCTTATTACAAAAATAAACAAAGTAAACAAAAGGCATGAGTGCAAAGCAAGGGAGTTATTAAAAAGAGCCTTTCACTTAAGTCCTTCTGGCTTAGCCATCTTCTGTACAATTTAATTTCTAGAGGGTATTCTCTCAGCTGGTTTCATTTAGTTTTGACTACCAGATGTGAGCATGGGTCTATTCCTTGGTTTAAAGAGACAGCAATGTAGGCAATTAGAGCACACTCAAATCTTTGAAGCATTGTTTTTGCCATTGTAAGGAACCTTTTTTTTTCTTTTTTTGATTGAGGCAGTTTTGGAAGCATGCTGCCTAGTGAAGAGCTGGGTTCAGTTACTTCATGGCTGAAGTAACCATCTCTTATAGGTGTGAGAAGGCATTTCCCTTCATAAACATTCAGCTCAGACTGCCACCTTACAGAGAGTAACTTATAGAGTTTAGATGTGCAGAAGGTGTTCACTCTATGAGAACAGGACAGGCTAGGGGCTGGAGAGGAAATCTTAAAGTATGGTCTGTCCCGTAGGGAATACCAGAAGGAAGAGCAGATGCTTCCCATCATTTATAATTGCACATGGAAGTCTGAGCACCAGATTGAATAGGCCTGAATGTTTCAGAGATTTAAAGTACAAAGGTATTCATTTACAAGGAAAACCAGGTCTCTTGTGCAGCTATATGGAACACAGGAACTGAGAATTGAGAAGGATTTTCAGATTTCACAATTTGTCCTTATTTACATTTGAAAGAAACCTAGTTATTTCAAAGGACTCCATGAAAGACAATGAAAATGGTTTGAGGTCAGTCAAAGCATTGTATTACAGTTTTGAGTTTTGTATTATATAATATACTATATATTAAAAACAAATCAAGAAAAGAGTCACTCTAAAATCAAAACAGCTTGTTCTGGAAGACTGTAGTGGGAGGCTCTGGCTGTGTCCATATGAGCAAGTCATGCAGCCCAGGAGTGGGTCTGCAGCGAGAAGTTGTTGGTGTGGAGGACTTGACATCTGTACTAGACACGCTTTCAGGGGTTTTGATTCACACTAGCTCCAGTCTGTTCCCATGGTTTAAACATTTGAAACTGTTTGGAGTACATTAGCTGTGCTTCTGGAGCACATCTTCCAGTTGAGTTTAATCTGAAAGGAATCCAGTTGACTTGCTCAGAGACCGCTCCGTGATGTGAACCGGAGTGTGGTGAGTGGGAACAAACTGGGGACTCATTTCAAAAGTGCACTCGAGAGCCGAACGAACACGCTGAACTAGACTCTCCCTTTTTCTATCTTTTTAAGGCCAAATTTCAGAGAAGAGGACGTTTTTTCCATGAGTTTTTCAACTCTAGCAGAAATACTCTTTCTGACAGAGCGCTGTTAGGAGTTATTTTTGCCAGCTTTATTTAAGGGTTCTCCTTTCAGTGGGAGATCAAACAAGAAACAGGCACCCAGTTCAGTGCCCTACCCCCAACTGTATGGAGGGCAGGAAGGCTTCTTCTCTACAGCAATGTCACCAGATCCTGCCATGTCTGGCAAATTCCCAGGGCAAACATATGGGAAGCATGTGTCGTGATTTGGGGCAGGGGTTATTATTTTCTTAATCACTGCCACAACTGTGCTCTATGTTTTTTCTTTTCCCTGAAATGCCACTGGATTCAGTTTGAACACAAGTGTTACTCCTCCTCCAAGAAGCCCCTCTGCTCCTTGCCTTGGAAACTCTCTCATGCAAAGGCTCTGCTTCACTCAAGTGACATTGAATGAAGATGAACTCACTGAGAGATTACACCATGTAGGACTAAATAATTTTGCACTATCTGTTCCTCATTTGTCTTTTTCCTTTAAAAGAAAATAGCAAAGCCTCCTTTCCATTCCCCAGTAGTCTTTCAGAGTTTTTATATCAACTAGTTATAAACTCACTCTCCTTGTTTTCCCTGATACTTTTCTTTTTCAGGTACAACAAACTACCAAACATATGGCTGATATCAAAGTGGCAGGAAGGGAATTTTCCTACATTAAGAAGTTTATTTAACTGGATTTTGGCTTCGGGTCCATTCTTTTACATTTCCAACTAAAATAATTGCCTTTGGAGCAAGTGGCAGATGGATTAATTTTTTTCATTATACACATAAGGATTTTTCTGGAGAACTTTTGGGTGCAAAACATTAAAAGAACCCTAACACAAATTTCAGAAATACATTCTTGCTTGGTTTTGAGCAGTTCAAATCTGACATAGTGTTTAACTAATTAGCAGAACTTAGAACTAGTTACTAAAATCACCACCAGAATTTTGACTGATTTTAAGTTCATATGTCCATTCAAGCAAGAAGACATTTTTGCATTAGAATACAGAAAAGGGATTTTGATGTCAGGTCCAAATCGAGATGCAGATTATGGCAGAAGTGCTTTGATTATATGGAAACCTGCCTGTATACATTTATAAACATCCTTTATTTCCTGCTTTCCATTTCTGACTGTCTTCTGTAGTGGATTCAGTCTCCATTTTGCACTGCTGGCACAAGGCATTTTTTGAGTACTTAAATTGTTGCCCTATATGCCTGCAAATATTCTAACATAGAGAAAAGACAATGAAGTTTCAGGTAGAACCTGGGTCAAAAGTACTTGAAAACCAGAACAGCTAGAGTGCAGATTTCCACACAAGGAGTATATCTGGAACTGGTACACTCATCATCCTGAAAGGTTAGAGGAAAGTAGTACTGGAAGCAGAAGCATAGTGTTCAGCTGCCGAGCAGTTCAGCCAAGAATACAGCAATTATTATTAAATATTATTGTGTCTTTTAGTATTTTTTTCCTAAATGACCTTACTGTTTAAATAAGGGCATTCACTGAGCTAAGGTTTTGACCTGAGATAATCCTTTTGGCTGTGGATATTAAGATAGAAATAACCATAGCAACCATAGAGAATTTCATAAAACATTTGTTTGCTTCTGTTTAGCTAGAAAAGTCCAAATAAAAAATGTCATATATATCTGGTGTGTGTTATACATTGTGCCATAAATGTCATTTGTTAGTTGTTTCTCTTTTTGTGGTTTGAGAGGAAATTCCAAATGTAGCTGAGGGAATCTGGCTTTAAACACACAGAGAGCCCTCATTCACTATTGAAATGCATTCTGGGAGGACTGCAAGATGTTTTGTGCAAGCAAAATTTGCCTTCACATGATAAGGGATATTTTAGGAAAGCAAAGTACAATCAGAGTAAACTGAGAAAATATGGACAAGTTTCTTAAAGGGGTGTGCTTATCATGATCCAGAAAAATATGTTGTTTCATCAATGTATTCGCAACTGGAAAAATTCCTGGTATCTCAGAAAGACAGAGATAACAGAACCTTTTTTTCTATAGGATAAATTTCTGTGCAAGCTTTGTCCCTAGCAAGGCTTTGTCTAAAGGAATATTCCTCAGAGGACTTCCCAAGAGACTTATGGATGGTATCATGTTCCAAACACTATTTAAGGCTACATTTTATCTTGTTTGATTTGTGACATGAAACATAAAATAAACATATCAGCACAGAATAATCCTAGTTTGAGACTGGTTTAATTTACCCCATACCCAAAAGGAATGTAACTGTCCAAACTGGAATTATCTTTCAGCAGTGACAAGGCTGTGTTAATGACCATAGCTGGTAAAAATCTGATTTTGCATCTCATCTGAAAAACAGTACACACAGTAGCACACTGGGGCATTGTAGTGCCCTGCTTGGTCAGTGGAAGAAGAGAGATCCCCTCAGTGAGTAACCCCGAGGTTTTAAAAAATCTTGCTTTTACAGTCTTTCCTCTAAATTTGAGCATTTGGTGAGTCTGACAGGATTTATCCAGAGAGAAAGATATGCAGAATTGTAGTGAACTACAGGCCTAACTAAGGCATTCTTCCCTCACTTCTCCATGTGTTATGTTCCAGTAAGAGTCCAGGGAGACACCAAATTCAGGTATTTTCAAAACAGAGCTTGGTAAGCTCTAATAGAGCTGTAAACATGGTGGCTCATGACAGTCCACTGAACCAGAAGGTTATTTTTGTGCTTTTCCTGTGAGAAGATGAAGTACTTTTGTGACTGAGATGGGATCAGGATGTAGCTTCACTCACCTGATAAGGCTTCAGGAAGAGAGAGAGAGACTGGCTGTGTAAGACACTTAAGCAGGGTGCCACAGGGAAGTTCTCTTGACAAGACAAGACACAAGGACATCTTTGACTCACTTCATACCTGGAATTGTCTCTAAACTGCAGGCATAATGTGAGCTTCGTTTTGAAGCTAAAGAAATTATTTTAATTTTTTTTAAATTTGATCTCAACGCCTACAGAATCCAGTAAAATCCAGCTGTCAGTGAGGCTGGCCTCCTGATGTTTTCACTGCTTGCTGTATTTGCACATTACTCTTAAAAGTAGAGACAGTGGCCCAGGTACTGGTAACTGTGCAAAATACAGTCAAAAAAGAAGCAGGAGTTAATCTCATTCTGGAGGTATGCCAAGCACTGCTTAAATCAGGAGCTGAGTCAAAGGAACTGAAGACATTTTGACATCTTGATCCAAGTAGGAAGAAGCCATCAAAGGCAGCTTGAGGCAAAATTCACTGGCTGAACACTTTGGAGTACTATCAAAGAAATCTTTGAGGTAACCCAGCCAGCATCGTGAAGAGAAAGCCTCAAGTCTCTCTGCACTTCAAGGCTCACCATAACTCATGCTTATTTTCAGAATGGCTGGTTCCTCGCATTATGCACGGCTCAACCATCTCTGCTGTATCTTTTATTGTTGCAGAGTTGTATGACAGCTCAGTGACCTTTCCAAAAGTGCAAATATCTGGTAGTACATGCTGCAATGTAGCATGGGATGAGTCCAGGCTGATCACAGGAGCAGTGGAGAAAAATTGGAATGGGTCCTGGGCTTTACGTTTCAACAAACACAACCACTTTCTAATAATGATTCAATAATATGTGATGACCAGGGAGCAAAATTGTCTTTTTTTCTTCCTTTTGTGGAGGGTCATTGACTCTACCTCAGGTGTCAACAGACTGAACAGTTATAACACTGATCTCAGAAATTAAAAAAAACCCCAAACAAACAACAATTGCCACATGATCAACAAGTAATGAGTTTGGACCTTTATAAAATTAAAACAAAACACTGTGAGGAGCTTCAAGAGTGATAAAAGGATGACAAATAATGCACTTCAATTCAGAATAAAGACACAAATTGCATTGCATTTGGACAAGAGTGAAGTATTCACACACAGATTCCAGAATATTTTCCAAGAGGGATGAACATATGGTGCTTCTGCAGATATTCACAGTATTTTATCTTCGCCAGATATATTTACATCATAAAGAACAAAAGCTATCTCTCAGCTTATATTACAAAGCCAAGCCCAAGAAAAAAGTTTGGGTTTTAGGCTGAAAAGAGAAGCTAAGAGATCTCAGAACTCTGAACCTTCCTTCAATGCTATTTTATATATATATATATATATATATATAATTTATTTTTAGTCTATGTTATTAAAATAACAAGACTGGTAAAATTTTGCCAAAGGAGCACATACTGAGGACATTTTTGATTAAACACAATAAATTGATAGAAAAAAATTAATGTTGTTAATTACATTCTTTAAATGCTGCGAATACAAGACTCATTTGCTTTTAAGTAAATATTTTCTTAAAGGGTACATTTTTCCGCCCCTTTGGAAATGAAGACCAGGAGATGAATTAACAGCTTTAAGTTGTTAACTTCTCTGAACTGACTCTTACTGGATCCTAAGCCCACATAATAATACCAGTTGATTTTGTGGCATTTGACTTTGATTACCTCATGCCACTGATTTTGAAGATATATCATTCTAATATATTCCTTGCAAGTTTGCACGCTCAAGTGATCAGAAATAATAGATGATCACTTATGAATCACTATGGCTGTGGTAGTCAGATCATGCAGGTGTTTTCCTTATTAAAGGAATAATTGTGATTTCTTCTGTGCCATAAGGTAACCTGTCTCAAGTACCAAGTGTCACATCTTAAGAAATATAACATTTGAAAAATCTATTGTCAGACTCAAATAAATAAAAAACTTCTTTAATAGCTCATATTTCTGTTTTACTATTCTTTAGGAAGGATTGAATGTCTTAAATGCTCCATAAAGGACTGTGTTTTGCTTCAAGGGGTAACATTCACTCTACCTTAACTTCATCCATCTAAGTTATTACTGTGAATTCTCCTGGGGGTGTATCCTACTTTTGCTTATGACCAGACTCTGAATTTACACTCATAAATTTTGGTTACTGAGCTCAGGTTTGATTCCTAAAGTAAACTACCATGGTACTTTTTTAAGCTGTTATTTAATCTTTGAGTTAGTAACATCAAAAAACTAACACCTCCATCAGACACTGCCTAAGACCAGGTTGGCCTCAGTATGTCTGTTTACCTAAAAAATAAATATGAACACGCCCAAACTCATGAAATTGAGACTAGTGTCAACAGACAGCTGAAGAACTTTCCTTGTGGTGAACAGGGACTTCTTTTCTTATCTATTTTCCACAGCCTTACTGTAGATGAATAAACATCTCAGTACTGGACTGTCAGTTAATTTTAGCTTTAACCTGCAGATATGAGCACCCATGACAAGCTCCTTAGACTGAAGACAGGTTCAGTGATTCACCACAGGAAGTTAATTAAGGGTATTTAATGCCAGTTTTTAATGGGTGGAGGGGGTATGGTGGTGGAAGACTTCAATTTTTTTTTTTAAGGGAATGGTGCATTACTGTTATCTTTTTGCATACATTTGTCATCTAATTGTATACCAAAGTATTCACTCCAGTCTAAGCTCTATGAATATCAAATAATGCATAAAGACAGAAGTAGATCTTACTTAAGAAAATTGTCTGCTCAGAGGGAAGACAAGTGGTGGACAAAACTCTCCACCCTATTTTTTTTTATGCTGATACAATTGGAAAAAAAATCATCTTTAAGACATTAGTCCCACAGAGAGAATCACACACAGAATCACACAGTGTTCTTCAGTATTATTTCTTTATGATCTTAGATTTCAACTAACTATTGGAAATATTTGAAGATATTTTCAAACAAAATATATAATTCTTCTATTTTTCTGCCTGTCATAATTGAGATGAAAGAATTACATATGAATTGGTGGAAAATATACTTTACAGCATCTGAGTGAGGTTTTCAGCTTGATGGACAATTTTTTTTCCAATTTATTTCATTGATTGAGTATTATTTCATTTTCATGGTAGGAGAAAGGGGCTTATCACCTAAGCTGATCTAAACTAATAAAAGTGAATATAAAAAGTCAAGCGTGTCTGAACCATCTGCGTCAAGATTAAATTAATAATTTTTGTCATCACCAAAACTGTGGCTAGAAGTGTTCCTTTGGGAAAGAGTCCCACCAGTGGAATGAACTCTCCTGTGTAACAAAAGAAATGGTATCAAAACCTGGAGCTATTTCATGCCAAGGAAAAAAACAAAAACATTGATTAAAAGAGGAAGAGGGACTCAAAACACCAGCTGCAGGGAAGAAAGCTTGAAAAGTTGCTTTGATTTGGCAGAGGATTTGTGTATAGCTATTTTTACTTTGAGAGCAAGTTTATTCCCTTCTTATTGTTCTTTTAAAAGTTACACGGGTTTCCTTTTGCATTCTTAATATGTCAAAAGAAAATTGCAAATCCTGCAACATGAAACTTGAAGCAGATTTGTTGAAACTTAGGGCTTCAGCCTGTGAGAATCTGAGTATCATTGACCCATCCAGTTCCTTAAAACCTCAAATTATGTAATATTTATTGCATCATTTCTCCTACTGCAGAGCTTTGTGGCACACTGAACTTGAAGAAGATTAGGAAAATAAAGTAATGGAGAAGAAGCATGGCATAAGAGGAAGATCCTGCACCTACACACCTGGATTCCTTTTTCAAGTATAACATCTTTAGTAGACGTGAGTGACAATGACAGACAGGATAACAGCCAGATTTGAATGGATTGGGACAGATTAATACTGATGAACTGCATCACAGTCTACAAACAAGGTAAGATTTATAAAGTGCCTTTTCTTAGACTAGTTGATATAGATGTAAAACCACAAAAACCCTTAGGCACGTGGGTTCCATATTAGGTCTAAGATGTGAAACCCTAGTTTAGGCATGAATAAGCCTTTCCATGCCCCATTCTCTAATTTGTTGCTCTAGTTTTTCCAGAGATTCTAGTTATTATTCTTGTAATTAAATGAAAAATGTCATGCTTTTCTGAGACTATATTAGGTTAGCAGATCCCAGACCAGAGTCTGAAACCTCACATTGATTTGTGAAATTAAAAAATTAGCATTTTTGGCTTGTAGTAGAAAAGGTTTAGGAAGTATTGGTTTCGAAAATCATGCAAAATAAAGATGCAAGAAATTATCCAGTATTACAAAGGTATGGATCCAACTGGCCAACCCTTTCACCAATATTAGCTTTTTATTATCCAAATGAGATCACATAATTCGCATACACCTCAGCTATCCTTCTTTCATCTACATTCAGTTCAGGGGATAATGTACCTCCCTTACATCAAAACATTGGCAGGTATATGAGGGGCAAAAATTTCTATTAAAATAGATTTATTTTGGGTGAAATTAAGACTTTAAAAGATTTGGCATCTATGGCACCTGATGGGCTTGCTGTCTATTCTGTTTGTGCTTTTTCTCTTTCATCGCAAGCTTTTACAAGATAATACTGAGTCTTTTAAATTTAATTAGGACCTTATTTGATTTTCATTCTGGATCTGGATTTGGCTCTGCTAATCATGATCTGAATCTTTTTCTGTTCTCCATACCCAGTAAAAATATTATTAGATGGCTCTTTGTTGTGGTATTTTGCAATCTAAAATGTATGTTTCTCATTTGAAAGTATTATACATTCAATTCAGCACAGTATTTCAGAGAGAATGATAGCTGGGCTGAGGAAATTAATATTTCTCATGTGAAGTGCATTCTTTAAATATATATTTTAATTCTGCATTTATTCAGAAGTAGCTCTATGGATTTCTTCTCACTATTACCAAAATAATAGACTTTTCGTCCCTCATGCTTCCATTGTCTTGGGACTTCTTAACCAAGACATTACTGACTGTAAGTACATGGGAAAATCATGTTGCAGTGAGTTACCTCTGTGGGGATAAACTGTAGGAGGATACTGGCTTGAGCATTGGAAAACCATAATGTAGAAAAAAGAGCTTAAGTATGAGGACAAAAGTTATGCAGGTCCAACCAGTGGGCCCAACCCATACTAGTAAGTCTAACAGCTCTCTTATCAAATATAATATTAAGGTTTCTTTTCACATTTTTATATTGCCATATTCTATTTTATTGAGCTTCAGCACATTAGCCTAGGAAAACTGCATTTTCTTTGGGTTGTAGATCAATTCCTTAATTTGAATATGGAAGATGCTTATTCCTGATGTTTATCCCAGGAACCATAATGGTCAGACGAATCTCAGCAAAGACTTAGGTATAGAGTTAGTCAGGAAATGTTGTTTTCCATGAGAATATTTAAGTAAAAGCATGTCTAGTGTATTTTGGTTACAAATTTAAATACGTCAGTGTAAAAATGTTAAATCACTGCCATACATTCCTCTTTTCACATATAGGTTGAGTTCTCCTCCTAGATGTCAAATACTCTTGTATTCATTAGGACCACTCACACAACTATGGGATTTTGTAGCACATGACACTTTGAGGAGCCACACAGAGTGTGGGAACTTGTGAAAAACACATTGTAGTACCCCAGCATTGAATATTCTTTTCAGCAATTGTTATTATTAGAAAAATGTCTATTTTTCAACATAAAAAATTTAAAAAGGCAGGAGGGAAAATCTAGATTCTTAATTCAAATACATTTGAAACAAAAACTTGTGTACGGTCCCTGATTCATTTCTATTTCCAATCTACTTGCTTGATGCATTCTTATTCTGCTATGAATATTTTGATAATAAATTTAATTTGTTTATTACATAGTAACTCTCAGCTTCAGATGGTAGTACTATGGCTACAAAAATGCAGAAACCACCAATACCAGCACTGTTTCCACGTCCTTTCTTTAAAGAAGTTCAATTTATAAACTAGAAGCACCAGAAGCCCAAACCAAACTTTATGGATCTACAAATGTAGGGATCTCCCCTGATATAAACAAAAATATACATTCCAGAAGAGATGATCCATACCCAAAAATACACAAAAACCAAACAATTTGTAGGCTGGAAAAAGAAAGTATTGTCATTATCTTTACACACACCATATTTCTGTGCCTAGGAAGAGAAATTTGTGTTGTTAATTCCATGTAAGTCTATCTCATTCTACTACTTTGTCTGGTGGGGATCAATCAGTAGTAGCACCAAACTCACCTTTTGCAAAACCCTTGTAAATAGTCCAGCACTGAAATCAAACATAGGGTAACAATAAGTCTTCACATTTTCAGGAGATCCTTAAAGAATGCCTACAAAACAGTAATATAGTTATAATTTTTCTTCTTGTCATTGAGGTTTTCTCTATAACTCTGTTTTCTCTATAGCTCTGGAAAGCTCTGTTTGTCACTCCTATATTAACACTACTGAGTCATGAGCTCTTTAAGAACAAGGGCATAAACCCAGGGAATTCATTCGTGTCATACCTGGGGTTCTATCTTTGATATTTGGCATCACCCCAAGCAATGCAGGACTTTAAGGCATGCTAATGTAGTATTTGCATATGAGCCAAAAGACTTTTTTTTGTCTCTGGCCTCTCTTTATTTACCTTATAGCTTAGGCATTCTTAAAATGCATTTGTGTTGACAAGCTAGTGCAAAGGAGATTATTAGTGCTTTTTGAGCAATGAAAACAAGCAAGCTAAGCAAAAAACACTTTTGAATTTTTCTAGCTTTACGTTGTAGGTTCACGGCTCCTTCCACATTGTGCTGTCAGCGTATTTTACTAGCCTATATCATTTTTATAGATCATGAACAGTAGAGGCCTAAATTTTGACCTCTGTCGGGCCCCAGTAAATCTAGTTTTCCACAATCTAACATAGCTCCTCTGTTTTCTGTTTTTCCATCAGCACTTTATCCACTCCCATGTACTTCCCTAGATCCTGGCAACTTTTTAGCTTAAACAGAGACCAGTAGTATGGAACTTTGTCAAAATGTTCTGAAGATCTAAATAAATTATGCTGTGTTTTATCAGCTTTGTCTGCAGCCTCCTGAAGCATCAAGTTAGCCAAGACCTTTTCTTTCTAAATCATTCTTGTTATCTCTGTTAGTTTAGCACTATGTATTTACTTTTATAACGTGTCCTCTACTATAGTCTGTATTAAATACCATAGTGATGGGACTGCAGTTCCTTGAAAATGCCCTTTTCAACTTTGTGTGGAGCTGTAGTGTATTATCCATTCATTTCAATTGTAGTATGTTAACTGAATAAAACAAGCTTTCCAGTTCTCTACTGCAAGGCAACCCCAAGTGCTTCATGAATCCTAGTGCCTTTTTTTCCCTCAGATTTCTATTTAATGTTCCACAGTTCCACAAAGATTTCCACTGCTGCTCCATAAAGTTTGTACAGATTCATCTTTGCAGATTTATACTGAATATTGTGAAGCCAATAAACTTTTTACAGCAGAAGTTTTCGAAATGTGCTCAGCAATGTATAAAACATTTGAAAGATAGTTGAAATATTATAGACTATTGTTTTGTTGTCAGAGGACCTCTATGCTGTGAGTTAAATGAGTTTTCATTACAACATGGATTACCACATTTTGTAATGATTTTTGATTTGCTGTCATTTATAAAGTGAGCTCTTGCTGGGATAAAACTCATTTTAATAATGTTTAAAACTGGCTACTTTGTGAATCTCAGTGCCTTAATATGAAGCCAAGTTCTGAAGAATATTGAAACAATTCAGTTTTCCAAATGTATATAGGTGGAAAATATCTGTTCTTAAAAATCCCCTCACAGAGCTCGTTTTAAACATACTTATGGGGTTTTTCATGTTTTATCTTTGAAACTGTAAGTTTCTTTAGGCTTTCTTTTTACTTCAAAGCTAAGGTAAAGAATGACTAACATTTACATCTCTGGTTTTTTTGAACCATTGGAACTACTTTAAGATTCAGCAGATTTCTTCTTATTATAAACCAGCTGCACACATGATGGTCAGAATAAATTTGGTCTTGTTAAGTAACCATTATCTGTGACATTAATGTATCAATTCAAAATGAGCCTGAAGCTACACTCCTGTTGGCTCTCAGAAGCCAGCAGAGGTTCTTTATTAAATAAAAGACATTGGGTTTGCTTAGAAGGCTCAAATCAGTTGCAAGATATAGGTTTCCAGCAACATTTGAAAGATTCAGGATGATCTCCAGAAAAAAATCCTCCAGAAAAGGATAAAAATCCTTGTAGTTTTTGGGCCATGCCTACTAGACCTTTGTAGATGTCTTAGGCAATCTGCTCCGTCAAAGTGGAGTGAGATAATTGAATTCACAATAAACTGTTAAAGACTCCTGTATCTTTAGATACACTTACTGAAGAAGTTTTGTCTGGTCTAATCACCTTAGATGGCATCTATCTATCATCTATCTATCTATTATTTATGGTCTACTGAGAAATAGGCTCTTCCAGTGCACAACCCATCTTACTGTAGGAATCATTGAGGAGAAATCAATCATATCCAGGAATCTCCTTTTCTCTCCCTTACTTGTCTCTTGGGTTCTGTGTAGATCCTGTGGTACAGGTTTTGCTGGCCTGCATGTGTAGTATGCCACATAGTTCTGGCCAAATACCAAAACCCATCATCAGTGCAGTACATGAGACACAAACAGGACCAAAGCCTCCTTGCTCCAGTGAGCTGGTGGGTGCCTCACTTTAATGTAAAACTCAACAAAGCAGAATTGGGAAACAACATGTTTATGTCCACATGTTCCTCATCCAAGGTACTAAACTCCACTGAGGACATTCATCCACACAGGAGTGCATGAAAAACCCATGGGGAAGTACCATTGTACTAAACTCCTTTTGTTTAAAAAGTTATTTTCCATAATGAAGTTATTAGGTAAGTAAGTCTCTCAGTGATACTTCCATTTCTAAACAGAGAAGGGATTTCAGCCCAGGGTTAGACTACTCCAATTCTAGGGCTATATTTCCTCCTGGAACTAGCACTCCAATATTACAGTCTGCAAAGAAAATTTTACAGAGCTATATAAACAAAGGACCATCTAGATGTGTTTACTTTAAGTGCATTCAAAGAAGCAGCAGCTGTAACACTTAAAAGCAAAATATAAATTGATCTAAATCCCAAATCAATTCACCCTCATCTTTCTGTAGTGCTGTATTTTATGGCATTGGTCAGCATGACTCAGCAATTTAAGAAAAAATCTTGAGGTTGCCAGCTGAACTACTGGCCTTTTGCTAGCTTGCTATGACATTTAAACTGCAATTTAAATTTTAGCATGCAAGCCACCAACGAAACTGGAAACAAAACTAAACTAAACTAAACTAAACTAAACTAAACAAACAAAAAACCCCAAAAAATGTGAAAAATCCACGCCCCCCCCCAAAAAAAAAA
>VWZU01016258.1:543140-583432 GCA_013397095.1 Sterrhoptilus dennistouni | reverse complement strand
AAAGGAAAAGAAGAAAGGGAAAAAAAAATCAAAACCAAAACCAAGCCAATCCCCCAAAAAAAACCCCAATCAACCAAACAACAACAACGACAAAACAACACAACCCCTCCCCCCAAACACAACCGAAAAACCCAACAAAAAACTCCACAAAAAAACTCAAACCAGAAAGTGTGGGGGGAAAGGTGCTCAAGACAAGACTGGGAAAAGAGAAAAAAACTGACTGTTCAATAATCCCACGTGATCATTCGCGGTAACNTTTTTTTTTTGGCTTTTTTTTTGTGTGAGAAAGTGTAATAAGCCTGCATTGATCTATGGACCTTATTCTTTGGGGAAATATGAGTCACAGATGCATAGTTTGGAGACACTTTTAAAAATATTATCTCTCAAGTGTTGTGTGAAGCTTTACAGACTTCTTCCTGCAAATCTTCTATGTCACTGTTAGAACCAAGTCCAAAATATTTACATCTAAACAACTTATGGCATCTGTCAATAAAAAATTGGTCTGCTCCAAAACATTTCTAAGTGCAACATTTAAAACTGCATAAACAGGAGTGAACTAGTAGCAGTCTAAAGTTGTCATCATTGACAGTTATGATTTATCTTAACTCTCCCTAGCCATTTGGCTAAAGTTTTAAGTAAACACTTTCAGTCTTCCTCATGTTCTCTTTACTGCCACCTCCCACTAATAAGAGATGTTGCCAAGAAAAGCAGCCAGACAGTTCATTTACCTCCCAAACTTGCCTGAAAGTAGCTTGCCTGGTTTAGACAAGGGTCGAAACTACTACTGCACATTTTCAACAGATGGAACAATGCTTCACAAATTATTTACATTGAAGTTATTTGCTTTCAGGATGTATGTTTAACGAATGGTTAGTTGAATGAAACATTGCAGCTCAGACAGAGAATGCAAGCAATTCAAGCAAGCCATTTATGGTGATAGATGTAGCTGTGATACTTAATTTTCTACAAAGCATTGCAGCACTTTGTCCTCATTCTTCAATAGTTCCTTAATTCTGACAAAAGTATGGTTTCTATTTTCCTCCTCTTCCTCCTCTCCTACCCTGTCCCCTGCAGGCATATTTCCCTCAATCAGCTGTGTTGCAATAATACCTTACACTGATAAGACAGTCTCATTAACAGATCCTCAGAGATCTTCATAGATATGATGAAGAACTCATAATTATGGCCATTTAAAAAATGAAGACATGAAGGCGTTACAAAATTTAATGTGTTAATGGAAACCAGCCAACCAAATACAGACATGAAAGGTGAAAACCCAGCTCCTCCCTCTCTGTTCAGTCTCAGATACTGTGCTATTTTTCTTAAGAAGGCATTTGAAGTAACGTCACTGCTGCTAGCTCCCATCAACAGGGTTCTGAAACTTAAACCAGGAGAAAGAATTGCATAGGAACTTCATTTCCAGTGGTTGCTGAAGGAGAAAATCCATATGGAGTTTTACTTGTCACAATGTGCTTGAATTGGACAGTATATCACTGCTACATAACATCCCATTTCTTCAAAACATTTATGAAAATAACAGAACCCAGCCACCAATCATGCTTAGGTAATTTTTAGGCAGACTGGTGTGTTGAAAGAAAATCAGAGAGCAAATTCAAAAAGAAGGAGCACTTCATCTTGAAATATTTTCTTCTCCATATCAACCCAAACCAAAAAATCTCTCGTTGTATTTAGGTTTCTTATTTAAAGGTGTCTTTAATATTCTGTTTGTCAGTAGACTAATAAACAATTTCTCTAGAACTTCAGGCTACTAATTGGATTAGGAAAAGTTTGTTCTCAGTCTATTGAAAACGATAATAATGTTCCTGACATCAGTAGAGTTCTGTTTGGACCTGAAGAGATGGCAACACCATATAGAATCCCAAATAAATGTTTAACATCCTGAAGAATGAGCAAATATCAAGAAAGGATTTACCTCAATTTGTTGGTAACAATTGTCTTGTAACTTTCTGTTCTTCCAAGAGGAACATGAGATAGCACTTGCTGGGAGCATCTTCTGCCTTTTCATTGGAACTTTGTGGTTTTGTCATCCTTGTAGAGAAAAAAAAGGTGAAATCTAAGATTTACCAGCCTTTCCTTGGGCTGTGGACATCAGAATGGACTTGCCTGAAACATCTATTTTGTCTGACCTGGTGTCTTAAAGTTTTATTCTTCATGTCTTTGAATTTACCTCCAAATAATTTTATATCTAAGACAAGTTTAAAACAGAAAAAAATTAAGTTTTAACCAAGAAGTTCAAGTTCTTTATGACAGTCAAGGAAACATCTACAAAAGCATAGAAAAAAAGCCTCATCCCATACTTTAAAAATTACTTTAGTTTCTCCACTAATCTGAGATTTTATTGCACCCTGTATTCTTCCTTTCCTAAGGACAGTGTCACTGCTTCCTTCTTCATCTTTTCTTTCACTAGAATATTATTTTATGACCTTGTATTTAGTAGGACTTTAGTTCCACTGTGAAGATATACTTACAGTATGTGTCCTTTTCCCATTCTTTCAGATTGGACTAGGGTTTTCCTCTTCCTTGGCAGTCTGTTCTGAAATTTTATTTATTCAAAGTTATACCCTTAGCTAGCATATTGTTGCTTTAGTGACCAATCCATAGTATGCAGCCATTTACAGGTGGTTGTTAAATTTTATAAATCATGTCTGAGAAGGTTTCACAGGACACCTGTTTTATCAAGCCTATAGGACCAGTTCACATGATCTAGCTTTAGGCAAAAAGTGCTAATCCCTTTAGGCTCCCTATGCAAGAAATGGGTAGAGCTAGACCCCTAGAGCAATTTGGTGTATGTAGCTTGGTGGGATGTAAATCCATAAAGCTTCTTAGTGGAACTCAATGCACTACAGCAGTGATGAAAGCTGTACTGGGCTGTACCAGCAGTAGCATAGCCAAAAGGGTGAGGGAAATGATTATTTTCTTATTTGGGACTCATTAGACCCCATCTGCAATACTGCATCCAGTTTCTTCCCCCCCACCCCANCCCCCCCCCCAGCTTAAAAGACATCAAAAGCTGTGGTGGTCATGGCTGGAGTGCAAGACTTAGGAGAAAAGCTGAGTGAACTGAGGCTGCTCTTACTGGAGAAGAAATTACTTTGAGGACCTAAGAGTATCCTACCCATACCTACAGGAAGATCATGCACCTCACTGAAGTGCGTGGTGCGAGGATGAACGACTACGGTCATAAACTGAAACATGGTAAATTTTGACCAGCTATGAAAAAAAGGCATTTTCAACATGAGGATGATCCAACATTGAAACAATCTGCCCACAGAGGTTGTGCAGGATCCACTCTTGTAGGTTTTCTAGATCCTTCTGGGAAAAGTCCTGAGAAACCTGACCTAGCATCTGACACTTCTCTGAGCAGGACATTGAAGTGGAAACCTCAGGAGGTTCTTTCCAATGTGGATAATTTTAACATTCTAAAAAACTAAAGAGGAGAGAAATCTCTAGTTTGAATCCATAAAAATGGGATCAAATACAGTCTTAAAGCCCATAAGTCTTTTGTCTTCCAACTGTGTAAGCCAAGACACAACTGAAGTGCATGGCTACAAAATGGAACAAAAATGCTAGAAATGAAATAGAAATAAGCTAGTGGGTTTTATGTTTGTGAGAACTATTTCAGGTTGGTGTTGCTTACCCTAAAGTGAACAACTCCCTTGTGTGCTCCTTGCCACAACAGAGGACATGATACCTGTTTCCCAGCACATGGGCTGTGGTACTTTTAATCTGTTTCCTGTGTAACATCAGGATCAGAGAAATAAGTAATATACAAACATTTATCCAGCAGTAAATGTGGCATGGAGAATGAAGCATTGCAAGCCACTAAAATAATGGAGAAAATGAAGCAGAGAGGAGCTGAAAGACTAAAAATCAACACAAAATAATTTAAACACACAGTCATTTAAATACATCAAGACCTGTGTCCACGAACACCCTGAGTGCCAAAGTGTGAACGTGAAGAATGGAAATGAAAACACAATTAAAAATTTCATTTACACTTATCTGAGCTTCTTCTGGCTGAGTGATTTGCATGATCTTGAGAGCTGTTCTAGAGACCCTAGTGAGTGGTTCAAGCACATCTTGAGAGAAAAAAAGTACTCAGAAACCATAAAAAAATACTAGAAATCCTAGAAACTGAGAAGGAAAGGCAGGAAATTTTGTTTGGGCACCTATTTTAATGAAGGACAGCTTGATAACTGCCAGCTAATATTTTTAATTAGAAAGAAATTCTTCAGTTGTCTAACAGCAGAATCTGTAGTGGTTAGAAGCCCAAGGACAGAGGATGTAGGAAATGCAAGGACAAGAATGGAGGAATTTGATTCACACCTGAAAAGTTTTCCATGAGTACCATATAATATTAAATAGCTACATCCTCCCATCATTTCAGTGGTCTTTTCTTTAGAGGGAGTTGAACACAAATTGAATAATGTGGAAAGTGTTTGGCTGAGAGAGGTTGGAATCTATAGTTTGCAATGTCATCCCCAGCCATGAAAAAATGGCCACTAGCAGGCAATATCCCTTCTTTCTGAATAGCTCATTTCTCCAAACTGTGCTGTGGATATTAGAACACATATATGAACACATATATGAAATGTTAATATAGCACAGTGTGTAACATAATCCAGAGCAGGCTAAATAAAATTAAATGGAAAATATAATTTTATTTTATTCTATATTTAATATATCACAACTACTCTAAGTGTGTGTAAACTCATTTATCAAAAAATTCTGTACATGTTATTCAGAGAATTCAGAAGTTATATTCTGTATTTGATAGCATAGCAAAAATATGCAAAAGGAGTGTGATTTTGATTCATTTTGAAACTATTTACCCAACATGAAAGGCATTTACTCTCTTACTGTAAAATGAAAGAGCTCAAACTTTTTATTTACCTTCAGAAATTATAATTCCAGCCTCCTCTGCAAGTCCTACCAGTGAGCCTTGGGTTTAGCCGAAAGACACCATGTTTTGGAGTAACAAGGCAGATGGTTCAGTTGTGGATCTCCTTGCAGACCTTCAGTTTAACTAGCTGATTTTGCCAAGGAGACTGCCCTGAATGCAGACACATTCTGCATTCTACTTGGGATCAGTGTCACAGATGAATTATGCCAGTGAATACCAGCTAAACAAAACCATGCGAACACCATGCAAGAGCATCTCAGTAACTTTGCAAAGGCATAGAAGCCAGCTCTGCACTGGGTTCCTGCATCGAAACCCTACCAAACAGAAATAGAAATATGTATGAACATTAAGTAAAATCAGATGGAAGAGGAGTTTGATATGATTCAAGTTGTCATTCAAAGTCAAAGTTTATTAGTAATTTATGATAAGAATTTTTTTTAAAACACTGATTCTATATAATTATTTTTTTATTGGAAATTGATTAAACCAATGTACTTGAACACACAATATCTAAAAACTTCTATCCTTTTATTGCATTTTTTTATAACTGCTATGTAATCTTGAAAACAAATTGCAAACATCTGATAGTTTTGGGAGGATAATGTCTATATCTGGTTGACTGTGGTCATTGCTGTTGGAGTGCTTGGCCACAAATCACAAATTTCAAATAGCACATGCTGATGTGCAATTGCTAGATCATGTAGACCACTTCCTCCTCTTTGTATTTTTCTTGCATTTTGCAAGATGACACATGCTTGGATGAAACAGCAAGCCAATAGTTAATTTGCCCATTTGTTTTGTGCGTGCAGACAATGAAAACCACTGAAAGAGTGGAGAAGTTCAGTTTGGATCAGAATACTGTAGCTCAAGCCCAGTTTTTTATATTTTATCTTTGACTCAAAATATCATTATTAACAACACGTTTTTGCAGTTTATTGTGTCACTGTTATTATTTATACAGTATCATAAATGTATACCAAAGTTTAAAGCAATGATCCAGAAACTGTAACTGAATGAAAATGGGACAGAAATCAATCCTGGCACCTAAACTGCTCTCAGCTTTGGAGAAAAGCTGTTGAAAATGCAATGTTAATGAGAAAGCTTGCATTTTCAAGGGGCTGGATCAAACCCACATGCCTGAACTTTGGTAAAGTTTGGATCCAGACCTCAACTTTTCTAGTTCTTGGTGCTGTTAACTCTGCAGTGCATGGTTACCAAAGGTGGTGTCACAAAACCTCCTCTACTTTTCAGCCATGTGCATTATGCAGAGGTGTAGCATTAATCTTCTGGTAAGTTCCATTATTGTGGTATTTTCAGGAACAAATACTGAAATCACTGTCTGATTACAAAAAGTGCTGAAATAAACATGTATTAAATCATTAATAACTAAACATAAATATCAACTTGGCTGCTTCTAGAGACTTCAGTGTGGTGTGGGATAAAAGTGATGTCCCTAGATTTATTCTCTGATGACTCTTAATCTTGCCACTCTGAGGCAAGCTGAGCAGCTGCAACACCCACATGCAAGTCCTGGAATTAAATTTTCTACCACTTAGAAAGTGAGCTGACACATTTGCTTTGCTAGTTCTAATAAAGTAATTTCTGAGTCAGGTCTAGAGCAACCTGTGGGACTGTTTCATGCCCAGTTTGCTGGGCATCTTTTATTTTAAAAGATTGTTTTATTATGATAGAATTTTCCTTTTTATAAAATGTAAAAAGGATGAAGAATGATTAAAAGGCAAAATTAATTGACTCTTCAAAATTCTTTATGGTTTTGAGGGAAAAGAGGCACAGATAGTTTGAATCTGTTTTCCTACAATACAATTTTAAGTGAAGACATTTTATACTCTGTAAGATTAATAGTTTCCTAATGAAATGGTCCTGTAGTTTTTGAAAGCAAGTGTTCTACAGAAACAGACTAAGTTTCTGTAAAAGTTGCTTGAAATAGATTATGAAAAATCAGATATTTAGAATATTTCTAAATAATGGGGGGGGTGGAGTTCTATGTGATGATTGCTTTGATAAAAGCACTACTGAGGACATACTGTCTAATACTGTTTTCTGTTGAAGTCTATGAATGTTTCCATAAATCTAACAAGAAAGGCATTTGCCTTATTTTTCTCACTTGGAAAACCAAACCTTTCATCTAGTTAGAAGGAAAGGGATCCACGCCTCATAAACAAGTCCATTTTCAGATCTCATAAAGCCATAAATGCTAAAATGGAGTAAATAAGAATAATTTACTTTCTCTAACTAGTAAAATCCTGGCTCAAATTAGGATAATTATAAGAATAGCAGTAACAAATTCTCAAGAAGGCTGTTGTAGTATGATTGGAATGTTTGTGCCATAGACTGTCTCAATCTATGATGCTTAGCAGTTTTTCTACAGACCAGATATAAGCATTCTGTATAAATATTTTTAAATATTTGCTAAAGAATAAAACCATATTGAAGACATATTTTAAAACTTACTTCAAACTAACTTTAGTATTTGCATAGCCACTGATGTTTATTCTTTGATCTGATACAGAAAATCTAAATCTTAATAATTTTCTATCACCAGAGGTCATTTCAGCCATCCATACAATAAACCTCAACTTTTGCCAATTCTCCGATTGCTTAGTGGTGATAAAAGAAGAGAGAGAGTAAAGAAGACTCAAGAAAATCTGAGCTTTCCCTGCCGGCCTTCCTTGTTAATGTTCATTGTATCAGAGCAAAAGACATCACCTCCAAAGCAGCTGGCAACTGGGGATGCATGAGGCAGAAAATCCTGCTCTGAAGAAGAGCACGTGTGTGATGATCTTGTCAGGTGCCTTTCTCACTTGCTGAAGGGGTGACTGTGTTGTTCCTAAAAGACTGCCTAGATATTGACTGCTTGGTTTTTGTTTTGTTCCGTCTTGAGGTCCAGCTCCTGGATTTGTGAATAGGTGTTTTAATTTAAAAGGGAGAAAGAAGAAAGGACATGTCAAGTTTCAGATTGTGAAGAAATGGTAATAAAATGTGACACCATCTGACCTAATGACCAAGGAAACAGATGGCCTCTTTTTTGTTGTTGTTGTTGTTGTTGTTGTTGTTGTTGTTGTTGTTGTTGCATGGCTCATGATTTCTGAATGACTGAGGCCAGAGACAGGACCTGTATCATCCCTCTGCATTTGATTCATCCAGTTGCATTGTACTTTTTAGTCTAGACATACAAGCATGGCTTTGAACCTGCAAGAACATCCCTGTTAATACCTGTTAGCTTTATCTGTAACAGGATCTCACGGCTTTCTGGCCATGCTTCCACATCCTCTTCCCAGACCTCTTCAGCCCCAATGAAATATATCAGGTAGTTCTAACCCTAAGAAACTGGAAAGTAAGCCTTGTAGGAAAACCTAATTTTTCAATGTTTCCCTTCCACCTAAAATAGATCAATGTTTCAAAATACTTTTTGCATTTTTTTTGCATTAAATTTTTTCTAAATAAAATCATATAGAGATATCAAAGTTTCTGAAATCAGTTTGTCTTTAAACAGTATTCACCTGAATCAGTGAAAAAAGTTATAATTTTGGTTATTCATTGTCACATTCTTATGTTTTAACCTATCTGTCTAAAATGTATTTCTGACAATGTACATGCTTTGATATTTTTGTTCCAATTCTATAAGTTATTCTCCCTTGGAAAAAAAATTGGAGAGATTTGGTCTTAAATTGTCCTTTAGCTAAGCTGTGATACAATTCTAGGAATAAGCAGGGATTCACCTTCCTGTTAGAAAAGTCTTACCTTTCTCAATATAAGATGTATTACTACTTATTAATTCCATTTCAGTTACGTGTTGTAAATCCTAAAGAGCATTAAAGTATAATCTTGGTACACATTAATGTCCACAATGCTGCTATCTCACCGGAAGCGGGTTTTAAGGACAGAAAAAGCAACACTAGCCTGACTAAAAATGTAGTTGAGCGCTTCTTCCCAAGCATAAGGGGATGTGGGAGAGGGTGCAGAGGCGTCTGTGATGATGATAAGAACTAGCACCATTAGTGAAGTGATGGTGAAAGTTGACTGAACAATCCGACATTAGATTTGATAGGGGCTGTACCAAGGATAAGCCAAGGCCAAGTGTTTGTGAAGAGAGTGGGAAATAGTTCAGACTGGAGCAATGCAGGATTTCTAGTTAAATTTAGATTTGCTATGAATTCACTGGAAAATGCAAATCCTATCATAAACGTGTAATATGCATACATGGAAGAGTGAAGTTGTCAGAGGAGAATAAGGTGCCACATTTTTATCCAAAATATTACAGGATATCATGTCCTGGTCACAAAATAACTTTTCTTAGTTCCCTGAACCCAGAAATTTCATCATACCATCTAATACATTACCGAAATGACAAATTTCTCCTGGTGATAAGAGAGTTCTAGCTCACCAAGGATAATTATATGTGTCCCAAAGCACAGACCAGCATTTCTTGGGTTCATGGATAATTGCTGGGCCAAAAAGTCACTTCCATTCTGTTGTAGTCTCTTAATGATCATTTAAATGCACAAAGTGATCAAACTCCATCATGAGTGTTTTCAGACTCAGTGAAGATGACTCAGTAGTGAAGATACTCAACTGCTTGCTGGTGACTTTGGTTTAAATCCACCCACTCTCAGCTTCAGAACATCATGTCTTCCTCCCACCCCTGTGCCCTGCAGTTGTATATGATAAGGTATTTCTCTGTAAGAGGTAAGAGATGGCTTCTGATGCCCTGATACAAGTTAGAGAATCCAGATTTCTTGGATGTGTTCTGCAAACATCTGCTACTGGGTAGGAGAGAATTAGTGCTACCTTCTCCCATTGACTGATCAATTTAGCCCTCACTTGCTATTTTCTATTGGAAATGAAAAAAAAGTTAATTATGGCCTAAAATACGCCCTCTACTTAAACAAACTTTATTTTATTTTCTCAATATGTCAAGACATGCAAAACTCATCACATTTGCTTCTCTCTGTAAAGCCTGTTAAGTTATACATACTCATGTAGTGTTCCTATAAACATAAAAAGATAAGTCTAATAAAGTTTAGTTTCCATTTTAGCATCCAAAAATTAAAGATACATATAAAATTGTTAATTTGTCTTGTTTTTGTTGGTTTTTGTTTATTTTAATATAAAAGTCACTGAAGCATGCACTCATTTGCAACTTTTAAAAAGAAAGCCTGAGGACGTTTACCATGGAAGGCTGTAGGAAAATGGCTGAATGCCATTCCCAAGTGACATGAAGTCATCCATGTTTATTGCCTCTGATTTCAGCTACTATTATGTTACGCTTTCAAAGTGTTCTGAGATGAATATGACAAAACTAAGGAAAACCTTCTGTAAGGTTTTCTTCCTTTTATGGGATGCTATTTTGTTCTAAAAAATTTGTGCAGAGAAACAAACCAGCTATTCTAACTTTGCTATATAACTAAATTGTAACTTTAATTTTTTTATGTTTAACTAATGCGCTCTTTCCAGAAAGACATAATCTGAAGATGCTGTGAGCTAAAGTATCCACTAATTCTGTGGATCTACAAAAAGTTGATTGGTGATTCTGCATTATTTTAACCTAAATTTCTTTTTCAATTGCCTTCCACAAGCAGTAGAATTCCATTGTTTTAGCATCTTTCTTCTATATAAAGCTTACAAGTCTTGACTTCCTTATTAATTTAAGTTTCTACAGTTCATCTGTAAGTGATTCTGAAATCATATAACAGTTTTCTTTAAGTACAGAGCTCAAGATCAACTGCCCTTGAAAGAAAGTTACTACAGGTTGAAATAATGAATCTATTAGAGGATGAACTGCAATGCTGGTAATGAGGATGAATGATCTTGAGCAGGATTTTGAGTAACATCAAGATGAAACTGAATTTTGAGATAACAAATACCATTTGGTGTCTGTCTAATGCTCAGAATTAATTTGTCCAGTCATGTCTGACAGAGGTCTGTATATTCCTAAACTTATGCGTCCAAGCTCTGTTGTTGTGCTTGGCTATGGCAACGACTGCACTCAAAATTTTTATCAGGAACACAGTGGACAATAGTTTGGTCTTTTTCTGTCTCTTTCTACACATAACACTGATGCTGTTGTTGTTGTTTGGGAATTATTTTTTTTTAAACCTCTTCCCACTGCGCCATTTCAAAAACCCTTATTTTCTGTGGTGACCCTTGGGACTCCTGGCCCTTCTCAGTGCCCCAGCTTGGCTCTGTGGTGACACAGAACAGGCTGCTCTGCTGGAACTGCCTGTGCAACCAGCTGCCACATTTTCTGCTGATAGTCTGGGCCTCATGTCTTGGTGGAGCAGTCCTGATATCACAGCCCCTTCCTTGGGAACTGTGCAGACCAAAATGCCACTCATAAAGACTGGGACAGTGGCTTGAATAACTGATAGGGAAATTCCCCTATGGGTAAAATTCCTGATCAACCAGCACCTTCCAAGTTGCATCAGGATTTTTATTTAGATTTTCCATATCCTGATATGGCTGTGCTTGAGCCTTCAAACCACTTTAAGACAGATGCACTTGAATAACATTTAATGATACAAAAAGGATGAGAGAAAGCAGGTCATTAAAACAGACACGTAATTAATTTTTTAATTAACAGGATAAAAAGCACTATGAAGAATAGTTGTGATCTTGTTTGAGAACAAAATTGTTAAGCTTTCATATTTCAGATTTATAAAATATCATTTAAATTCCAGGGAGTCTTTAGTTAATTTCCTTTTTGAATGGCTTTAATTTAACATATGCATAATTTTAAACTAATATATTAGGCAGTCAAACATCTTACCAGCTTCTTTCCAACAAAAGCAGTTCAACAAAATCAAGGTAAAGTCACGAAAAGTTTTGGGTTTTGGGGATCTGTATTGCAAAAAACTGCCCCAAAGCAAAACAAATACTTAGATCTATTTTAAAAAGGTATTTTTTTTTTCCCCTCAAGAGCAAACAAAACTGTTTATTATCACAGATTCTGATTATTTTTAAAAGAAGTAGAAGCATGCATTTTCATACACTTTCCTAACTAACTAGGGAGCTTTTCATATGGAAGATAAAATATGCAAAGCTGCCTAGAACTTTAGGAGGAAAAATACTATGAAATTTGACAGAAGTTTGCCTCTACAGGTCTGGTCAAAATTTGAATATTACAGTGACATCTGCTAAAAAAGACATGAATATAGATAAAGACAAGTTACTTCTTGAAAATCATCTGACTATTTAACTGCAATAACAAAATGCAGATTTTCAACTTGTAACATTTCCATCTGGCGCATGGCTAAAAAGCAGCAAGCCCAATTAGTTATTAGGAAAGCAATGCAATCAAGACCAAAAACAATAGGTGGCAATATCTCCCAGCAAGCTTGATGTGTGAAGTTCAATGCCATGTGCAATCTGCTGCCACATACACTATCAATACTTTCCTTCTGAGTCACATGTGAGTGCTGAGAACAGAGAGTGAGTGTCCACAGAACTCGATGTACATCCAGCAAGACGGCGTCTGTCCAGCCCTGCAGAAGGACGGACGTCACCCGGCTCTGCTCAGAGCCACTGGTGCCTCATTCGGGCAAGGGCATTCAGGATCTATGGCAAGCAAGAACCTCATTCAGGCAAGGGCATTCAGGATCTATGACAAGCAAGGATCTCATGGTTTTTTGTTCTAAATAAGTGCTGTTCTGCTTTATGCCTCTCTGTTTAGCTGCAGTACAACCACAGAGTCTCTAGCTTGCTCACTTCAGTTAAACAGCAAATGAAATAGTTTTCTGCAAAGAGATAATTTATCCCAGAGCAGTTTCTAGGCTTCTTTCTTTCTGTCCTTCATACTTTTTTCAGCTGGCTGACTCATATGGGAATGGATAGACCAAAACGATTAATTCGGCGCTAGTAGCAGCACAGAGGTGGCTGGAAGCCAACAGATCAAGATTTTATTTCTGGTTTTGTCACTGAGCTGATATTTTTTTGAGGCCTCCAACACATTTTCTGGTCTATTTAGAATGTGATTCCTCAGGATTAGGATTTTGGGGTTTGCTTTCTTTACTACACGCCTGCAACACGGCCTCTTGCAAAAGGGTCCTGATTTTGGCAGAAGTGTCTATTAACTCCTGGAAGGCAACTCAGGGGAACTTTGTTGCCTTGGTGCTCCTGGAAGGCAGGATCCTTGCTCAAACGGCAGAGAAATATGGGAAACCAAATATCATCCCTCTTCTCCCCTTGTTCACTAAGTTCTACTGCATTTGAAGAAGTGACCAGGAAAAGACACTAGTAAAAAAAAAAGATCAGATAATCTTCTCTGGATTTTTCATCCCAGTCTATGAATGGAATAAGGATTTGTGGTACAGAGAGCATCACTTTTTAGCTTTTCATTGCCTGATAAAACACTGTTTGAGGAGAGAGGTGATGTCAGGAAAGAACATAGGGACATGATTGACCCTCTGTGTATGTCTCTGCAGCCACATAAACAGACACATCAGCCACTTTCAGATATAATAGGATTTTGCAGCAAGATCTACTCCTTTGTACCTATTGACTGGCTGATTAAAATACCAACCAAACAAAAAAACCAGACAAAAAGCAAAAAACAAACAAAACTCCATAACAAGCAGCTGATTAAAATGCTACTTTTTTGTAAGCCACAGATTCTAAGCTGACTAATTCTTCAAGAAACTTTGCAGTGCATAATGGGAGTTTAACCACCTACCTAAGAATCACCATTCTCCTGTCTTGTGCAGCTGTTTATGCATTGATCTCTGTCATAGAACTGCCACAGATGGATAAAGTTATACATTTTGTTTTCAAATCTTAAACTAATGAACCATTCTCCCATTTCAAGTTTGAATTTCAGCCTTCCAGTTATGGATTTTACACTTCTCTCTCTCTTTAAAATTTAGTCTAGTTCAAGCCAGGTTTAAAGATGTGCTTTCCAGAAATATTCACCAGGTCCACTAGTTTCCAGAAAACTAAATCAGACACCAGCACTCAGTGCTTGCAAAAATCCTTTAAATAATTTACCTGAAATAAAATTATTTAGGCTATCAAATGACTGTAGTAAAGAAAAGAACCCCTCATAATATGCTTTATTTAATCATCTAATCAGACTATGTTATGGTGGCACTACAGCCACTACAATTCAGTCTGAAAATCACAAACTGCTTTTCTTATCAGCTCTGTTGATATTCATCTGATGCTACTACTTGACTGCAGGTTGTATTCTGAAAAATGTTGGTGTGCAGTGTGACAAAAGTGGTGCTAAACCAAGGGAAGTGTTTTGAAATTAGCAATGTGGTAAAATGAACTTAAAATATGCATGTACCTGTTACTTTACAGTTTTATAGTAGATAAGATGTCCACAAATTATACATGAAAAAATAACTCTTTCACAGGGAGAAAAGTATGAGTTAAACAGTACACATTAAAAGAATTGAAAATAGTAGCTGTTTGGATTTCTGTATTGCACAGGAGAGAGGAATAGAAGATGGTGATAGTTCCATGATACTTTAAGGCTGCATCTTTTTCCTACTTCGCAGTAGGAATCAACCTTGATAAATACTAATACTAAATACTAAAGGGTCATTCTCCATGTTTCTATGTCTTCTAATATTAAAAGAAACTACAAGCTTGCATTGCAAAAGCAAGTGAAGAGCTTGTGTAGGCTGGAGCTGGCAGATCCCTGGCAGCTCCAACCCAGTAGCATGAACCCAGTGGAGATTCTCAAAAAGCACCTACACTCCCAACCCTTGTCACGGTGATGATTTCATTGCAACTGCTACCCTTGCTCCTACATTCGAGTAATCATCCCAGCGTCTCGCCTGTAATTATAACCAGACCTCCATTTGATTACCCAGGGGTATCTCAATAGTGGCTTCATTAATGAAAACAGGCTGCTCTCTGTCCCTGGACAAGTGCAAGAGAAATATTGATTTGGTCTCCAGTTGGAGGTCTGGCCAAGCTTGGACAAAAACTGCAATCTGTTTTGGCTTCCGTGGTATGAGAGGGAGAGAAAGATCTCCCTAAGTAAGCAGTGTGTTGAAAAATAATTTTTTTAAAAAAATTTTAGAAGGTATAATTCATACGTATTTTTTATATTATCAGCTACTTCATATCTTTAATCAGTAACTGATTTAGGTAAAATGAAATGTGCTAAATGAGTTGTTTACATCTCTTTGGAATCGAGCTTTGATTGGGTGATCAAATCTCTTAAGCTCCTTTGAAAACCAACTCTTTAGGTTTCTTGGGAAAGTTGCTGTTCAAATTGAACAAGAAAAGGAAATGGGCCTGGGGGACATTCATAGGGTGGAGACATAATAAAGGAAATGAAACACTGAATGCTTTTCTTTCTGTAGCTTCACAAACATTTGTTAGATATTTAATTAACTTCATATTTGGTTTTGCAGTCTGGATCCCACATTAGTAGCTTCAGCTGTTAAATATGCAAAATCCGAACAGTTATTACTGTTTTAATTAGCAAAATTGTTAGCCATGTTCTCTTAGTGCTGGTTTTGGGAGGCCCCATGAAGTGGAACACAAATATCCAGTGTCCTGTCAGTTTTGTTTCCTATTTTGGCTGATTAATTCAGACACAGAAAAAAGATTAACTTCCTTGCTTTTAATGAATTGTTATTATTATTATAATGTTGAGTACTGATATCATCCTCAGTCAAGTGCAGACTGTGAGCACTTTTGAGTGCTTGCTACCTTTTTTTTAATAAAACTTTTCTTCTTTTTCCACAACACTCTTCTTACCTCAGGGGACAGAGCAGATCCCCAACCAACAGTGTGTGCTGGCGGCCACCCAGCTGGTCCACAGGGAAAAGGGGTCACCTACTTCTGAATCTCTAAGAGATAGTTTGTGGGTTTTGTTGCCTTTTTTAGCTCTATCTCTATGATTTATGAAATAATCATGTCACCCTTCTGCAATATAGGAATTTGTTAGAGATTAACACTCAACTATCAGATCCAAATGGGGGAAAGGCGAACGGTTGATGCTGCCTAACTTGGAGAAATATCTGAAGAACTGTGCCTGTAGAGAGGATTAGGAGCCTGAAACGCTTGCCAGTTAAATCATAGCCTTTGATTTAATAAAAATAAGGCCTTGCTCTTATTTACTGCATGCTACAACTTAGTCATCACTACCTCTCCTTTACTTTGAGGTTTGTTTCTGAAGCTGAAAGAACAGGTTTCTTGTCTTTACTTCAATTTATGTATACTTGTATACCAAAATGTCTTTGCCTCACAGCACTGATTTGTTCACCTGAGTTTCAAGTAACAAGACTGTTTTGGAGGACACCAAACCCATACTTCAGTCAAAGGTAACTCCATTCTCTTTGAAAATTAAATATAAGTGTTAAATTTTGTCCAAATTCCAGCTTGTAGTTTACTTTTCAATGCAAGTACATCATTTGTATGCAGATTTTTCACAGTACAGCATGTAGCGGCTTTGATGATTTTAAGGCTCTAGATATTACTGAAAAATTCACTTTAATATATTATTTACTGCAAAAGAAATTCACAAAGGTTATCCTGTTTTAACTATAGCAGTCAAAACAATAAGCAGATATAGGTCTAAAAACCAAAGAGTTTGTATAAAATAGGCTCAATTTATGGCTTTCTAGTTTTATGCTGCAGAAGCTGTTTGCCTGACAGGACTTGGGTGAATCTTCAGACTGCATTATGAAAGATTGGGAGAGACATGGGAAATTGTTAAGCTGATATTTCACTGCTTTTATTCCCTAAGTATCTAAATTATACTGTGACTTGAATATGATTTTTATAGAGTTTTAATTATAATTTAAAATCGTCAATATAAAGCATTTTTATGTAAATAAAATAAATCTACATGGAGTAAACTCAGATTTCTACCTTTTTTTTAATCTTTGCTTCACTCAGCTGGTACACTAAATATTTCTGCTCTAACCATAAAATAACATAAAACATTTGGACACCCATAATGTGAAGGAATATCTAGTATTTTAAAGAAAAGCTCTGTACTGCATTTTTATCTCCTTTTTATTTACCTGATCCTCAATCTGTATTATATATTTGTGCATAAAAACTAAATGCAATGATTTGGCCATTTGTCAGATTTCTTTTAGGAGCAAGGCCATATTGAGTGTTCCTTGTCCACCTAAAATTCTTTTGTCAGTAGAAAGACTGGGAATATAGAAACGGATCCCAGGAGGGATATATAGTAGCTATGAATAGTATGTTAGCTGACCACAAAGCAGAGCTGTTACTGGCACAAAACAGAGACAGCTCATTAGAGAAAAGAATATTGTAGTAGTGGAAGAAGTTTTGTTTCAAATTGCTTTCCAAATGTGGCAGTCAGAAATGAGATGGACTACAACACCTAAAAAGGATGGATGATCTCTAGGTTTAGTTATGGGATTTTAATTCCAGGAGAGATCTTTGCCAGTGAAATTTGTACTAATGGACACACCACAGGCTCTGCTCTGCCTTTGCTTTTTTTTTTTCTAAATGGAAGATATTCCACATGGGGGTACAAAATTTTTCTTCATTCTAAAGCCCTTAAATGGATTGTAAGATAGAGCTTCGTCCATTCTCCTATCTTCAAAAGAAAGAGTCAACCATTTAAAACTGGACAAAGACTTATAATTATTTACCTGGCATGTGAGCTACTTGCGAAAATATTTGTGCAGTAACATTTTATAGGGAGGTTTAAAAATGTGTTTGCTCTGTTGAACAGAATAAAAAAATTTACAGCATTTTTCTGTTTTCAGAAACAACAGTCCTTTCGTATTTCCCAGGCCTCAGTACAGAACGTAACGTGGCTCTACTCAGTCACACAAAATTTCACAACATAGATCCAGGAGCACAAGGGAGGTCAGTGGTTCAATATAAAAAGACTACACAGTTTCTGGATGAAACATGAGTTTTCCCATCCTTCCTACTTCAGACACAAAAGGATAAATTATGTCCTCTTATGACAATGTGAGCTCTCTGTGACATTTACATGATCACTTAATGTGCTGTAAACTACCTGGCATATCATATAAAATTATTCGATTTCTCATTGTTTCCTCTTTAATTGTAGTTTTCAATATAAAAATTCAGTCACCTAAGTGTTGGACTTATTCCAAGTTCAAATTAAGTTTCTTAAACACTTGGTATGCTCTCTCATTAAGGAGAACATAATCCCTTTTGCTATGTCAGGCAACTGTAGATAATAACTAGAAATACTGCATTTCTAAAACCTACTTTTTTATGGTTCTAGTGTGCTTTGCAAACCTTTGGTCATTTATGAGCTCTTTTAACTGCATTTTCCTCATACCTTTTAAACTTCATGCTTTATGTAGTACACAGTAGATCAGCTTTGTGTAACCCACCAGAAATATTTGAACTGGGTCATGGGAGGCTCAGTCTAAATTGTTTAGCTTTTCCTTATCTTGTAAGCCTGTCTTTTCTCTAGCTCTAAGTCTAGAGTCCTTTCTTTTGATGGCCACTTTGTTAGATTTCAAAGTTTAAGTTATTTTTCCTTCCTTTTACCTTTAATGTTTGCAATGTTGAGATTCGTACCAGAGGAACACAATATCAGATGTAGGGTCCATCTCTTCAGGCATTTGTCTCCAACAGTGTCCATAAGCAGATAGATCAAAAAATAATACAAGGTTTGGTTTTATCCAGTCTCACTAAAACAGTGACATGTGGGGTAAATAAATTTTGTACTTTTCTAACTGTAGTAGATTGAACAAATGGGATTCAATCACCTAACTATAAACATCTCCAGTCTAGACATGCACATCTGAGCTTATCACTTTAGGCCCCTTATAGTCATTGGGGAGAAATAGACCCCGCTAAAGTGCAACTCAGTTTATCCTAAAGTCAATATCTAAAATGCCTAAGATGAATTGTACTAAACCATCTTTTTTGCTCCATTCAATCTGAAGGGAGCTTGGGGAAGATACAGAAAGAAAGCTTTTACATTTGGTCAGGCAACTTTTGCTTGAGGTTTCAAACATTATTTTGTATTATGCCATCTGAATCTTTTTGCTGAAACTGCATATTTAAGACTTAAATTTAAGTCATTCTGTTATGGAAATAAGACAAAACTTGGAGTTTTCAGCATTAAAATTAAATGGTTCTAGGTCAGCATCCTATTTTATTGGAACATCCTTAGATGACAGAACTGTGGGAGTGTGGTGATTTCCATTTTCTATGCATTTATGATACCTTTAAAAGAGCTTTTGTTGTCTATGAGTTCTCTAAATGGACAGCTTTCCTCAGAACCTGGCATCTTGTTGTCTTACCTTCTCTCCAAGTAACCTGAACCACCATGGAGGTCAGACTGCTTCAAGACTTGCCTTCTTTGCCTGAGTTGGTGCCAGCTGCAAAATCATGGTGGTTAAAATACAAGGTGGAACCTTCATTCTTTCCTTACCCATTTCAAGCCAATATTTGTAGATAGTCAAGCACATATGTGTGGCATTGAAATTTTCATTACAAGTAATAAATCTCTTTCAAATAGTTTGCTTTGTATAAAACAGTTTAGATGGTAAAAGTTGACATTTGATAAAAACCTCAGCTGACATGTCTGTTTGACCAGCAGGTCATAGGAGTGAGCTGGCATAGTGGTATGTATGCCATGCTACAGCAAGCAACAAAAGTTAGGTGGGTCCCAAAAATGTATATAAAAACCCCTCCCCATATATTTTTTAACAAATTAATTCTTTGTTGATGCTAATTTTGTGCTGTCACAGTCGAAAGGTCCAAGTCTCAGAGGGTTTGGGCATCTCATGTCCATGGGAGCTCAGCACCACAGGGAGTCTGAGCTCAGATACATGGTCCAAAACTGTAGGTTGATTGACATCCCTCTAAGGGAGACTGGATAAACAACACTGTCCTGCTGTAGCTCCAGTGATGTCAAGGCTGGGCTGGATAAACCCAAGCCTCACTAGGCTGCAAACCAAACTGAAAGCCAGGGAGTTTGTGATGCTGCTGTCAGCCAGCAAGGCCCAAAAGCCAGCTAGAACCACACTGTACTGTAGAAATTTCCAATGAAATGTGAGGGGGGGAAAGGTGCTCATTGGATATGTTAATCCATTTAAAAGAGAGAGTAACTACTTTCTCTTCCCTCTAGAATTGTATTTAGAGTATTTCACATTGGAATTGTTGTAATGTGTAGCACTTCGACATTTTTACCTTGGTAGACCATGTAAGTATTCTCAATGGAATAAGTGGCAAATGCAACAAGGACTTCTGAAATATGAGATGGTCTTTTCCAACCTAAAATGATTCTTTGATTTTGTGTGTTCAGGCTGCTGGTGGCTGCAAGTGAGCAGTGGAAAATCTGTGTAAACTCTTTCCAGCATAATGTTCCAAATGCAGAAACCTGCAGAAACACTTAAATGTGAGTGCATAAAATTACACTGAAATGCATCATTTAAAATACGTTTTCATTATTGCATTTTTATTTTATAATTTGAGTCACTAAATTATATCAATAGGTAAAATGTTTAATTCAATGCCTCTACCATCTGAGTCAATGAAACTAAGGGGTTAGTTATACAAACAGAAGATAGCAATTTCTCTCATAGCTATGCTTGCTCAGACATTCATATAGTGCAGAAAAAAGAGTATTTTTCTTAAAATTAAATTTTCCAGGCAAAAATAACATTTTAATTTTGTGAGAATTTGAGAAATAGAAATGCTTCAATTTATCTTAAACCCATCATATGTGGAAATAAAAATATTTTAGCAAAGAAGGTGTAGCTTATGTTCTGGTGCAAATAATTATGTGAAACAGCAGATATAAGGGGTGATTAATCAGGTGTGCATGAACTGTCTGCTAAAAAAAGGTACTTTTGGCAATTCTTTAAGAAAGGATGTCATTGCAAAATTATCTGGGAAAAATTAACCCAAAGAAGCTGAATTCTATCAGCCTTGTGAGGTTCTTCTTCAGGTACATTGGTGGGATTTCCCAAAAGTTTGGATGAAAATTGTCCTAAGGCCACACAATAATATTTATTTTTTTCCTGAATACTTCTGCCTCATTTCCTGTGCTGTATAATTGTTGATAGTGGGTTTATCCGTATTTAATAATGTCTACCAAGGGATGGAGAAGGTTCCTCACTGTGAATGACTCACTGGCATCTCTAAAGAAAATATTATGGATGCCCTGTGAGGTCAATAGCAAGGATAATAAGAAACACAACAGCTAACAGATACTTCTGAAAACAGGTAAAAATAATATTCTACATTTTGGGAAAGTTAGTCAGTGAATGATCATCTTGATGAGGTGGCAAAAATTCAGCTTTCTGACTTCATTTTCGTGATAATTTTCTGGAACTGGGAAAAACTGGGTCAGTCTTACCTCAAGCTGCTCATTCAGCCAAAATACCTTCTTCCCTTGAGAAGAGCTGTTGCTGCTCTTTTTTAGCTCAGACTCAAAAGTGCTGTGAGGGATTGTTTGGAGTTTTAACATTCAGAGTCCACATGTGAGGAAAAAACAGTTCCCTCCAAACAAGCTCATGGTTCCCTGGAGATTATTCCTTGGATCCAGATTACTAACAGTGGGAGGAAGGCCAACACAAAGGCATAAAATATAATGGAATGACTAAAACAATGTGGCATGGTTTTTAGGATGAATTTCCGTAACCCAGTATTCATGGATGTTGACTGTTTGTTGCACAAGATGTGGTATAAGATGTTAATTATTTTATTCATAATTGTTGAAAATATTCGTTTAAGTTTCAAAATAAATGTGTTTATGCCTTCTTGGTTTGTTCCTGACTTCCATTGTCAGAATTAATTTATTCATGTGCTCTCCTACTATATGTTCTCTTTCCTAGTTGTTCCAACTGTAGATTTTCAAAGTTCTGTACCAAGAACACCATTTTCTATGTCATACATCAGCACAGGACTGTAGCTGAAAAACTGAAAGCTGAAAACTGTAGTTGTGAGCAGATCTGTTATAGAAAATCAAATTGCACACTGGAATAAAATATGCATGTAATATATACTTGAATACTTGATTTATAAGTTTGAGGATGTAGTAATTGGAACCCTAATTGACCTTATTAATTCAGATTTCTATGGAATGGCTTTATTTCATTGACCCAAAATTTCTCCTTCAATATATCTCTGAGCTTTTATTTGAGCACACGCAGTAAAAGAATAAGCTCTTTTAAATGTTCCGTAGAATCAAAGAATATTCTGAGTTGGTGCCTTCAGATCAATATAAATACCCAAAACCAAAATATGGTCCAAAAATGGCAGTCCACTGAGAGATCTCTAGTGAGGGTGTAAGTGCTTTGGTGCTGTGTCGCATCAGGGACGTCATTAAAAGAAAAGCCCAAAGTTTGTTTGGTCAGTTTGGTGGGCTGTTATCCAGCTGGGTCAGCAACTTGGATACAAAGACGACTACAAATGCTGACTCTTCCACCTCTCTTCAAAGGCAGAAAGAGGGAACAGGCAAGAAGAAGTCTGTAATGTCCTTTGCTAGTGGGTTCAGTATGTGACTGTGAATCTGTAACTTTGTCCAAGGAGATTTTTTTTCCATAATTCGGTGAATTTTGGTGTAGCAAGGCCTGGGCTTCCAGAGAGCAGTCACTTGTTCCTGGATCTGAGCTCTGAGCAGAAACTAGTTGTAATAGAGAATCTGAGTTGAGCTTTACTCCCAAGTCAGATCTCAAACAGGAGGAATTTCTCATGTAAACACGGGAACATCCTGGTGATGCCACAACTGGAGGGGCAGAGTGCTACAACAATATGGAAAGGTCACAAGTCCACCAGAGCTTCTACGCAACCCTGTTGGCCCACAAGCAAGTCAGGGACTGAAGCAGAAATTTAGGAATCTCCTTGACCTTTGAAGCACTTTTTGAAAACTGAGCATTCAAAAATCATTCAAATTGGAGTTTATTTGTTGAACAGCATTGGGGAGATGGGCACCAGTCCACTAGACAAAAATCACTGAGATTGATGTCAGAGACTCCTTCCATATACGCAACTTGAGAGATTTTAGACAGGATTAATCTGAGATAAACCTCCACTTTCTCCCTAAATCCAAACTGCATCCATGCTTAGTGAGGGACTCAGAAGTGCTGGACAAGCATCAGAAGAAAGTAAACTGGTAAAATCTAAGGATTTCATTACCAATTCCTTGAACCATCCAACCCTTTTCGACCAGGTTTTCTGCCAATTTTCTCCCAGTTGACATTGTTTTGCCCTGATGTTCAAGTTTTTTAAGAAGCCCCTCTTTAAATGCACACAGAATTGAATAAGAAATACAAACCTTTTGAGGTAAAGCTCAAATTTTCTTTTAATTTTTTTTTTAAGTTATAAGGAAAAAAACAACTTAGATTCTTTCTATGCCAACAGAAAGACAAGAATTTTCCACCTTGCTGCTTAATTGGCAATATAATAGTTTAGAATGTACTTTTAAGAGGTTTGGAAACACTAGCTGCTCTTATCCCATCCAAATGGCATTAGTGCTTTGTTAACACTCACTCATACTGCACTTGACATGCAAAGAAAATTCTCGCTGCTGTATCATAAGGCTAATTTCTAAAATGTCTCCAAAATATTAAATCATTGCTTAGATGAAGACTTAAATGAAGCTTTTGACATAACTAAATAATCGTAAATAAAATATAAATTATTATTCTATAAAATATCACATTTTTTTCTAGTAGAGGTTTAATTTTTTTATAGTCTGGCTTCATCAAGGTGTAGTTGAGCACATTCTGGCTGAAAACGATGTTCCCAAGCTCATGAGATGAATTTGCAGGCTCTAAGTATGCAGGCGTGAAATCTGGCACCTTCCAAGCTGCACATTTGTACTTACAAATTCACTCAAGATTCATAGTCATTACTTACAGATGATGTCATCAGCCATTGCACATATTTCCTACCTCATTTTCCCAAAGTAGGATTTAAATTTTTTTGAGGAATGAGGAACTGGCAATGAATACTAATAATGAGCAACAAATATCAGAGACATTTTCGAATTATTTTTAATACCAGTACACAATTCCTTTGTGGTTAATATTCTGCAAAATGTGTTAATGCATCAGCAACTTTGTTACCACATAAATGCATTTACCACAAAATTAGAAGGTTTTTTCATACCTAAAATTACAAAATTGCTAATGCAGCAAGGAGGTGACTGGCTCAGAGAAGCCACCCTCCAGAGAATGAACATAAAATCAAATCCTGTCTTAATCAGGCAGAATTACTTTTAAGATTACTAGAAAATTTTATATGTGTTAGCCAGGTAGGTCTTGGCCTGTTTTCACTCTAAATTTAACCATTAATTTATGTTAATGGACTAAATTCTGCTCTGTAGTGTTTGTGTAAATCTGGAGTCACTGTATAGCTTTTCAGTAGGCTTTCTTCTGGATGGTCACCAGTGCAAATAGGAGTAGAAGAATCTGGCTCTTTTTACATAAGGTTGCTATTTATTCAAAATATGCTCCTACAGGCTGTTCACATTCTTTCTGCAAATATTTTAGTTGTGACACGGGGCTATGGATTCAATGTGAAGTGAATCACAAAAATATCAGAATTCTCATGAACAATACCTACAGTAAAGATGAACTCTCTATTGAACCGTGATTTAGAACAGTGCAAAGACATTTTTTGCTGCCCACAAAGGGCAGTCATGAGTCATGACTTACTCCTGTTTTATTACAATAGCCTGCTCTACCCAAAGACTCTTATTTTCCCAAAAGCCTCTATTTTGAATACACGGCATTTGTGTATAGTTCCTACATTGACCTTGAATTGGATTAGATCCTTGTTGTGAGCTGGCAGCAATGCTGAAGCAGCTCTTGATAAATTCTTTGGGACAAATAATATATTAAATATATTTATTTTTTATTCTGATTACTGATGTTCCGATGACAAACTTTCAAAAAATACACATATTTTTCATCTGTGAAATAACTCTCAGTGTCTGGTTTTAAAGCTTTTAGTACTGAAAACCTAAATGTTGAGTTAATGGGGGAAAGCTTTTCTAGAGCTATTTGGATTTTGCAACCATACTGAAAGATCATGACTTACTGGCTTACCTCATCTAAAATGCTTTATTTGACAGCAGAGTAGCACTTCAAAGTCATTATATTCCTGGGACTGACCCCTGCACATGCTCAATCTCATCATTGAATCTAGAAGGGGATTAGAATTATTCTATTTACACCATAGTAAGCATTTAAATTTTCTGGAATGAACTGCAACCAAGTGTCTGAAACCAAATTTTATGTATATTGGAAATGTCTATGCTTACAGATACTGATATTTATTGACATGTAAAACTACCACTTCAGAAAGTGTCATCATCTTTTTAAATTTCTCTGAGATATTTCCATAATTTACTATGTCAGCTTGTCAAAATAAAACGTTATGGTTTGTCACATGAGATGTTTTCTAGTCAGGAAACTGAGAGTCATACAAACAGTATGGTTTAGGTCTCCAAAGTGTGCAGGATTTTCTGGATAGAAATGCTCACTGTTTACTCAAAGAAGTTTTTTGTTTTAATTTGTTTTGTTTCAGTGAGGGGATTTTTTTGTTTGTTTGTTTTCTATTTGCAGTGAAAATTCAAAAGACATCAATCCAAAATTTCTTCTGGGAATATTTTTTCATCTATCTCAATAAATAAATAAATACGAGATTTGGCTTTTTCCCACATTACACATTAAAACTTATCAAATATAATAAGCATGACATACCAACTTTAACTATGGACTCCAAGATCTGTGAAGTATTAAACCTCTTACTGTGTTTGTTCGGATCACCAGGTCTCTTCGGGTAAACCTGGTTGCAACACAAAATGCTGTTAATTAAAATATCAAAGTCATGGCCCAGATACTCAGCTGCTGTAAACCATTTGAGACTGAGCCATTTAAACACTATCAGGAAAGGGACCTCGTTTTACAACTGCTTTCACTGCGACCCCTTATGACTCTAGTTGTTAAAATTCTGCAAAAAAAATTACTCGGAACTTCACATTGTTCCCTCTTCTCTTCTCTTCTCTTCTCTTCTCTTCTCTTCTCTCTTCTCTCTCTTTCTTTCTTTCTGTTTGAAGCTGGACTTCTTTAATGCAGAAACTATCCAACATATTTTGTCAGCATTCAGCTTGGGCACAGCCTTTTGCAACTCTGTTTCAGTTCAGAAGATCAGAAATGCACAACAGTTAGCTCAGTGTTCAGGCTTTCTATCTGATCCTCACATTATATCTTTTTTTCTTTTTTCTGTGTACATCTGGTAAAGTAGTTTTCTAAATTTGTCACTATTAGAGCAATGCAAACTATTTATGAGAAGATCTCCAAAACACATGGAACTCACCTGCTTCCATGTTTCATTATAGAGATGAAATTCAGCTCAGTTTCATCAAACATTGTACAAAGTTCACAAATCTTTTAAATACACCTGGCTGAGGTATAGTTCTGTGTTTCAGTTATCCAAAGCCCAAGTGCATGTGAAGTCAAAGGAACTTTAATTTTTGCTTTTAAATTCAGTTTTGTTCTCTACTGGCTCAGCTTATTCAGGCTCCAAATCTGAAATAAGACTTTTCCTTCTCCTCGAACTTTCACCCAGCTCTTCTCTGTCTGCCAAAAATGTGATCAACAGGAATAGCTCTGAAGACCTCACCTCAGGCAAAGCTCCCATTCCTACATACCTCAAGGGAAGCTTGATCTGGCTAAGATGACGGATAATGAGCAAGAAATATTAGGGGCAGCCTCAAGTATTTTTAACACCAGAATGCTACTCCCATGTCGTCAGTAGCCTGCTGCGAAATGCATCAGCAGTTTTGAAACTGAAAAAGATGCTTCCCAACAGAAAGTCAGTATTTGTCTGCAGTTATTATTTGCTGTTTGTTTAGGATGGCCTGCTCAGAACAGTACAAGGCACAAAGATGTGTAAACTCTAACCAATAACTCAGAGCATAACAATATTTTATCTGAGAGTTTAATGTGTCCAGGTCAATCTGGCTAGAAATAGGCTTGGCAAACCCAACTTCTGTGTGTCCTAAAGCAGCACACTAAAAAATAGACACTTTCTATACATTCAGTCCTAGGGAGAATCTTATTCCTCTTCATATCCCAATGCCTTTCTAAAGAGCATGATGTCATGTAACTAATAGCTGTCATATGCAGTTTATCTCGCTGCAGGGTGAGGACATATTCCACGCATATCATTGCATTGGGTAACAGTTTTGGGGAGGAGGAGTGGGAGAGCTGAGTGATAAATGTGCTGTATGTATCCAGCGGAAAAGTGGGTTGGATGAACGGCATGTGATAGGCAGGACAACACAAGCTGTTGGGGGGTTTTCAACATTTCTTTTCCTGTGAGAATTAGTTCCAGAAACTTGGACCAACGTCTTGAAAGGAATGTTTTCTCCTCTGCTCAGACAAGTGTTACCTTCTGGGTAGAAAGCCTGAGGAGGGGATTTTGCATCCCAGGTTCCCACCCTGGTTCCTGAGAGATTCTTTGAAAGCCTGTCCACACTGCCAGCTGCAGACAGATTCGCTCCTCCTGTGTTAACCCCAGAACCAGAAGGGTGGTTCTGGATAAGCTGCCAAATCAGGCCTGGAAGGAGAATAGTCACGTTCACACACAAAGGGCAGGGTATATTATCTTGGGCATGGTGCCAAGAACATGCAGCTATACTGCTTCCAGATGCAAACTGGTGAGTCCACAATGTCCTATTCTGCACTTGCATGGTCTCACTAATTTTGAACTCTGGGCTGTGGTCTATTTTGCCCTTAGCTATCCTAAGCCTGGGCCATCAATCATCTCACAGGAAAAGGGAAAGACCTTCAACTCATTTTTTTTTCCTTCTTAGAGGAAGACAGTGGAGGGAGAGGATATTCTGGGATAGTTATTATGCTTTTGTTGGTGGGTTATGCTACTGCATTTAGTTGCAGATTACTGGGACAGATGGCTTAGGGCCCAGGTATATCACATTACTGAATTCCAGATGGGAGGTAAGAAAATCCTGTATAAACTAAGACGAAGATCTTCATCTACTTCATAAGATTATATCTACTTTTCAGAAGCCAGGAGCAGAGGAAAACAAAAAAACAGTGCTGCATTGAACATTGGAAGTTTTGAGGATATTGGCTAAGAATGGAATGGAATGGAATAATTTCAGTTGGAAGGGACCTACAACAGTCACCTAGTTCAACAGCCTGGCCACATAGAAGCATAGAATAATTTAAGTTTAAAAGGACCCTGGAGACAATTTAGTCACCTGTAAACCCAACACTGTCAAGACCCCCATTAAGATGTGCCTAAGAGACATGCCTGCACATCTTTTAAATACCTTCATAGATGGTGACTCAACCTCTTCCCTGGGCAGCCTGTTCAGTGCTTGACCATTGTAAACCTCCCCTGATGTAACTTGAGGGAATTTGCTCTCATTCTTTCCTTCTGTGTAAAGTTGCTAAGGCCAGAGCAGTTGGGGTGCATACAGCTGACAGCACTGGATTGTGGCAGCACAGCCTGGTGAGGAAGGAAAGCTGGCAAAATACCCACAAATATCAGCTTCATTATCTGGAAGAATTATAGAAATTCTACCAAATCTTTGCCTAAAATTATTTTCAGGACAAACTAATCTCCCCATACACATAAAATGGGGGAAAAAGTCTTACCCAAGAACAAGAAATGAACAACCAGTACTGGGTCCCATATTGAAGAAGGCTTAGAGGATTCAGAACAAACAACTCCCTGTCTGAGCAGAGTGCTTTCTTTACTCTGTCCCTTCATCCTGACATGGGGATTTCAAGTTCATGAGAGCCAGTGGCATTTAACTCAAAAATTGTCCTGTGTTCTTAATATCCAGGAAGAATCCCAGATGCCAAGGAGTAACTAAGATATGATTTTATAAAGACAATTAGCTTTTTATCCAAGAATGGGACTCTCAAAGGAAACTGATGACAGACAAAACAACAGGCAAGAATTGTTTCCTTCTAGAAATCTTCCAAGCTAAATAACCAAAATTAAATCTGAATCTTAAAATCTAACCACCTTTTAGAAACCAGCTTGAAAAAGGATATAACTACTCAGGAAACCACATTGCCATCCTTCAGGCCAAAAAATGAGACATTAAAAACTTTCCTTTGGAGAATAAGGGTGAAAAAGCACAACTGAAAACAATATTCAGAATGTCCCACCCAATCTGTAGAAAGATTTTATTGTTCTGATAATCTCTAAACAGTTTATTTTAATTATGACCCAATAGTAGCTGAAATTATGAAACAAAAGGCTTGTGAAACTGAAAAAGCTGTTATTTTCCATTTTGAAATACTTAAATGCAATAGTTTCAAAAGTACTTTTGATTGTTGTCTCATTGTTGTCCAAGTGTTAAAAAGTTATTTCAAGTGAACTTTCTCCACAGAAAGTTTCAAGCTGAAAATGGTAAACACACCAGATTAAAAATCACTGTGAAATCCTGCATCAGGTGCAGAGTCAGTGGTAGCTAGAGATTATGGTGGTCATCATTGGCAACAGGCATCATTTTAGCAACCTCCCACTAATCTGGTTTTGTCATTACAATCCCACAATTTTCTCCTAAGGTCAATAAAATAACAGCCATAAGCTTCAGTCCCCCATGACTGGCAACTCAGAAGCTAAAGCTAAGATTTCAGGACATAAACATTTTCAGCTTTGTGATGGAAATCCTCAGATACCCTTAAAGTGGATTGGAGATTAGAGGAAAGGGAAGCAGATGTGTAACTAAGGACTCACACAGGAGAGGAAGGGGAAATCTCCTCTGCTCACAACATCCACCTGCTTATTATCCACTAAGGTAAAAACTCCTGCTTTTATCTGCCATAACTATTAAACTGAAGGGGAGTTAAGAGAATTTAGCTCCACAGAGGACTGAGATGTTAAAAAGGAACATTCTTTCCACTCATTTTGTCAACACTAAAGGAAATGACAATTTTCCACTATGTGTGTTTTGTTTTTTATATCTTGTTAAAGGCAAGCCAGATTACTTGGGTTAAAGGGAAAAAGTTAGAAAACCATTCCTTCCAGGTGAAAGTGAATGAAAGAAAGGAAATTGGAGAAAATTAATTTAAAATGTAGTTTGTGTAAGTGGCCAACAGACAGTACATCAGAGTTATAGCAAGCACAACAATTTTAAACTGAAACTTGTACATAATAGTCTATTTTCTTTTGAAAAGCACTATTACTGAAAGCTATTGATATTATGAGCTTAATACAGTTGAGAAAAAAAGTCCATATAAATATTTTAATAAATATTTAAAAATATAACTTTATTATGTCTGGATAAAGCAAATACACTTTTGCTTGATCTACACAAATTTTGTGAAATCAAAAGGGGGGGGTCATTCTTTGGCAAAATATGGTCTTTTGTCCTGTAATGGTCACATATCTACTTTTCAGATTCACTATTTAGTTTTCATTTTTTGTCCTTCTTTTAAACATATAATACAATTCAAAAGATACAACAATGCTTATGAGACTTTACAACAAGTCTGACACATAAGCTACTGATTTTTAAACAGTATAGGACATTGGTTTTTTGGAAAATATTCTGTCATACAATTCAAGTCAGATTCATCAGATTCAACACCAGAAAATTTTTGTGGCACACTCATGATAACTAAAATCAAGTGGAATTTGAACAGAATCATGATTATTTAATAAAAAATGTGGTCTTACCAAGAACTTTCAGCAAGGAGAGTAGGCAAGCAGCTCTTTCTTCAGTTACTGTGACATACTGTCAGCTTTTTACAGGAGAACAGATTTCTTCACTGAAAACTGAAGGGTAACATTTGTACATATGTTTGTAGGTATATGGTCATTAGCATGGATTTTGGAAACAATTTTTCTGGTAGGGATTCTACTCTACTCTACTATTCAATCTATCTAGATTGAATAGTAGAGATTCAATCTCTACTAGATATTGAATAGCTGATTGATTGTGAAAAACAAGAAAAAAACTCCAAAAGCCATTAAGTTTTTATTTTTAAAAAAATTTTGGAAAAATTATTAGCCTTTGGTGGATTTTAAATAATAAAGTCTAGTGTAATTACTTCAGTGTTAACTGCATTAATGACTTCTTACATAATTTCCAAGGAGAAATGGAAAATTTGAAGATAAGAGATCTTTGTTGTTTTTTTTTTCTCTCTCTCTGCCACTCAGAAGAAAGAGAGAGAAATTCAAATCAAAAGAAAAAAAAAATTAAAAAAACCCCAACAAAACCAAAACAAACAAACAAAAAATCCCACCTAATTTGATAGAGATTTCCAAAACACTGTCCAGGAGAAATTCTGCTAATTGCTTTGATTTTCTGGAATATACTGCATAGTGCCACAGCTCTAATTTGGATTTTAGACTGTCAGTAAGAGTAAAGCAAAGTCTTAGGAATTGGTGTGAGCACTAGATTTGTCAGTGGAGGAGATGATTAGTAGTGAGGTGTCAGCTGAAGGTCACTGTGTAACCTGCAAGCACAACTAACAGCAAGAGGCGTCTGACTGAGTAATTCACCCCATCTTCACATGTGCTTGGGAGAGGTGTACTGGATCACCAGGGGAGTTCCCATTCCTCCCCACACCCTGAAGACAGGTCTCCGTGTCAAACTGTGCCAAGTGTGAGAAGGTGCCAACCTTCTCAGTGACTGGAGTCAGAGCAGCATATATTGTCTTCTGTTATAATTGTGTCCTGAATTGTGTTTTGAAATACAAAGGGAAAAAGCTTGTAGACACAGCTTCTTCACAAGAAGACCAAACCAGAGCCTTCATTTTTATTCAAAAGTGCTCATATTTTAATCAGTGCTACAAAACTGCTGTTTTCCACACATCTATCGCACACTGTATAAATGCATCATTAAAATATTTCCCATTATGGATATCCAGTGTAATTATACTACACAAACATAGCTTAATACTACTATGTGTCATATTTCTGAAAGACCTAGAGGTTGCCTGGGTTGAATGTGTGACAACACTCATATCCTGAATCTGAGTTTTTTCTGAAGAGGCAAAAATGTCATGATTTTCCAAGCATTGCTATTCAAGTGGATTCTTCTTCACATACATTTCCACCTGAAATAAGGATAAATCCTTTGGCTGGGCCCCACTTGTGACCCCACCTGGAGTAGATTAAAAACTCAGCACATATTTTATTTGATTCATCCCTAAATGATGTATTTCCCAACAAAGCACTCCTTGGAGTCTTCAAGAGACAGAGATTAAGCTCATCATCATGACTTTTGCTATTACTTGTGGAGGAAGAATTATGATAACAGGTCAGTTACCTCTTATATTAAAATTACTAAAAATTAGAGGTGTATTTAAATTTTGAAAAGTTGAAGTTTCAAGTTTTTGGATGAGATTTCAGAGAGGAAATTGTCTGATATTTTTAATAAAAACCATTGTGATAAATATTGCCTAATAGTATGGCTCTCAGCGTGTTATTTCAAATAGTTTATCTCATTAATTGTTCCATTGCAGCTTCTAACACCGCACAGAAATGTAACATGTAATAAATACTATTTCTAGATAACACATTGCACTTTAATGTCATTCTTTGCATATAATACATTCTGCACAGTCTGATACCAACTTTAATTAGTACTAGGCACTCTGGAACACTAGTAAAACTAACATTCACAACATTTTTATATTTTCCTCATAATTTGGCAAGCTGACTACCTGATGCAAGGAAGTTAGGCCTACCAAATTCTTTCTTATGGTACACTGAGAACGGGCACTATGAAAGAGAAAGATATTTTCAAATGTTAAACCAAATTTCAAATGGTGGACAGAAATGTGAAATATTAATTTACAATATTAAAGCTTTTGTCAGATTTTAATGTGGAATAAAAGAGTAAGACACTGAAAATTAATACAATAATTCATCAAAATTACATTGTATTTCCATAGTTGGATGTCCTATACTTCACAATAATTTTCTAATGATTATGAAACACCAAGGCAAAAGACAAAGTAACAAAAACATATATTGAATATATTCTCCATGTTACTTATTATTTTCTGGCTTTGGTAAAACGCTCTAAATAATGAGAAATACAGAGAGGTCAAATTCAAACTGCTGCTAAAGAAATTCGAGGAACAACCAGCAATATGAGGTAGCTGGTTATGAGGAATGGAATGGGTGTGGGGTTCAACTGTGGCATCAAAGCCAAATATTAAAAACAGAGGAAGGAATACAGACCAAAAAAGTAATCCAGGTATGGTGTCTTCCAGATATTAACTAATGATACAATTTTCCATGTGCTTTTTTTTGCACAAAATGCTACTTGCAATGACACTGGATCACAGAAATGTCTGCTAAAGCATAGTACAAAGAAGTCTGTGTACCTTGATTAATGTTCTCAAGCTGTAGATGCCAGCAGCTGTTTATATCTCAATACCCACCTTATAGTAAACCTAGACTGTCTTCCAACCCTGGAAAGATTAGAATAATTTGGTGACAGGTAATATTTTTAAATGTGCAGTATGTTAAATCTTTCCTTGAAATTTGTTCTTTGGAGCTTAACTGTATGCAGAAGTTTGGACACAATCTTTCAAGTAATAGCAGGTATATGAGGGGCTGAAAGAGGTGCAGTATTGTTATTGTTCCAGGAATTCAAAGGTGTCATGGAAGTTTACGACTTTTGTGGATCTGAAAAAATATATTGTACTTTTAATATGTTATTGAGTACAGGTTATGCAGTTACAGCAAACAAGAAATAAAAATTGGATGCAGCTTTCAGCTTATGTAATTTTCATAGCTCTGTGATTTCCGTCCACCTTAACGAGCTTGGCCAGTAAAGGACAACAGCTAACCTGTGTTGAAACATCAAAAGGAAAAGAAATTTTTCTGAGTACTGAAGGATACTATTGCTTGCTCTAGTTGTTCTTTTGGACTATCACTGATAATCAGTCACTCAAAATATTTTTAGTCTTGAGCAGAGATATTACATACCTTTGAAAAAAACAAGTCCCATGGCAGAAGGCAGACAACTCAGTTCAGTTCCAGTCCACCTGTAGTTTTCTGAAGGCCAGCAAAAGAGATGCTTGGAGGTTTCTTGTGCTGTTACTATCTCATAAAGTTGACTAAATGGCCAGGTAATGGGTATAGGTTACTACTAAATCATTTAAGTGATTTCCACCTGCCAGTGTTCCCCTTGAATACTGGTTCATTCTGCTCATAATTATTATATTTTAGCACCTCAGGATGTTCCAAATTGCGCCAGAAGACAAAAGCATCCGTCTGTGAAGAACCCACTCTTTTTTTTGTCCTTCTGCAGCACAGCTCAGCCAAACCTGAAATTTGAAAGCAGCAGTGGATAAAAAACTTACAGCACATGGTGAGTTATAATCAGGGGATGATTTGGCTCACTCTGCAGGCTGAAGGAACCACCCACCCTAGGACTGTGGCTTACTCCCATAAAAGTCAGTGGGAAAAAATCAACTTGAGTGGAGTTGGATCAAGGCTCTATATCTGTTTCCAACCTTTTTGCTAATATTTTGGGGAGATAATATTCCAGAGTTTGAAAATCTCCAACCATATATGTTGCATATACATAACATGTATTTCTTTAATTAGCAGTATTTATATATTTGAACAGGCTGATGGGTGCAGACTCCCTGTTAAACAGGCACATGCTAAAGAAATATCTTGTCCAGGGTTTTAACTTAATTATGTCTTCATCAACTCAAAGATAAGACCAGCTGTCCATCCCAACATTCACAGTGTTCCGGTCTGTAATTGAAATGTCCTGAAAGCATTAAATTTATAGAAGGTTCAGCAACATGTTTTAATCCACTGATCACTGCCTGGAGTGGATTTGACTGACCTTTCTGGGTAGAAAAATGTTCTTTTGCCTTATAGAATTAGCAAATTATAAATCTTTCAAGATTGGATAAGGCTGAGATTGGGGGACAAAAGGCCACGTTTTAATATGTCTTTTTCCTCCCTTAGTAGCTATTTTTGAGTATTCATTACAATGTTTTATTCAGGATGTTGCCTTTTAAAGTTGTGTCATCACTTCCATTGAAAAAAAATGTTTCCAGCAAATAATGTGGTTTGAAATTTGTGTCTACAAAATCTATCTTTGAAAAGAATATTTTTTTTAATTGTAGCAGACAATTTTTCATTCTAAATTTAATTCACAGTAAGCAATGTCTTAATTATTTTTTTCTTGGCTATATTAGTCCATTTTCATAAAAAGAAAAAGCTGACAGTCAAGCTTGTACGAAAATGAGAAATGAGCCTGAACCAAATCCCAAGAGAAAAGTGTAAGCAGGAAGTTTGCAACCAGGCCTTCATCCCCTTCTGAGTCTTTCAGCTAGATAGAATCTTTAGTTTAAAACAATATTGAATGCTTTAGGTGATATTGGGATTAAAGTGTTACATCCATATTGTGATCACCCTTTTCCTGTGTGGATTAAACCCCCACATGTGCCTGCACAGCACTTGACAAGGAGCCCTGCAGCAAACAGGGAGCACCTCAGGTAGGGTGGCCCATGGCAGGACCAAAAGTGGAGACTCTTGAGCTCAACTTCTGTTGCAGTGCATTTTGAGTTTTCTAAAGTTCTGTATGGTTTTTGTTATTGAGTTTCTGTAATAGATCATTCCTACCCCCACCTCCCTTTTCCCAAATACCTGTCCTTTACCCCTCAATAGGCCTCTCCCAGCCCATAGTGTCTTCCGTTGTATCTTATCCATTGACACACCCTAATACTTGATGGCTCTGGCAAAGCCAGGTGACTCAGCCACGGCTTCAGGTATCCCCACACCCCTCTTTCCCCAAAATGGCCATGTCAGTGCCCCCTGCTCCTCAGACACTCCCCTTCATTTCCAAAAGTAACGCCCCAGTACTTAGGGGCAGGTAAGAGCCCCAAATCCTCACTCATGCTCTTGCACCCTGGGCTTCATGCCTGAATAAACCCTAATACCACCATGCGTGAGTCCAATCCTTCTTCCAGCCAAGATCATGTCTCGGTCTGAAATCTGGATCCAAAGGAAAAACTCGTTTATATGGCATCTGAAGAGCAGAGCTAGCTGGGAGACAAGCTCAGAAGAACCATAAACTTCATATTGCAGCATGGGCAGGCTCTGTGGTAATTTGTTGTGGTGTGTTTTTAGCCCAATCTGCTCTGTTTCACCCTGCTCCATTGGTCTAGCCTAAGTTTGTATCCACACTGCCCCTTCCCATGTCAGTCTTGCCTATGTCCAAGCCCCTTGCTCTAGACTCTTCTCTAAGCAACACCTACCTGGTTATCAATCCTCCCTGAACCCTTCCCCTCCCTCTAGAAAGTTCTCTCACACTTGATAAGCCATTGGCTGTTTGGACATATACCCTCCTCCCCTGCTCCTGATTGGGTTTGTTATTTGTCAGTCCTGGGTTGGGTCCTCCTTTGACTTCCCCTGATCGGTTTATGTCCAGTGTCTACCCATTTTACCTCCCCCAGTTAAAATCCCGTGTTCCCCTTGTCCCGTGGCTCTTGTCCCTGCCCTCCAATTGGAAATAAATTTGTCTTGGATACAACACACAAGAGTCCCTCCACTGCTCCTCGGCACATTGTGACAGCTGATGACAACTGGCCCTGCATCAAAGAGCGGTCACAGCCTTCCTGCTCTGCCTGTCACCTGAGCCACAGAGTGCTTGGGGACAGCCCCTATCACAGCACGGTTTGTGAAGCAGCCTGGGCTGCCAGAGAGGGCTCTTCTAATAACTACAGCCATGTCAGTAATTTCTGGCTTCCTGCTGCTAATGAAACATCTATTTTCTCTATCCTTGTAAGCACAGTTGTCCACAACGCAACATTGGAAATATGGCTCATCATCCTATAGGATATGCCTTTTCTGTTGAGACTACCCTTTTTCTTAGCTTCAAAGCAGGTATGGGAAGGAAATTGGAAGACTCAGCAAATCTTGTCCTTTTCTTAAATAGTGTTTGCCTTTTATGCTTCATCTCCTTACACTGCTTGGAAATAAAAAATGAGAGCACCTCATCCTGTCTGCTGCTCTGTTGCAGGAATCAAGAAAAAAGTCACTGAAATGAGACAAGGAGTTGATTTCATCCTTTATGTGTGTGACAATTTTTTCAACCCTCACCCTGTTCTCTATATATTGCTGCTCTGGAACTATGAACAGTCACGAGTAGAGATTGTTATTTATGGTGGAGGGAGGTTGATATTTATAGCACATGGTTGCACCCTCCCAAAGCTCCCAGGTTTTCTGGCTGTCCAAAATAATGTGTATTAAAGCGTGTAAGAAATTTTATGAGGCAATTCTGGGCAGGTAATTACTACGATGGTTTCCCATATGATCACTCACTTAACGTTTTTCAATTCACTATTGTGGAGATTCTCCAGTACAAAAAGAACTTCACGGTGTCCTTTATTGTCACAGGGCCTTCCTTCTGTGGTATGCTTTTCCAGTAATGCTTCTGGACCTCTCTAAGGAGACACTCTCTTTCTTTAAATCATATGAAATCAATCTTTTGCTGCTGAACAAAAGAATAAATTGGAAATAACAGTCCACACTTTTTTCTTTTAATAAGAAAAGTCCCATAAAATTGCTCTTTGACAAAACATAATTCATTTTCATTTTGCAGGAAATCTTGATGCTCCTTCACATTTCTCACACTAACTTCCTCAAGGAAACAATGACCTGTAGAGGTTCAAAGGGTCAGTTGGCCAATTTCCTAATTAGAGGTGTGTTATGTTTAGAATCTTGAATGAATCTTATGATACTTCCCCATCCTCTGGAGTGTGTAACTGATCCTCACAAGATAAACTCTGGTGCCATAGTATCTTACAGATTTGATAGTAGAATAATCATCACACTATTGAGTTTAACTCAGTCTTTGGATTCTATCTGTCTCAAAACCAACTTAATTTCAGGTCAGATCTTTCACATCTCTTTCTAACCTCCACGGCACCAAATCTTTGGCCTTTCCTTCATTTTTAGGAAATATTATTTCACAAGGGAAAAGTTGCAATTGACAGAAGAGAAATGATTAGCAGGGCCACAGCCTGGGTTTGTGGGCAAGAAAAGAGATTGTGCCTAAAGCACACACACAGATCATGGAGCTCCAATGCTTCCTTTTGCTGCTACATGTCCTACCATTATTTGAATATGTCAGTACCATATGCACCAGGTCTCCAGATTTCCATCCTTATAATCACTCTACACACTAGCTCTGGATAAACGACTGCTAAAGCAAATCAGTCATAGACTTTGTAAAGGAACTTCTTAGACTCACTTATTAGTGAGGCTTTTCAGTACTTAAAGAGGGCTTATAAGAAAGGAGGAGAGTGACATTTTACATGTACAGACAGTGATTGGACAAGGGGGAATGGCTTTAAGTGAAAAGAGATATTCAGATTAAATGTTAGAGAACAATTCCTTACTCAGAGTGTGGTGAGGCCCTGGAAGAGATTGCACAGAGAAACTGTGGATGCCCCATCTCTGGAAGTGTGCAAGGCCAGACTGGATGAGGCTCTGAGCAACCTGCTCTAGTGAAAGGTGTCCCTGCCCATGACAAGGGGTTGGAGCTGGATGATCTTTCCAACCCATTCTGTGATTCTTTGATAGGAAACACAAGAGAATCACACATCTGCAGAAGAAACAACACCATGTCAACTTTCTGCCATATCTGAAACTCCCTGGCCTTCAGTCACTTTTGTCATTCTTCTTCTATCTCATCAGCCATCTTTTTATGATATTTGACTGATGATCATGACTATTTTTAAATATTAGATTATAACTCTGTTTCTTGTTATTTTATCATTCTGTTAGAGTTTGACTTCATTAGAAAAAGTCCTACTATTTTAGGGATCATCAATTGTTGATGCCTCTTTCACTTCAAGCTCAGTTTTCACAGAAAGGTTTATTTTATGTTAGTGTGGTATTTGTAGTACACTTGGAATGACATAATCAGCATGACAATGGTTTTTTTTATTTATGAAGTCAAGACTTCATAAGACACAGAATAAATCAGAACAGTAAACTTACTTTTTTTCTATCTGCGCTGTGGCTCATCATGTGCTACAGGCAAAAGATAAAACAGCAAAGAATTGCAGCAGTTTGCTTCAGCTTCAGCTGAAGCAGTTTGCTTCAGCTAGGCATGTTCTCACACACACTTACCTGTGTGTGAGTAAGGAGTGCATTGACATTTCCAAAAGTAAAAAATAATGAAACATAAATTTCTTCATGAAATATTTAGTGAAAGTCTGAGTTGCTCTGGAGTATTACCACTTATTTGGCTAAGACGCCATCCCCTGAAAGTTGGATTAGGATGCTCTTGTCAAACCACTGGAATTACTCACTTTGGAGTTGAGTAATGTTACATAGTATTCTTTTTTGGTCATTCATTAAAAAATAAAAAATACTAAAAAGATCTCCCTTTTTTTCTGTTCCTCATTAAAATCATTGACAGAGGATCGATGGTCTTAATCAACAGCAATCTGTGTGAGGCCATTACTCCCACCTGGAGGAAGGAAGAACCACAGATAACAACTGTTTTTTCCGTACAAAGCATGCTACACCAGTAGTCATTAACAGAGAGAGTGGGAGGGCGGACAGGTATTATAAAGAATATCCTTCACTATGATACTGTCAAGGCTTCTTCTGTACTGAATTTTACTGCTTTTTACCCTTTGTGATATCATTAGGGTTCCATCAATAGCAATCCTATGACAAAATATAGCTTCATGCTTGATTTTTGTTACCTGAGGATATGATGGACTTTGTTTAGACGTGCGTTTTCATACACTGCCAAACATAAACCAGTCAAGTACATAAATGTGTCCCACCTCTTTTCTTCTTCCTTTCATATTTTTGATTGTAGTCTATTTAAGAGTTATAGACAGATTTCTGATAGGACCATAGCAACTGCTTTAGGTATTACATTATTTTTGTGGTAAGAGGGATAGGACTTCCTGCCTTCACTAAACTCTCTTTGGAATCTGTGGGTAAAATCTCTGGGGAGAAATGGGAACTATGAGAATAGCTATTCAGCTGGATAGTTCTGGGTATCTAACTTAATCTGGGATAAATCAAAGTCTGGAAGTGCCCTTTTTATTTCCACTGAATACAGTGAGAACTTATAAGGACCAGTTTAGATGTAAACATCTATATTTGGCCAGATGGAACCCGTCTGGCTCTCATTATTTCTATGTATTATCCAGAAGGCATCTAATTTCAGATGTTAAGCAACTAACAATAGTAACAGATTCTTTACAGAGAATATAGCAGCAACGGGCTCTTTTGGACACAGTGATGTGTGCTGACACTGGTCACAAATCTCTACCCACAAAAAAAAAAATAGTTAAGCCTGTATGAGTTCCTGAAAAAGCAAATGAGGTTTTCCTCTTTAAATGTTAATTGATAAATGAAAACTCTGAGAGAAATCAAAATGCCTTTTTTTTTTTTTTTT
>VWZU01016258.1:502158-543080 GCA_013397095.1 Sterrhoptilus dennistouni | reverse complement strand
TTTTTTTTTTTTTTTTTTTTTTTCACTTACATACCACCACTTATCACATTTTTAGTGGTTAAAAAACCAGTTACAAGTGCTCTGGCAATAAACTCTGCATCATGTGTTATTTGGAAGGAAAAAGCAGATGATCACATTGGCACACAAGCTCCAAAACTAGTCTGTGCAAACTGAGCAAAGAGCACTCCGCTTAGGACAGGATGATATTTTAGCAAGAGTGGGGATTCAATCCCAGGCCCAGCTCCATGCTTTCACTGAACAGCCAGCCTTGCACCTGTACTCTCAAACCTCATAAATTGCCTGTGTCTGTCTTGACTCACTTGCCTGATATGTGAAATCTTTCAAAATCTTTCTGAGACAATTTAAATCTTTCAGTATCAAGAGAGCTACTCCTTATTGGACCGAGCCAGAGTGCAACTTCTCTGTCAAAATTGCTGCAACAATGAGGTTTTGTGCTGGGTGTCTTTGAGAGGTATTTATTACTTGAGGCCATACAATCTTTTACAGGCCAACATACGCTCTCATTGTTTTATGTGAAGAAAAAAAGTTACGCAAGTCTGGGTTGGAAGCTCCTTGGAAGCAAATAGACAACTATTGTGTAATAACAGATGTTATTGTATAGCATTTTTCAACATTTACTCTAGACCAGAAAATAAGGACCCACTTTGAATGGGGGGCATTGCATTGATATGCCTACAAGTCAAGGCTGTTCTTTCTTCAAGTACTTTTTAATAAAAAGAAAAATTGTATCAAATATCTAACGTGGACAACTGATAAAATCACTCATGGTAGTCTAAAATATTGGCAGTCTCTTAGTGGCATAAAAGGGGATAACAGATAGCTGCTAATAATTTCTGAAAGTTTTAGATTAAATGAAAGTGACTATTGACTGGATTTGACACTGGAGCACTGCACACGGATAGCTATGCAGGATAACATACCCAGGATACAGGCACGATGTCACTCACTCATGCTGTGAAATGGGACATACTCTGACAGTAGATGCAGAATATTGAAAAGGAGGTAATATGTGTTTGGAGGGTTTTTTTAGATAAAAAGCCCTAATTTTTCCCCCCATTACTGCACATGACTTAGATTGCTTCTCAGTTAAACTGGCTTGGCCACAAGCTAGAAAGAAAACCATGAGTGCTACTGCTCAACTTACACTGAGGCAGAGGATTAACCTGTCTTCTGAGAACCTCACAGTGTCCTTGGAACTCATGGCAATGAAGAGAGGGTTGTTTAAATAAACTGACACACAGTTTCAGCCTCTGTACTTTTATTAGTAACCCACACGTCCTTCTCTTGCTCTGTTTTCATCTGCATGAACTCAAATTTTAGGACATTTTTCAAAGCACCCAAAAGAGCCCAGTGTGAGATTAAATTTGATATGTCTAAAGCAGAGATCCCCACATAACCTGCCTAGGCTTATTTTCAGTTTCTACAAAAAGCAGCTTGGCACTATCTACTTACTGTGAAGCAGCAGTCATAGCTGAGCTGGAATTTTTTCTGGATGCAGCATTTGCTCATATTGGATATTTTAAAGCTTGTAGCTTCTGGTAACACACCAGTAACTTTAAATGTATTAATTCACACTGCTTCTCAGCTTACAATTAATCTTTTTCTGCCATGGATTCATTTACAGATATTTCAGATAACTAACTTACATTTCATCATTCTGTTCTGAAAGGGCTTTTTGGCAGAATCAAAGTAAGTTGGATGTCAATACAAACTAGGACCTTCTAGTGTCTGTTCCTTTCCCTTCTGTAGTTTTGATATAAATCTATCCCTTTTTACTTAAAATCTTTCACAAGAGTTTCCAAACATAATTTTGTTGGTTATTTCCTTTTTTAAAACTTCAAATTAATGTCTTTCATGTCCTGCTCTTCTTTTAGTTCTTCATCTTTCTCTTATAACAAAATGTCACTTGCCATGTCCATCCTCATGACACTCAGCTGAGGGGTTGGGAGCCTGTGACCAGTGTGGTTACCCACCCACTGTGGTCTCATGTTCCAACATCAGCTGATGATGACAACAGTTCTTTAACCCGCAAATAGCATTTTTTTTCTGTCCTAAATGATCCCCACCTACACCATCTGCCAGTCCAATTTTATTAAAATCAACTTTAGGCTTTATTCTTGCTACTTTAGTGTGGAAGAGGCATCCACACATATCAGGACATATCAGGATCCTCTTCAATCAGCTTCTCTTCCATAACAACCTCAAACAACCTGATAATGGTTGGCCTAAAAGTGAAAAGCATTCTTTTCCTACTGTCATTAACAAACTCACTTCCTCCTGTTTCAAACTCCAGGTATGGGCCTAGGTTTCACTATGTGTTTGTACAGCACTTAACACAACAATCTTACTGACTGCCAGCCATGGGTAGCAGTTCAAGCAGAGCTTGAAACACAGAAAGCAGAGCTTGAACAAGATGATCCAAGGAAAAAGAATATCATATTACTTCTCTATTTACATATGCTCTGTGGGACAGTTTCTCATTTCAGCCACCGCAGTGTAAAGCTGGAATAATTCCACTGGAAAGCTGCTCTTCTGCACCAGAACATGGTGTATTGTATCTACTGTTTGCTGTTAAACACGGGGGATGACTTTTCCATTTATACATCATTTCTTTCAAGCTTTAACATTATTTCAGGCTTTGCATACTAGGCTAGTTATGATTCATATAGCACCAAAATAAATCTCTTCCTCCTGCCTCTGCCTTTTTTTCTTATTCAACAGAGGGGAAGATGTGCTAATTAAGTCTCTTTTTTATTGAAGACAGATGAACATTTTCAGCAGTTTACTGGAAGTGTCATTTCTAAAAAAATATGAGAAACTGCAAAAAAAAAAAATCATCACTTCAAATACGCCTTCAGGAAGAAGGGATACTTCTTATCGGCTGTTCAGAAGTACTTGTGTAGTACAACAGGCAATTGCTGTAGGGTTTCACCTACCCCAGGCAGATCTTGTCCCCCTGGGACCCATCTTAGTTTTACTTGCATCCATCCTATGTCTAGGTACATTCCTCCAAATCTGTCAGCAATGTAGACAAGGGCCTGTGGCTGGCAGAAGCAGCTGCTTGTTGCCCATTGGAGTGTGAAGCACTTTGGAAGTTTGGGTTTCAGAGCACATGTAGCAGAAAGGAGGAGGGTGGATATGGATGGCAATGAGAAGTGTCAGCTGGGAGAGACCTGGGCAGAAAAGACAAGGGAGTGGGCTGGCAGCAGTGCAGGGATGTCTGATGGGGACCCAGGAGAGTCAGTGGCAGATGTGCTGCTTTGGAGCAGAAAGGTCACTGGGGGTTTGGGATGAGAAGGAGAAAGTGGCAGAAGCTCAGGGCTGGTGAAAAGCTTTGATTTAGAAGAAGAGGCACAGATAAACCTGCCCTATTCTTGGTCTTCACTCTACAAGCTTGATCTTTGAACTTTAATTATATCTGTGAACTGACATAATTAAAGTAATTTCATCAGAGAGTAACAGTGCTCAGTTCTGACTGCAGCTGGAGCTGGGGGCCTTCAGAGCAGTTTGTTGCATTAGAGGAAAATGCATGTGAAGTGCTTCAATTCTTCAGGTTGTCCTGAGACTCTGAAAAGTCAGGTGATGAAGAGTTATATTGATTTGAAACCATAAAGTTCCCCAACTTATTCTTGTTTAATAAACTAAATTAATCCACCTTGATTAAAAATAAATAAATAATAATAATCAGGAATAAGGGATAAAATCACTGATTTTTTTCAAATTAATTTATTTCTAGATAGATAAATGTCTTCAAAAGGTCACCTATCAACTTAGACAACAGAACTAGAAGGAATTTTCCCAAGAATTTCAAGATTTTTTGTCCAGTGGCCATGAAAGAAAGAGAGGAGCGTCATCTGGAAAAGAAAGGCACTTCAATAATTCTATTTATTTACTTCTGGTAACATCTATTTGGCAAGTCAATTAAAAAAATAACAAACATCCATTATAATTCTTCTAAAAACAGAAGAGCAAATAAAGTTTCATAGAAAACAACAAAATAACAGTTTAAATGTCTAATTAGAAATTGTAACTGTTTGGATAATATTCTAACTGAAGAGATTATTTTAGAGTCAGAGAAAACACTGGGACTGCCAGTGAAGTACCACAAAGGGATTTCTGAAAACTTCAGGGATGTATTGGCACAAGAACAGGTTTGTGAATGTATCTTGAATTTCTTGGTGCCAGTTATCCTCTCTGATCTGTGCAACTTTCAGCATACAAACCACAATGTGCAAGCATTTTAAATGTCCTGTGTAACTATAAAAGTTAAAGTTTAAACTGAGTCCTTTCCAAAAAGCATGTGGAGACTCAACCATCAGACAAAGTATTGGCTATGGCCAAATGTTAGAAAGAAGCTCCTAAGATCTATAAATAAGCAAAACCTGACGGATTAGCTGAGGGGAGCAAATGCATGTCTCTGCTGACTCAAATATTCACTCCTGCTACTAAATAGTGCTTTTATAAAGAAGCAATAAACTATATCCACTAACTGTCAATGTCTCTATTCTCAGCTCTGTGTTATGAAGATCTCTATCTAGGAATAAACTTCCTCTAAGATAAAACAAGCCTGTGAGCTTTGGAGACAATAGATAGATTGTCCCTGTAGCTGAAGAGACTAATCCTTAAGCATTTTAAAGAATACAGTGTATTCTTCAAATTATACCTAACACAATTACACTTTGTTAAAAATTGGCTCTTGGTAATATGGGGGATGGAGGAATAGGTACAGTTCTAATTTTTTTCTTTTCTTTCAAAAGACCAAGTAGCTGCATTTTGTCTCTGATTATCCTTTATTGTCTTCCCAAAGCTGTATAAATGTACATTGAGGGATATTTTCCCATATGGCTTTAGGAAGCATACTACACAAACACGTTTTCATTAAATTAGTGACTCTGATACAGATAGCTGGTATTAAATTATTGCAGTTTACACAAATGAATGTAGACAATATAAATCTAAGCTATACATCAAGGATATAAAAAGAAAAAAAATCATGTTATAACTGCTTTTGCCAGTAACGCAGCTGGCAATGCAGCTGTGACTTTGCAAAAAATAACTTTTATCTCCAGTCTTCTTATGTAGAACAACAATTAAGTAAAATAGAACCATATGATATTACGGACGGGAAGGGGTTCTTTGAAATACTTTTACTTAAGAAGAAAAAGAAAGAATATGAAAATGTGTCTTAATATGCACTGGTTCCACTAGATCAATGTCAAAAAGTGAAGGGGACAATACAGCAGTCTGAGACTGATAAGATGTAATTGGCTCTGCTCTGCCTGTGGCACATGTAGAACTTATGCTGTTGCATAGTTTGAGCTACTTGTATACCGTGACATTTCTAACTGCTTCCAGCTCCAGCTTTGTCACATCCATGGTGCTTCCTGCCTGGGGGCTCCCCTGCATGCAGCACACAGGCCACATCCATCAGCTCCATGCCAAAAAGTAAGGATGGCCTGCAGCTCTGATGATGATGAGATTGTGGAAAGCAAAGTCCTGGACACAGTGTCCTGCAGCTTTTGGCAGGGTGCATTCAGCCTCTCTGAGCCTCTCTCTGGAATCTGGAAGGTACATGTGCTCTAGGATAGGTGATGACCTCTGCCAGACAAAAGCTTTCAGCTCTTCCAGTATCTGAACACCACGGGTGGTTCCCTCTGTGATTCCTAAATACAGCTTTTCCTGCCCAACACCTGTGTGTGAGATGTATAGAACAGCAGGAGACATAGCACAGCCAAACTCCTGACATCTGAACAATGACCTGGTGGGCTGCAACCTCTGTGAGGCTGTGCTAGAGTTTGCTGGGGTACAGTTAATTTTCTTCATAGCAGCTGGTATACCAGGGCTTTGTTTTGGAATTGTGCTGGAAACAGTGCTGATAGCACAGAGATGTTTTTTGTTATTGCTGAGAAGGCCTCACATGAAGTTAAGGCCTTTTCTGCTCCTCACCCCACCACCAACAGGTGAGCAAGGATTCTGGGAGGGGACACAGCTGGGACAGATGATCCCAACTGACCCATGGGATATCCCAGACCATATGGCATCAAATAGGGCACATAGAGCTGAGGGAAGAAGGAAATGGGGGATGTTCCAAGTGGTGGAATTTGTCTTCCTAAGTCAATGTTACTCTTGATGGAGCCCTGCTTTCCTGGGGATGCCTGAACACCTGCCTGCCCAGTGTTGGATGAATTCCTTGTTTCTCTTCTGTGAGTAGCTTTTGCTGTCCCTATTAAACTGTCTCAACCCACAAGATTTCTCACTCTCAATCTCTAGATTCTCTCCCCTATTCCATCTTCAGGGAGTGAGACAGAGGCTGTGTGGGGCTGGGGTTAAACCACTGCAGAGGCACATCTAAGCCATGGTGAAGTAAACATCTCCAGCATCCCCAGTAGCCAAATTCAATGGTGAATATGAAGGGTGTCCCATTCTGGTAAACTATTACAAAAAGTGTTTTGCCTTCTACTAGGCAGAAAGCAGCTGAAACAATGGCTATCAGTGTGAAGGAATTTTCTAAATTTTCTAATTTCTACACTTTCTAAGTTATAATTCACATATGAGCAAAAATCTCAAAAAAGGATACATGTCACCTTCACTTTTATCCAAGCAATAGTTGCCTCTGTAATGGTTGTCTCTATAATCAGTAAGTGATTGATATATGTTGAATTGTAAAGGCAATACAACATACATCAATCAATTCAGCATTAGAGAACACTGATATTAGGAAGTTTTGAGGGCTTGTTCCTATGTACAAGTGAGTTTGATGTAGATCCTGTATAGACATTACCTTTTCAGAAGCAAGTGGAGCTGGTTTTACAGCAAAAGTGTTATGACACCAGACGAGATTGAGCCATTTCTGTCCTCCAAAATGTTGTAACACAACTCAGAATGGAGAGCAAAAGGAATAGCTCTGTCTGTGCTGTGAAGCTGCTACGAAGCTGGCTAGCAGACTACAAGTATTTGCTCACATAACAGGTCTGTCAGATTCAAGCATATCATGTGGGTCTGAGAAAATCATCGAAGGGCTTTGGTTCTTGTCAGCTTGTGACTTACACAACCCTGTTCCCATATGTTTTGCATTATTTGAGAGAAAGCTGGATCCATTTTACTTCAGATGAATTTTAAAAGAGATAAACATGTATAAATCTGAGAAAGAAAAACAATTTGGTATTTTGTCTTGCAAGACTGGCCTCCTGAGATGGGAAGAAAAAGCATCTCCCTCAACAGGAGCAGTGGGCTAGAGATTATATCCTAAAAGTCACTGTGGTATGTAAAATTGTGGTGATGCAAAGACACCCTCTTGGTCCAGTCTGGGAGTAGGGTTTTGTCTCATTGTAAGTTATGAGAAAACTCCTGGAGTGGCTTTTATTTTCTCTCTTTTCTTTGTCTCAGCTTTGTCAAGACTCACCTAAGCTTTCAGCATATGGAAATATTCTGGTTTTCACCTCAACCAAAGCTTCGTGACAAATCAGGAAATGTGCAGGCCTCTCCAGAGCACAGAAAGTCAGCTTTCTGTAAAATATCCACTCTGATCTTAAATTAATGTGAAAAAGCGTGTTTTCAGTGTTCTGTGAGGAAAATCTAAGCCCCGAAGTGCGTCAGAATTTAAAATTGCACTGGGATTTTTGTGGGGATTTTTCTCTTCCAGAAGGGCTCTATAGCCAAGGAAACCAATAACATTTTGCTGGACAAAGTTTGTTTGTTTTGAACTGGGCTGACTCAAACAGTAAACTTCACAACTTTGTTTTTTCTTAATTGTGTTGCGCATGTTTTGCCAAATGTTCTTGCTGATTATCAAAGCAGCGATCTCTCCTCAGAGTCTGCCAGGGCCATTTTCCGCTGCAAATCTGTAGATGCTCAACCAAAGTATATATTTGAGCATAAGAGAGCAAATCTGAAGCTGAAATCCTCATGTATCAGGAGCAGGTGCCTCTTGATCTCAAACATTCTGCTCCCAAACCCCAGCCCTGCATAGCTGGGGCCACAATGAGGCAATGATTGCAGATGAGGCCAATGGCAGCTGCCCTTACAGGATGGAAATGCAGGCATTGACCATCTTATTTTAAAGAAGATGAAACACTTTGGGCTGCAATGGGATGTTTTCTTTTTTTGTTTGGTGGAAAAGGAAAAGGCTTGGGAGAGGTCTTTTTAGTTTGCTTTTAGTTATGTAATGAAAATTATTTCAGTATAGCTTCCTTAAACTGTAAAGATGTGATTAGTAGCTGGGAACTCTTAGCTATAAAGGGAAAATTGCAACAGGACATAAATAGAGTTTGGTTCCAAGGAACATTTTAAGATTTCGTGCTATTTCACCTTGAATTTAGTATTAAAATTTTAAACATTGAAATTGTTGTCCAAGGGAGGGGCTCTAACTCACCTCTGAAACTCATGGCTTCAGCTTGGTTTATTGAACAAAGAGGTATGCCTGGTACTCCAAATCATTTCCACATCAACTGTATCAGTCCCAGAACCCTACTGATCCATTCAAGAATTTTGCTTTAAAAAATCTGATTTTAACATGTGGATCAGACTTTTAGGCCACAGTATGTTTCCTGCAATGTATTATCAGATTTATCAAAGGGAGACCATAAACATTTAATTTAAATATGAATGTTTTGTGTCAAGCCAACAAACTAGTAGTGCCAAAACTCAAGAAAGTCCGGGTTGGACAGACCTGAAGCAAAATTCTGAGCTTTATTTTGTCTCTGTAACATTGAAATTTACTTATGGAAAAGTGAGCAGTACACTAACAATAATGATTCTTGAGCTCTCATGTGTATGATCTGCCCAGGCACTGGATTTACTCTATAAGACTTGTTATATGCCTCTAAAAATTGGGGGAAGATATTATGTATGTATATATCAGGTCTTATAATTATTTAATGTTAAATCACACCCGAGACAAAAAAGCCATGTGCGTCCTTATAATACAAGGGAAGAGAAACAAGACTTTCTCATTATTTTGAAATGAGAAACTTCACCAAAAATTTTCTTGGATAATTTATCATGCTGACATTACCATTTCTGAAATGTTTTATTTTTGTGAAAGACTTTTAAAACCAGTTTTTATCTCCCTCTTGGTAGCAAAAGACACTCTGAAACTAGTGAATGTATGTTAGAAAATGTTTACTTGAACTTTCTAAAACAAACTGTTCATCTTGGGTGTAACAGAAATGCTCTCTTTTATATTACTGTTCTCACGTCACTCTACAGCAACTGGCCAACCAAAACACCTACTTAAAAAGATGAACTATACCATTGCAAGCTCCTTGGCTACTCTACTGTTGAATTTCAGTCGATAAATTTGCATTTAGCTTATAATTTGTTCAATATGCCTTACTAATTTGGCAATATTTATTTTGGCACATAAAATAGAAGGCAGCTGCTTTAAATGTCCTGCTAAGTTCTTTGTTTTGTTTTGAGAAGTTTCTTTTTTCTTTCTCTTTTTCTTTTTTTTTCTTACCCTTTTCTTTTTCCTTCGTAAAAGGATCTAAGATATGAAAAAGCTTCAGTGTCGTGGACAGGGCTGAGTTTCCTGTTTATGAGTCACCATAAATATGAAAGGTGCTGGTTGACATTTCTCAGCTGAGAGATTCGACACAAGTCTGTGTTGAGAGCAAATCCCCAAGCAGGGTGGTCTTGCGTTGACTTGTCGACCTTGTACATTGTTGAACAGAATCACTTTTAAAGAACAGTAGTTAAAGGAAAATTCAGCCCCTCAACAGCTCTTCTTACTGTTACTCTATTTAGAAAAGTGTGTTATTGTATCTTTGCTGTGTAGAAATGATTGTTGAATCATGGCTTTTAGAGAGAGCAATTAGCAATATATACTTGGATTTGTTCTTGAAAAGACCATAATTTCCCTCATTTCCTAGTGTTTTTACATTCCTTCTCAAAACTCAAGTAGCCAAAACATTGTGTAACTGTTGCTAGTGGGCAACCAAGGTAAACATAAATGAAATTTTTTGTGCATTTTGTGGGCACACCTGCCTGGTGTGTCTCTCAGCCACAGCAGTGCTTTCATTACAGGGATTTCTTTAGCCTACTAATTGCAGGTGCAAAAGGGGAATGTAGATATGGTTAATGTCTGCTGAAAACACTGAGCTAGATAGAGGAGGTGTTGTAAAGAGCATACATGGAGGTTTGTGCTAAAATGTGACTGAGTCATAAATCAAGTGTAAGTAAAGGAATGTGCACTGGTAAGAGTGTCACTCAAACTGCCTGTTCTCCACGCTGTGCAAGACACTAATTGCTGTGAGTGCCAGTGAGTTTTCCATCTAAACTCCAGCATTTTTGGGTTTAACTTTAAATAACCCTGGGGCAAATGCCCTTTGTGGCAGCATGATGCTTTAATAGATCAGTAACTAAATCAGCAATAGGTATAAAACATAAAGCAATATATATGGGAAGACACGCTGTGAGATACCTCCTATAAGCTCTGAGCAACACTTCCTTAACATGCACATGGAAGGGAATGTTTCATGTCAGTGGCCACAGCAGTAAGAAAAAAATACTTACAGGACTTTTGTATTCCTTAATTTTATTCTGCAAGAAAAAGAGCCAAGCATGTATTTTTGGTCCATAACATTTTGAAGGTGAGAAGCACTCCAATAAGAATGTAGATTAGAGGCTAGAAAATTAAGAAGGTGGAAGAGAGAGGAAGAGATTGAACTAAGTATCTGTGTAAAAGAAAATGACATAGGAGATAAACTTACAGAAGTGTTAGCCAAGCTAGCTTGGGATAAAGACTGGCAATCACTAGCAGCAATCATAGTTAACTTTTCCAGTTTCAGAAAACTAAATTTATTGTCTTCTTTAAAATTTGATTAAATTTTAGATACTTCAAACAATTAATTATTTATTAATTTCAGCTATATATTCAAAACTAAATTTAAAATGTAGTATGTCAATATTCAAATAAATATTTCAAATTAAAGTATTATTAGTATATGTATTTTAATCTATAATATTTTTATTTATTTAGGTGTATTGATATTTTATATTTGGATTAACATTTAAAATATAAATATTACTGTCTGTCTGTAAAGGTGAAAATTTTCTGCATTTAACTATCAGCAGCTTTGGAATATCTTCTTTTTATTTTCCTTTTCTTCTTTTTCTTCCTAGACTTTGTCAATTAGCATATGCAGGTGACATTCCAAAGAACCAAAGCTTTATTTCTCATTTAGCCATCATATGGCTGAATAAGTCAAGCACGAACAAGCTTGCTCCTGACTTACTTACACTTGTCCATTAGAAAAACCTGGCAAATTTACATAGTTGAGTAAGAAATAGAAAAGAAAAAAATCTAAAACCACTTTGAAGGTGGTTTTAGTGGTGAAACCACTTTAATCTTTGACACAGATTGAAAACATGGAAGTATCACAATACTACCCTACTGCTGTCATAATTTTATTCTACTGAGTGATGCACAAACTGTGATCCAAGCATACTACATTGACCACCATTCACAGGACAATTTTCTTGACAGTAAAATTATCTTTCTGGATAAATGGTAATGGACGCATGATTTTAATGCTTTCTGTAGTGGGAGGGAGGAAAGTTCCTCACTTCTCTCCTTCTTATTTTTCCTGGTGTTCCCCAATAAGTAACTTCTCCTGTTCACCATTACTCTTTTTTTTTTTTTTTAATGCTACCCTAAGTAAAATTATTTTTTAAATACTAAGTCCAGAATTCAACAACCTCAAGGATTCTTTCTTCCTCTCATGTGATTGAAAGCAAGTACTCAGTGAAATGGTGCCAGGGTTAAATACCTTGACTGCCAGCATCTGCCCATGTCAAGACAAAACATCCCAGGATACTTTCATATTTTGGAAGGGGTAATCTGTTTTTCTTTTCCAGCTTTGGCCCAAGTCTTTCTTTTGTTTATAACCCCTGAGTAAGTGGGTAATAGTTTTGCACATACTTCTGCAATATATTCACAGCACAGGAGAAAACATGTTATTCAAACTAACGAAAAACTTCCAAAAGGGCATAGTTGGCCTCACTCTATTTTGAGGATCTAAAATGCTGTTCACATTCTTATTCTCCACCATAATATGCAGTATACATAATAAAATACATAAAAAGAAAAAGCTGAAATGTAATTCATGTGGAAGGCCCTTGGTTTGTGTAGGCGCATTAAGAGGAAAAACAAATTCCCATCCTAATTATTCTTTCATACATTTTCTTATTATGTTCCTGTAGGTAAATGTAAGGAAAATTTTAAAGGGAAATAATAATTAAATATTGCTGACTCGTAACCTGAATGTAATATTCTTCAATTTCAAATATCTGTTATCTAAAGATAACACATTTTACTCACTAGTCATTTTAACCCTTCTAATGAAACAATATATTAAATAATTCCAGGTAAGAGAATAGTCAAATTCCAGTCAAATCTAAAATATCCTGTCAATAAAACTAATTCCATATAATTTCTTTTCATTCCATGTTTCATGGGTCAACTTGTGGCTCCTGTGGAATAAAAACAGAACTTTCCACAATGGTGCAATATTTCCTGGCTTTAAAAGATTAGTTAAAGTTTTCTACAATTCTTACCAGCTGCTGAATTGAGAAGAAATACAATGTAGATCAGATCTTGCAAATATTTCAGGAAAATTATTTGAAGTAGTTTCTGATAGCACAACCCTAAAGAAACAGAAAATACATTTCTTTTGATGGTCTGACAATGACAACATGTAGCTCTGGATCCCTGCATGCTCTATTGATCTGACCCATAAAAGGCCCATGGTTCCATCTCTTGTTTGTATTCTTCATTTTATTATCATTCTCTCTCTAAGGTCAGCTGTGCTGGTCTCCCAGAGACCATTAGCATGCTTTTGCTTATTTAATTCACTAACTGCTGAAGTGCATGCTGCTTTTAGTGGCACTCATACAACTCCAAGCACTGAACAGTTTGGTTTCATGTACTTGAACTTAAGTGACACAAATATTTCAGTGGTGAATCAATACTGGGAAAGGATGGTCAGTAAGGTAGGGAGTGTTTGTAGAAGATATTTCATCACTACTAGTAAAACATGTCTTATTGTTAGTTCAGGAGGTGTTGGTATTTAGCTCTTTGAAGGAGGCTTCTGACAAGCCAACAATTCTCAGCCTGCTAGTAAAACAAAATTTAAAAAACTGCACAAGCTTAGAAATGCAGCTTTTTTTGCAAAATGTCTACAGATTAACTATTTAGGAATTCTGATTTCCATAAAAAGAGACAACCTCTTCTCCCTCCCCATGAGCAACACTAGCTATACGTGAATGTTGAGCATAACTATATGGAAATGTTGAACATAAAGTACAGTTTTCGATTTCATTTGACCTGAGTAAAAAATGAATATTTACTCTTTCCCTAAAAAAGCCACCTTGCAACATTTTTACACATGTTCCAGGAGCACCTGGAAGTTGATGGTTGTCTCACAGGACAATCCTAGCTGGAATAGGAACAGCATTCCTGTTATCTGCTCCACAACCTGGCTTCTACTGCTACATTCATAATGAAACACCAGTAGCTGTTAAGGGAGCTGATTCTGATTCAGAAATGGCATTTGAGGGAATTTGTTCAGCTCTACAATAGCCATTTCCCTGCCATATAAAGAAATCCATATAAATTTTTTCATACCAAAGACAGCTATCTGCTTTTTGCCGAACTTCTTCAACTTCAAATGACCTTTTCCATTTATTGAGAGAAGACAGGCAAAAAAGGGAAGCAATACTATAAAATATTTTTTGTACTTTAACATTATACCTGAACTGAATAAATTAGACTAAGGCAAATGAAAATCTATTTTTGATTTCCTGTTAACACCACGAGGAACTGAAGCCCTTGAAGCACACTTGTGGCTAATCTTGGGTAATATAGCTGGCAGAGGGACCAAAAGAAGATTACAGTTATAAAAACACAAGGAGGCCTTTGCCAAGAAATGCAAACAAAAAGGAAATATTTTAAGAAAATAAACAAAGCTACTGAGTAAAACATACACAGGGAGGAAAAGGGGAACAAAAGAACATTTGAGTCTTGATGTCTTAACATTTTGTGGCAACATATGTGATAGTCCAGCCAGAGTGTGTGAAAGAACGTTACAGCTGTGTAAGCTATGAGATATCCACACACGCCTTGAGATCAGCAAGCCATCAGGAAAGCCCACCTAGTCTGCCAGCTTTGCAGGTCTTCTCTGATTCTACTAAAAATAATAAGTTCCATCCAGTCCCATCCATGTGATTGCAAAAGCTATACAGCAAGACAAGGGGCTGTTTGCAAAAGCAGCTTTTAATAGAAACCCCTATTCTTTTTCCAAGGTGCAATAGTTTATAGCAATTTCCTGAGGCTATAAGATATATATTTTAAAAGAAGACAATCTTCTTCTGTTCCACCTAGGCTATGTTATTCTACTGTTATTGTGGCTATCTGCTACAGATCAGCAAGTGGCTATTGGAGGCAGAAGGCTATCACAGATATTTGGTCAATTGTACAACAGGCCTTGGCAAGTGAATGGTATTATATAATGCATTAAGGGAAGAATGAAATCAACAGATATTATGGCTCCCCCAAAAAATTAAATACACTAGAGAATCCTCATGTGCCAAATTCTCCATTCATTTCCATGGTCTTCCAAACAACTTCTGCAACATCAGAAGCTGCTGTGGAGCCCAGCCTCAGATGGGGCTCATGGCCTGGGCACTGCTTTGTGCTGTGGCCTCTACTTAGAGCAAACCTTTTGTTCCCTGCTCCCAGACTCACTCCATCTCAGGCCCTGTGGACACAACAGTCTCCAGCTCGCAGTCTCAGTCTTGGCTCATGTAGGCTGGACCTCATCTGCCCAAGGAACTGAACAGCAACAACATCACTATGGTGCAACTCAAAGTTTTCACTTTCTGTCTAGAAACCCATGAAAAAAACATATGACTTTAAAGATAAATTAATCCAATTGAAATTCCAGGATCAGTATCTTAATCTTTCATTTCTCCAGGCTATAAAGCATAGGACATCAAGTCAGGGTGGAAGAATGAATGAAAACAGACTGGAATTAGAGGCAAAATATTTCTGTAGCTGCTGTTTATTTTAAAAATATGTGTATAAGGAGTAACACAGAAGCTTCATTTTAGTGTTTTACAAGAGAGCTTGGATTTTTTTTTTTGTCATTTTTGCTGCAATTTATTAAAAGATTCCATTGCATTGTACATGATAACGGATGGACTTTTTTATATATAAAGTAACTCATATATCTTCTTTTAGTTCTTGCTTGCTTTGGACTTCAGGATTTGGAAAAATTATATGTTTTCACTATCCAGGACAGGGTATCTTAGAGCTCTGATGTAGCACAGGTCCTCCAGAGTTATCAAAAAACTGTACTGAGGAAATGCATTATCAAAATCTTTGTAGCATGGCTAAAGAAAAAATACAGAGAGAAGAAAAACAACTCGTTGTATATTCATATCCTATCCTTTATTCTTGCACTCTTTTTAAACAATAAGTGAAGATTTGTGACATAACAGTAGGAGAAAATTGATGTCTGGAGAGACACTGCCCATATGAGAATAGATCAGCACTAATGTGGTTTTAAGTTTATGTGAAAATATCCTTAATATTGCTGCAATCAGCCCTGGCAGATAGCTAGAAGAACTGAAAGACATGAAAGACTTGAGACTAGAAAGCCCTATTTCTCTGTCATACATTTTCCATATGACAGTCAAAGACATTTTTAGCTATGTCAATTTAGTTGAATTTTTTTCCACAAAAGCATTCATTTTAGGCTAAATTTGTAATAAATTTACTATTATGCAGTTGAAGTATGCCATATTTCTTCACTGCCAGAGAATGGAAGGCTAAGGCTGGATTTTCTGTTTTACTAGAGACTTCCCACTGAGGAATTGTTTTGCTCATGTTTTCTATTTTCCTGTAAATGGAGAGTAAAAATGACCCTCTGCCTCACAAGGAGAATAAAAATTACTGAAACACTAAACTTAGATGACAATGAGAAGTTTAAAAATTCATATTTCAGTTTAATTACTTATCATTTGTCATTAATTTAAATGTATTATATTTTTATACTTGTGCAAGAGCAAAATTCAGCTGCCTAACCACAAATAAATAGAATTTAAGATTTGCAAGTTTTCTTAAGTGCTCAACATATGTGACCTAGCCCAGGCTGGCAGATACCTCGTGGAGCTGACAGAGAATTTGAATGGCAGACTTGGAGGTTGTCACAGGGCATTTCCAATGGTGTGGGATGCAATCCCACCCTCCACAAGCAATAAAAGACCCTCAAGCCCCTGACTGCTCTACAAAGTCTGACATGGTGACACCTCAGCCTCAAACTGGATCTTGCCCTGGGTAACTGTGTGAGCCCTCTCAAAACTACTTCTATTACTGACAACAGGGTCCTTGTGCTTAAGCATACAGAGGCCTGGCGTTTTGAAACTTTAATCTGCAGGGGAAAAGATGATCAAGTCCATCCACACACATACAAAATTTACCCAAACTGACCTTGCCCTGAGGTTGCCGCTGTCATAGATACATAGGCAGAATGTTGGAAAAGAGGTTGAATTAATGTGAGAGATGTTAATTCACAAGTTCATATATTTTATGCCAAGAGGAATGCTTGTCAGCATCTACCATAGTGATTTTAGATTATTTGTTGCTATTGATATTTGCAGCTACAGCAAACATACAGAAGGCAGTTGGAGTATTTCAATTTTAATATCAGCCAAGGATCATTATTTGAGCCGTGGCCCTGCTTAAGACTTGCTGGTATAATTTCATTTAGCATTGTGCATAACACAGATCTAAAAATTCAGTTCTTTTCCAGTTCATCATTTCTGGTTTAGGCACAGTATATTTTTTGAAAAGGCTATTCTGAATTCATCAAATTTCTAAAAGATAAAACAGTTTATCATGCCTTTATTTAAATTATACCAGCTTAATGATTTTCACTGTTAAAAATATCTCTTAAATTTCTACTGTTAACTTGAGTTCAGTACAAAAAGTATAAGATAAGTTGTTCCTTTTTAAAAATCAGAGTCTTTGGAAATACTTCACAGTCATAGCACTCACTCCAATTTAATTGTTTCAGCTTCTTCAGTGTTGTTAAAAAGCATACTTTCCAAAGTTTGAATGCTTTTAATCCTATTTTATAGACTTTTCCCAGCTTACAAGTCCTTAAGATCCTGGTCATAGGAACTTGATTAATTTGGTTTTTACTTCCATAAAAGTTTTACCAATTACATCTGGCCTTAAGCTGCAATTCCAGAAGAAATGAGATTTCCTTTAGATCTGGGGCTACATCTGCTACTCCTGCATGGACATCTTAGATACACCAAGTATTCATGGCTCAAAAGACACTACGTTCGTCTTTCTAGGGAATGGACCCAAGCTCAAGAAATATTGAGAGCATTGCAAGTGTTGCCTGCAGAATTAGCACAATGTGCCACACCTGCACTATGTGTGTCACGTGCAAAAACAGCCTTTGTTTCCAGGCTACAGCTCAGCAAGTGCTTGACTGACTGACTATCTGTAAAGACCAAAAGGTTCTGCTCCAACAAATACTTTCTGAAATAGACACACATTTTTTTACAGTTGGGATTCTCCTTCTGTTGTCTCAATAGATCAGCTTCAGTAGGAAAATGATCTTTGACCAGAGTCTTAAATCTGAAAGATTAAAGATTTATTACTTTGGTTTACCTACTTTTCTGCTAATATTCTTGGCACTCAAAGCTTTCATGGTCAACAAATACAGGGTTTTTTCTTTCATGTTTCTGTATTGCTTCATTTCAAGACCACTATTTCTTGCACTGTCCTAACTGGACAAAGAGAATAAATTATTACCCAATTCTTTGAAGCACAATTGTACATATTTGAACACTGTTATCATGTCTCCCCTTCATCTTCTCTTCTCTAGACTAAACAAACCCTCTTCTCTCACTCTCTCCTCCAAGGTCACATTTTCTAGACCTCAGTTCTCTGTGCTGGACACTGTCTAATGGCTGAATGTTCTTCCTGATGTGTGGGTTCCTAAAACCCAGAAAAGCTTTAGAAAAGGATTAACAGTGTGGAGTAAAGGGATTACAAGCCTTACAGTGAACTTATCTTCTGTGTACTCTTTATATATGAATATTGCCTTTTTTTTCTGGAGACTATGACATCATGTTCCCAGCATCTCCTGTAGGAGATGGCCAAAACCAGACTGTAAAAGTATTTTGAGGAGTAAAATGCCAGCTGAGAATTTTTATTAGTATTTGGCACTATCATAGCATTGAATCACATATGAGACCATGAGCATTTCTTTTAGTATTGGAGTTGTATTTTCATGACATTCTGGTTTTCTATCTAAAGAAAATTATCTTCAAGGAAAAAAAAAAGTTAAAAAAGCATTAGGTTTCAGTGAGGTTGGAAAAAAATTTAAATCACAACTAATCTAAGTATAATTATAATATAATTAAATTATATATTAATTATATATTAATCATATAATTAATCTAAGTAAAATGTCTTAAATAAAACCCCACATTTTTTGAGTTTCTTTTTCCTGAAAGTAGTTTAACAACTACTAAATTTAACAAAATTTCTTCATACTAGAGATAAGTATATTTTCATTTTTCATATTGGGTTTCATTGGGATTTCTGCTTTGCCATAGTAGTAAAGCTCGGCATGTAGAAAAAAAGGAATGTATTATTTTCATGTATTATTAATTTTTAAAACACTTGACCTCTGAAGATATTTAGGTGATTACAAAAGCTTTCATCTTGAATGACATTAAGAAATAAGCTTATTTCTTAAATTTCAATTTTATTTTTTTTTAAAAAAGAGAATTAAGGAAATTTGCACATGGAAAAAGGGAAATTCCATATGGAACAAAAGGTGACTCATTCACCTACTCCATGTGTGTTCACTTGTTATTTTGACCATTGTGCAAAACTGAAATGTAACAACGTTTCTACTGCATGTTTGTTGCAAACTTTTCTCTCTGACATACATACAGTACTATTCAGTGCTCCTGTTTAACTACAGATTACTTTAACCATAATCTATGCACATAGAATGAATAAAATACATTTGACTCAATACATCTTTCCACAACTATTTTAATGTGAAGTGGCAAGCTTAGCTAGCAGCCCTCAGCCTTGTCCTTCAGACACTGATACACATGGCTAACTATGTCCATATGAGTGGTCCCACTAACTTCAGACAGGACTTTCAGATGCTCTGAAGTGACTTCAATCCTTCAATCCTGCCTGTCACTGGGAAGCATTATGGATCTGACAGGGAGGACCAAGGAATGAACCTGCCACGCACTGAACACGTCCTGGTCAAGCAGAGAGTGGGGGTGGGTTGTGTTTCTTGAGCTGAGTCTCAGATTCTCAGTCAGGGGTCACTGCTCTGAGTATAAGGATCCCAGCATCCAGCAGTCTGTGTTAAAGCACAGATAACTAACAAGGATAATGTAAACTTGTGCTTTGCTTTACTTTTTAGTTACTTAATGCAAACTGTAACATTAAGAAGGAAAGATTTCTTGTTTCTTAAAATCACAGGATTTATAAAAGCTGTTGCTTTCTCTGAATTTTTAATAACGAAATTACAGAAAATGTGTTACAACTAGTCCCAGTTCAACAGCAGATACACCTGAATTACAACCTCTCTCTACATATTAAAGAGACTCTCACAAAAGCAAATAAGGTTTTATTTCTAGAGCAGAAAAGACACTGGACTTTTGAGGTCCTATCCACTTATAAGTAATGATAAAGCAATTATTAATTGCAAGTACAAATGGATTACGAAACACCATTTCTCTAGGTGAATTTAAACAGTATCCTTGATCTCTATCAGTAAGACTTTTTTCCTCTTAACTAATAACACATTGAAACCAAACTTTTCACTGCCATCTGTTCAAATGGAAACATGTGGTAGTAGAGCTCTAATACTGTGCCCTTGGTAAAGATATACCTTGGAGATTTCTTTTGGAAAATTTCATCGTTAGCAAACAATTTGCGGGCAGTTAATTTGCTCCCTTGCTGGGCTTTGCATTCCCACGTGTGAAATGTGCTATTCTGATGGTAACGTTAAATTAAACGAATGTACACAGGACCGTATTTACATAATATGGATCGTATTTACTCTGTGGGAAACTTGACTGTCCTGCAAAATATCATTATTGAACAGAACTGAGAGCGTTTGAATTTATTTTTGTTGTTCTTGAGCTCTTCCTGTAGCAGAGCAGATTGTAGAACGAAACGTCCTCTTGCACCAGTCCAAGCCTTATTACATTGTAGAAATGAAAAACACCTTCAATATATGCAAATACACATGGAGCCACACACACTCATCTTGCAGTACATATTCTCAGGGGGCTGTGCAGACTGAAAAAGCATAATTTATTCACACTATAAACACATTTCCTTTGTTGTTGTGGTCTTTTTCTTTTTCCTAACAATCACAAAACAAACTATTTTGAGAACATCTTCAAAACTTAATGCCAGATTGTAACACTTATGATGAACAGTGTGTTTCCTCAAGCAGCAAAGTTCTTCTGCTGTGACTATGGTCATCACAATTTTACTAACTAAAAAAATTCAATAGATAGAGCAATAGATATATTTTGTGATCAAACATTATCAACAGAAAAAGCTAGTGATTTTAACACCATAGAGCTTATTGACCATGTTTACAAAAAAAAAAAAGTTTTAAAAATAAACACAAATGTTCTGCAAACACTGTCAAGTGTTTGCTTTAACAGAATGAAAAAAGTTATTATTCAAGTCCTGAGATTTATAAATTAATTCAACAGATCATCTGGTCACTACCAAATTAATCGTTCTTAGAGCTTGGAAAATATTTAAAACAGGTTTAAAACTTCAGTGGGACAAAGGCCACAAAATACGTGCCACGGCTATGGTTATAGTTCTCAAATCATTGCCTTCCAGACTTAATTTTTGTATATGGAGCAATGCAACCCTTTCTTTAATGTCAAATGTTTGGGCCCAGCCCTGCACCTGCCAAATCATCACCTGCACCCCTGGATGAAAACCACTGCTAGCAGGGAAAACTGGAGGAAGGAGTATAACAAGAGTAACCTGCAGGAGTATTTCATTTACTCCATCTTAATTCCATTTTCCAACAATCAATAGTTTAAAAGCTTCCAGAGAGGAGAGTCTGTAGCTGCATTTCCAAATCTAACTCTTCCATGACGTTTTAAATCCCTCTACACTTTTTATTTATCTGTAATATTTTATATGGAACAATAAGTTCCATGTTACAGGGAAAGTCTTTCTTTGGCAGCCTTTTTTACAAATTCATGACATCAAAGCAGGACATATTCTTATTTGCCATCTCTGTAGCTTTCTGATAAAAAACTCCCATGCATTATGTTTTCAGAAGAACATTAACAAAGCCTCTCCCTTTTATAACATTGCAACATTCTGAGGTAGCAGAATTTCTACCACACAGGGGGTCATTTCTCTAACGAGGTGTCACTCATGAGTGATGTGACCTAGAGAAAATTGTCCCTTCCCATGGCATGGGGTTTGGAACTAAATGACCCCCAAGGTCTTCTCCAGTCCCATTTGTTCTGTGATTTCATGATTACCTTGCCATTTCCTTGTAGGCTGATTTTTTGCCCTTGCTGCGTTTGCCCGTGCAGCTGTCCTTTCCTGTTTGGCAGCTATACTCTCAGCCATCTTCATGGAAATCTTTCTTGTATTCTGTAAATTAGGAAGTGAAGAAAAAGTAAAACACCATTGGGGTGCAATCTTGCATCTTAAAGATAATGTGTCATTCACTGAAATGAAAATGTTACTGGGAACATATTTTTCTTAATGCAAAGAGTGTGGTTTGGGGAGTTTACATGAGAATATGCAGAGTATTTTTTTTTTTTAATTTCTTCATAGAAATATTCCAATAAATTAAAAAATGCATAGTCTTACAAAGAATATAACTGAAAACTGCCTTTACTGAATACCATTTCTTCAACTTTTGCACATAAGGTTTTCTTGTTTTGATTTTAAGTGATATCCTTGACATTTACAAACAGAACTTTCCAGCAAAAGTAACAGTTGAAAAAGCCACATATTTCTCAAAGCCGAGCTGACCTAACACAATGTTAGACTGAAGTTACATTTACATGACATGCTGTTTTGTTTGTTTTCAGTAGGGTTACCATCTTATAACAACATTTGGAAATGATAAAAGGATAAAGTGAGGACCCCCTGTCTGTTTATACTAATACTGTATATTCATAAACAGGAACAAATCAGTGAGCACAAATTCCCTTAATTGTTTTATGGTTTTATTTATTTTTACTGCATTTCATGTATCCCAATGAGAAGCACTAGGTTATTAATCATGTAGTAAGCCATATTATATATTAACAAAACTGTATGTAAAACGCCTTCCAGTTTGCTTGGCTGCCAAAGAGATTACTCTAAATCATCTATAAAATAACTCCACTCTTAGTATTTATTATAAATTGGCTAATATCACCAGTGTATTAAGTATTTATGGTATTTTCTAAAGTCCTTTGTCGTCATAGAGAATATATGAAATATTTTTAAGATCTCAAAATTGTGCAATTCTGGCACTATTCTTAGGACAATTTCTTAGTTGACACCTAAATCAGCCTCTGGGGCTTTCAAAAATTGTATTTGTATTATAACCTTTTCAGCAGAATGTGGAAAGGGGATCATAATATGTGTGAGAGATTGTGCTGTCTTTGTGAGCAACATTCAGTTGGGTGAAGAATCTTCACATGTTAAGAATAAAATTTAGTCTGAGAGAGAATAAACTGACCATCCTGTGTGTATGTGATGCAGATGGGCTGGTGATGATTATACATGTTTTATTAGAAATACGGTGGATTTAGGTAGACATGAGAATAGCACTTTTTCATTCATTGAGCTCAGTATTCTGACATTCATATATAGGAACTCACACTGATTTATTTGAGGCAATTAAATATATAATTTAATAACTCATGAACTGGTTCATATATGAATAATATCTGTTCTGCATTACAGGCTGAACTGTATTATCTGGCAGAAAAAGGCATTCTGCCTTAGAAGGCTGGTTTGCTATTAATCTATTGACCCAGAGCATCAGGCTTTGAGGTGCACAGCAACAACTGTTTTAACAGTGAACAGGAAAACTATATAAGAGCTTTGCTATAAACTAGAGAAGGAACAATACTGAAACCAGATGAAAACTCAGGGTTGCTTTTAGAAAATGTGAATGTAATCTCCTGAAATATTAAAACTATTAAGATAAATAACCTTTCCTGTAAAAAAAAACACTGTTGGATGTTTAACAAGATAGCTGGACTTCATTTGGGTGCAATGCTGTCCTGCTTTCACCAGGTGTTGAAATTGTTATTTCAAAAAGAAAGATGCTTTTTTACTTCTTGCACACTAACATTGTGGACAATTGAAAGAAAGCAATCATCAAATTGATTTGCTCTGGGAAGAAAAGAATTCTATATTTGGGTGTAGAGTGGAAAGTCACATTTTTATAGCTCTGACTCATTATAATATTTGATCATTCAAATAGAGTAAAAGATCTTTTACTGTATGACAGAGCCAATTCTTACTTCAGAGGTATGGAATAAATTAATTCTTGTCTGCATGGGTAATTGAGGCACCTGTGATGTCCTCATCACTCTAACGCTGGCAATAGTGTTTGCTACCTTTGTACAGTCCTTTTTCTAAACATATTTAACTACAAAATCAATCTTATTTGCTCATCAAATCATATATTTCAGGTATATCTTCAAATTGTTAGATTTTGGTAGCATCAGTGATCAATTAATGTGAGCACTCATAGAAATTTAATTTTAAAATATTGTGTGTTGAATGTAAATACTTAAGGAATAAAAACAGTTGAGAGGATTCCAATCAATTACAGCTTAATATTACAAGAAAATGTGAATTTACATAGCAAAGCTTCATAACATATAATTTAAATAGAGAAAAATCTGTTTACTGACATCTCTGAAGCAAAAAACAAAGTAACTAAAATAATTTGAAAACTTCGATTCTGATCTATTACTTAGCTTCAAAACAAACCATAAAGTGCCTAGCACCATCTCTGACATGTTGCTTCACTTGTAAGAGAAAGAGTCTTTTTATTGTGAATTACTATTCACAGTCTTCAGTTCTATGAATACCTTTTTTTCTGAGGATTTTTGGCTCATTTGTTGGACAAAGTAAGTCACTAATAGTTTGCCTACATCACTAATACTTTGCAACTTTGACTGTGTCACAAAAGTATCATTTCTTGTTCAGTTGGCTGGTTAAATAATATATCCCTAGTCACAATGGAAATTAAAAGTCCTGACAAAGGAAAAAAAAATAGAATTTGTGTTCTGAAATCCATTCCTTCAGAAGGTCTTGCTGGGAAGGCCCTGCGTGCATGTCTGGGATTCTGCACCGAATTTCCACCCCCGCTGACACCCACATGGTTGCAATTGCAATGGACTGGGAGAAGAAGCTCTTCAAATACCAATCAAAACATCACCAAACAACTTCTTTCCCTCATCATTGAACAACTTAATCTTATTTCACTAATGTATGTTCATTTATGTTTGTTCTTGGTTCTTTGCACCCTATTGCACCAGTATTCCTGGCAATGGAGATGCAGCCTCAGGAAGTGGTGGCACATGGTGCAGAGATCCTCAAAAATCAGCTGGAGGGGAGAAGAGTATCCCTGACAGGCCTATGATTGAGGGGTGGGAAGCAGAGCACATTCCTTTGGGCGCAGGACAGTGACACCTGGGCAGCATCACCTGCACCCCACTGTCAGGCAGAGACAAGGTGTGGCCATTCTACGACGGGGTGTGGTGTCACCTCTGCTGGCTTGGCACAACCCTGAGACAAAGACTAGATGATTTAGAAGAGTTATTAGATGATTTCACAGTGCCAGAGTTATATAAAATTGTCTTTATTTTAGCACATTTGAGCCAGCACCACGGACGTGCTAAACCTATTTAAAGAAATTGGTGCTGTGATTCTGATTTTTTGGTTTCCTAATAGTTAAATTCCACTGGAGTTGCTTTTGATTTGCAAGGGTGCATCAACAAAAGGAATCAAGCTAAAGCTGTGCTTCCCAATCTCTCTCACACATCTTTGTACCTTCAAAAATATTTGTATTTCTTAAAAAGAAATTCCACTTGATGTTGGAGGGAATAAAAAGTTTCCAAAACACATTATTTCCCCAGACTTATTTTGTTTCCGGCAAATGTAGAACAATGCTCAGAACTGAAATGGAATAGCAAGTGTCTTTTATTTGAAAAGAATGCTTACATTGTTATATGCAGTGTTGAGTCTGCATAATAGGAAATCATGAATTGTGCGTCCCAGATCAGTAAAACACACAAGCATTTGCTTGAAATTAAACTTAAGCATGTGGTTAAGTGTTTTTCTGACTTCTAGCACTAATAAAGATAGAATCTGAGTAGGTAACCAGCAAGACCTGTAAGATTTTCAAGTTATTATTCCATGAGTTGAGGCTGGTGTATAGCAGCAGAAGGTTTCAGATGCCTGGTAAAATGTTGCTTGGAGAACTTTTAATGGCTTACAGAGCTGAGGAATTTTATCCATTTCTAATAATTTCCTCAGTTTTCCTATCATAAATTTCTTGTTGAGTTTTAGATAGTCAATGAGGGTCAATTATCAAAGGTATCTGATAAGATTTATAAAAATTCCTTAGCAAACTGAATATCCTTTAAGGTATTTTTAGTATTATTTGTTCACTCTAAAGATCTAGCCCAACATATTTAGCCCATTTCCTGGGCTAAAATTATTATGACACTTGGAAATATAACCTAAGTAACACTATCCCATTGATAATTTTGACCAAGTATCATTAACATCATTATTCTCTACCAAATTTTCATGAGATTGGGCATAATATATTTAAAAATACAGAAATGAATGTGGCACAGCTATCTAAAATAATAGTTTAAATAATTATCACAGTAATATCTTTGTGATAGCATGGTCACATTCAGAGTCCAATATTTAGAATTATTGAATATTTTAGCCTGAAAGGGATTTTGGGAGGGCAGTAGCAGCTCATGCAAGAGAGAGTGTCAACATAAGAATAGTTTCCAAGGTGTTTCAGGGACCTGTTTGCTCTTGCTTCACTGCGGGATATGTATTATGGAATCATAGAATATTAAAATGGTTCAGGTTGGTTGGGATTTCAAAGATTATCTTGTTCCAACCCCTCTGCCATGGGCAGGAATACCAGTCACTAGACCAGGTTGCTCAAAGCCCCATCCAGCCTGGCCTTGAACACTTCCAGGGATGGGGCATCCAAAGCTTCTCTGGGCAATCTGTTCCAGGGCCTCATGACCCACACAGTGAGGAATTTCTTCCTAATATCTGATCTAAACCTGCCTTCTTTCAGTTTAAAATCTTTGCCCCTTTCCCTGTCACAATCTACCCTTAGAAAAAATTCCCTGTCCTTCATTTTATAAGTCCCTTTTCAGTACTGGAAGGTGCAGTAAGGACTCCTCAGGACTTTCTCCAGGCTGAACAGCCTCAGCTCTCCCATCCTGTCTCATAGGAGAGATGCAGCAGCCCTGTGATCATCTTCATTGCCCCCTCCGCACTGGCTCCAACATGTCCATGTCTCCCCTGTGCTGGGAGGCCAGGGCTGGATGTAGCCCTGAATGGGAGCATCACAAGTGCAGAGCAGAGGGCCAGAGCCCCCTCCCTCAGCCTGCTGCCCTCGCTGCTGGGGAGGCAGCTCAGGAGGAGGAATTGCTGTAGTAAATCTCTGTTCCCCAGTATCCCATCAGAGTAAGAGGTGCTGTATCACTGATTCCTGCTTATCCACCTTTTTCATCCTTTGTGAGCCGGGCCTCGGTTCCCTTGTCTCTCTTCCTGGTAATATTCCACAGAAAATGGTGCCTCCCTTTTGCAGAACATAAACCTCAAATTGTATTCATATTCTTTTCCTTGCTCTAATGCATTGCAAACTCACTTACAATGCTGCTCTCCATGATTCTGGCTCCCTTTGTTTATTAGGTCTAATGTAATTTTTCACGTGATGCCTTCGTACTTTTTCCAAGATGAATCTTATTTTGTCATTCTTCCTGTTCATCTTCCTAATATTTCTGCTGAGCTGCTCCAAAATTTATTGAAGTCAGTGTGAACCTTGGATCTATATCCAGGTTCCTTTTTACTGTCTGTCTTTCATCACCTTTTGTAACTCCACCCTCTTATTCATCATAGGGGACTTTCATTAATGGGTGACTTACTTCTTCTAGAGAAAATGTTAAATAAAACCATACTGAATACAGATCCCTAAAGTCCTTTGCTAGGAAAAGACCTTCCCACAGATCTATACTTAAATATTTTGTCTCCTGCTTTTGTTTATAGACTTTCAGCCACTTTTCATTCCACAAGATAGTGCTCATGCCCTAGAAAACTTAAATTAATTAGGCATTTTCTATCAACTAGTTTCCATGTCTTGGGCCAAACTCTTCTGTAGTTATTCATGCCTGCACTTCTTGATGTCAGTGGGATTATGTACAAGCAATGTATGAAAGAATCTGGTCTTTCGTCTCAGTCACAGATCTTGAGTTTTGTTTTACAGTAATCTGTAATTTGAAAATCAATATATCTGTTCTCTGCATTTTCTGTGACCACATTGCAAACTTTTATCTGAGTAGATAGAATAATCTAATTGTGCCAAAATATTAGGAAAATATTTCCTTAATCTCTGAAGTGTAGGCTTAATTTATGGTAACACACATTTATTAGAAACAAAAATTCTTCTCTTTCTACAATCTAATTAATTCTATGCCTGTAAACATTTTTGAACCTGAATTATCTTTTGGAAGAGTGATGCCTATATTCAAATTAATATTTGGAACTTTCTGAATTAGTGAAATGAAGTTGGGGTTTTTTCCCCAACTTCTTGTGTGTTGGAACAACGTCGTTGTCATGATCTGGATCTGACATACTGCAGAAGATGCATCTTGAAATATTTTAAGTGACAATTTGAGAGAAAAGGTATTTTAGTCTGAAATTATAAAATTTACCATAAAATCAGCCAACACATTGCTTTTTTAATTAGCATCCTATCTTGATACTTAAATAGCATCCCCAATTAGTATTAATAAAACTTGTCTAAAACCAGATCTAGCTGGAACAGCTGAGGAGCCTGTTGGTAAAGTTCCTAGATCACTGATTAAATCCAGTGCAGATCAGTAATGACTGAAAACTATGTTTGGAACCAAACATGGAACATTTTGGTTTATTCAGCTTAGTATGCAGTACAAAGGTGACAATATAATTTAAAAAGACATATTTAAAACTGTTGTTACCCTTGGGAATATCTCAACAGAATACAAAGCTTGCAAGAGACTTTCCTGTGATCACAACAGAGAAGTCACAAGTTACAAGATGAAAAATATTAGCAAATAATCTTGCCCAGCTGGAGTCTCCTCTTTCTCTGCTATGTTCATCAGCATATATCAGTTGAATTAGGTTAAAAAAAATCATTATCCATGGATCTTCAAAGGCACCTATCTCTTCTCCTTAACTACACAGAGAAATTAGTCACTTATTTTATGCAAATGTCTGCACTTTGAATTTGAGTGAAAATTAAGTGCCTAAATTAGAGAAACTGAGTCCAATCGAGTCTAAAAGAATTTTTAGATGTGTCTATTCAGAGGAACAACCCCAATCCACTTAACTTTAGGTTTAGGTTCAGTGTTGAAAGTTTCTTTCTGTGAGAAAAGTCAAGCAGACCAGTGTGCTTTCAGGAATTTAGTATTCACCCATTCAACATGGGGAAAAAAAAAAAAAGTGATTCTGCTCATCACAGCCTGAAAAGTTGTATTTTTTGATAGAAACCCTTTCAACAAGTGAGAGAACAAAAGCAGACAGAACAAAAGCTTTCCTTTTTCCTGGATGTCCTACCCATAGAAATCCCCTTGTGTGAAAGGTAGGTAAGCATCACCTCTGGCACCATCACCTCAGCCTCACTCTTCAATTTTTAGAGGTGTTCACACATCTGTTGGGATGGTATCAAAATTTCAGTCAAACTGAAATACAGGCTTGTTTTACATCTTCCCAGACTGGAGAACTTGCAGGATGGCCAGGAAGTTAGGATGTCCCAAAAAAATCCCCCATAACCTTTAAAAAAATTAAAATAAAAAAAGAGATGGGTGTGTGTGTGTGTGTTTAAGAAAGGACAGAAAGAAAAAGAAAAAAAGGAAAAGAAAAAGGAAAAGAAAAAGAAAAAGAAAAAGAAAAAGAAAAAGAAAAAGAAAAAGAAAAAGAAAAAGAAAAAGAAAAAGAAAAAGAAAAAGAAAAAGAAAAAGAAAGAAAAAATATAGAGAAACAGCTCCTGGAGCAGGTATAAGATAAATATACCAAAGTCATGGACATGAAACAGACGCTGCTCAGGTACACAGCAGGATGCCTGTTTAATGTTCACTTTGTACCTATTGCTTGTACAAATAGAAAGCAGTGGCTTCAGACACAGCTTTCACTTTACCTGCTCCGATATTGAACAGAGCTGCTTTGCTACAGGAGACAAGAAGCAGTGGAAGTACAGGTGCTGAGAAATAATAGCCACAGGAAAAACCTGGACACACAAAATCAAACCAGTGAAACTTGGCTCTCACATCTTGGAAGAAAAACAACCCAACCCTTTATGTTCTACATCAGATGCAGGAATCCATTTTTATGCACAAAGACACACAAGACCATATATATGTACGTGTGTATGTATGCAGAGGAAAGGATAGACAAAGGAATGCAGATTACAGATCATGTCATTTTACTAATCTAGTTGGATTTCAGTGCCAGTTTGATTGTTTATTACCCCTTTCTTTTCTTCACTGACATCTTCTTGATACCAATATTCTAACAATATGTTACCTTTATAAATGATAGCCTGAAATGAAATTTCAAAAGCAACCTATATTATATCAGTTAATTGTCCAGTGACTGTGGAGAAATGAAACCAGAACTATGTATTTCAAGTAATGCCCAACACATGGCAAACATCAAGTGAGGAATGCAAGGCCTATGCTAGTGAAGAATGCAATAAATATAGGCCAGATCATAAACACTGCTATAATAAGACAACTGAGGAAGAAGATTTGGAAAGATATAATTGATTTCCGTACCTTTTTTTGTGCAGGTTCTGCAAAAGAAAAGAAAATGGAAAAGCTCAAAACCATCACCTCCATGTCTAGTTTGACATAAGCTTTTTGAGCTCAATATTCTTGACTTTGAAAAAGGGAGAAATATTCTCTTCACAGTCTGAGTTAATCTGAAGAACTCTGGCTTGTGTTATGCAGGAAATAAGAGCTAGATGTTTACAGTGCTACCTCTGGTCTTGAAAATCTGTTAACTTTGAAATGACCTGTGCTTCACATCATTTAAACATGGTAGTCCACATCTTATTTGCTTCTGCCATCCACCTTACTCACTAAGACTGTTGCAGAGAGTTAAATGGGGATATGATATGCCCATTTGAAGTTTTATATTTCTCAGTCCAAGGCTAATAATTCAGAAGTGATATCAAAGACAATTGGCATTGTGTCAGAATAAGAATTATATAACTTGGCCTTGGACTGTAAGATCTTCACGGTAATGTTGTCTTATCCTTTATTTCATTGAATTGTCAGTTTTTTGAATATCAGTAACAAAACATGAATAAAACATTCCAATCCTCTTTCACTGGCCATAAGGAATATTATGCCAAAGCACATGTTCACTCTCTGTACAGTTTTGCTGATCAACAGAATTGGAAGGTGTCACAGAGTGGCTTTAAATTAGTTGAACATATGTTCCATTGCTACGCTTCAAATTACAGCTTTGCTTGGTATAGACTGTGATTGCTGTAACACACACCAAAAGAAAGCATTATATTGAAAGGACTGTTGGACCTATCAGTCTGGTAACAAGGATTGTTTTATCAAGCTGGCAATATGAACAACTCAGAGGTTCAGCTCCAACAATCCCATATATTTTTACAGGATAAAAAATAATATTAGTGGTCTCCACTGATCATGCCACAGTATAGTGGCTGCTGACAAGCACTGAGCCCTTCCATGAAGGTCCTGGCACCTTTAACTCTCCCCACAAGAATTGCTTGTATATTAGTCTGAGATTTCTAATGGTAAAATTAGGATATTGAATATCTGGACCCTGCTTCACCTTTCCACCTCCTAACTGATTCTCTGTATGTGCTATATGACAGTATTGTAAACTGTCTGTAATAAAACTTACACAGAATATACACAGAGTGAGAGTTAATTTTACTCTTTCTAAAATGCTTTGAGATTCTCAGATGAAGAGCAGTCACAATATCTGGAAAATATCAAGCTTTTTCTAATCTTAAAAATAAGCAGAGAAATAGACAAGATGTACTGCACACAGAAAGCATTGCCATACATATTTCTGGTTTTACATATGCAACCTTTTCCTTCCAAGGACGAATGTCCAGTGTAGGTAACATCAGGGAGGTTCCACTGACCTGGTTGCTCTAGAGGTGAGGTGTACAAAGTCCATCATTCATTGTGAGGTTGTGGGTACCTGACACCCGCAGAAAGAGCAAAATATCTTTCCCTTCAGTGCTTCAAGGTCAAGGTTTTCATATTATCTCTAGTTAAATACATAGAGTAAGTGAAAATACACATTCAGTATACCATCTCCTGGCTCCCCTTAGTTCAGACTCTTTTGAAAAAATGTCCTATTTTCAATCCAGGAAGAGGTGTTTTGAGCTTGCAGTATTTCAAGCTTTACTTAAGCTTGAAATCTCAAGTCCTAAATGTTTTCACTGACATCAAGGCAAAGCTCCTCTGACTTCTAAGCTGCCAGTTCAGCCCCAACCCTGCCTGTGGGAAACACAGACAGACAGCAGGAACTGTTCCCAAGCCTGAAGGTTTTCATCAAAGGAAAGAAAATGTTTCAGCAAGGGCCCATGTCACCTCTCATCAGTGCAGACTGGACGTTCAAGAGGAGACACAATTCATCCCTCAGTCTTAGGCTGTGGTCGAGATGGGTAGAAATATCTGTCCCTTATCTTCAAGAACAGATGACTGAAGAGAATAAGGTCAGAATTCAGCAAGAAATTCAGACACCTTTATTTAACTCTGCCCATGGTGTGGGCTAGGGGCCTGAGGGCCCTGAGTGCTCAATGAGGATGCAGTTAACAAAATCAAAGGAGCCCAGAGTGATTCAGCTTCCTACAGGCTAGGGACAGACTCAGCTGCCTAAACACAAGTCTCTGGAGCCTTTTGAAACACTGTAGGATGTCACAATATGTGACACCTCCCCTCCCTAGACTAGCTCCTGGGTGGTAGCAAGTAAGGTGTCCACAAAAGCACCATGCTTTGGTATGAACATGTCTGAGTACACAGCTAAAGCAGATGAAATCAGTCTCAACTTCTACTTCTCCATATTGGAAGAAAAAATTTAGAAGATGCTCCCAAGAATTGTTAATTGCATAAAATACATAAGAAGTTTTAAATAACACTGAAAATAGGCCCTGTTCAACTCTTGTGGCTATTGTGCCTCCTGGTACAGATGTTTCTGAGTTTCACTATGCCAAATAAATCCTGACTATTATTCCATTGAATACTTAAGGAGTGAGACTCAACAGCCATTTCTGTTATGAACAATGACTGACTCAGCAAGGGGAAGTTTGAGCTGGATTTGCACAAAAAAAATGAAGAAATGAGCATGGGCTGTCAGAAAAGAGAAGAAAAGAGAGTTTCTAGAAAGCTATTCCAGTTGTCTTAAAGTTTGGGCACAGAGATTGAAGGAATAGATTTCCTGTTCCAGTTATTCAAAACTGTCATTTGCACATTATCATTCCAAAGTCTGGCATCGAAAAAACAAACTGTGGAGACAACAGTACCATCCTACTCAGCAGCCCAGCTAAATAATTTCTGGCCATAGATACTTAAGGTGCAATTAAAACTTTTTCAGAATAACAATCCACTTTGAAAAGAAATTGAATATATGATGCTTAGTTTCTCTGAAATGCTATATTTCAGGGTTTTTTCCCATCATTTGCTGACACATGTGGAACTTGTGAGTTTATAGTCACCCTCTCAAAAAGTTGTCCTACAGTCTTTTTAGCCGTAAGCATATTTAATCCTGGTTTCAAAACCTACTGAGGTCCTGATCTCCATTGTATTGACTTTTTTCCACATTGTGGTTGTTTCTGGCATCAAAGTTCAGGGCAAATATACTCTGACTTGAATATATTAGGACAATGTCCGATTACTGTGGAACCAGACTGAAATCTGGCCAGAAAATAAATAGTAGAGCCAAGTCTCTCAAAGCTGCAGTTGTAGCATATGCAAAAGGACACATAACCTCAGCACCAGTGATTGTTTTCAGACAGACGTGGAAACCTTGTACTCCACCCCTTGCAGTGAGTAAGCTGTTGAAGAAAGGCCCAAAGTTCATCTGCTCAGTTAAGTTTTCTCAGTCCTTTGGGCTATCCATATCCCCTAGTGACCTCATGAACTCTAGGCATCAGGATACCCTGCACCTCGCTAAAGTTATGCATACTTTTAGATTTTGGATTTGCAGCACCTACTCTTATGGCAGGAGTGACAAAATCATATGGTTGTTGGACAAATTTTGATAATAGGTGGACTGAGTTTGACTAAAAGATCTGATAAATAAGTTGCTCTGAAACTGAGCCAGAGACTCTGTGATGTCGGTAACACTGCAGACTGAACTTTGTTGAGGAAGATAAGACTTACTTAAGACAAATTCAACTCCTATAGGTCTCTCTGGGAAAAAGCTACTTTTCCACTTGCCCTAGTTCTGAAGATGTTCTGAAGATGTTCTGAAGCTTTCCAGTTGCCTTAGTTCTGAAGATGTTGCTTTTGGACCAAAAGGTTTTAATGCAAGTTGAAACTATGGGAACATATAAAGAGAAAAAAACAAAACAAAATAAACAACCAAAAAAAACCCAAACAACCCAAAAACATTTAATCTCTGGGTAAGGGAATATATCCTAATTAGTTATGTCTGCTCTGATGTCTGGCTACCAGCTGACAGACCTGACAGCTGATCTCTCTGAACCAATCCAAATTGGAAAAAGATTTGGGTTAGGGTCACTTTTTGAGTGGGCAAAGGTTGGGGCTGGTTGTTATTTGAACTGAACTAGTTCATTCATCTCTGGTTTCCCATATGTCAATACAATAGATTTGCTTAACATAATATGCCATGGGCTAGAATCTTTCTGTTTTGTTTCTACCTGCACGTTTTCCTGGGCTGCTGCCAGGAGATGAAGACAATACATCCTGGGGCAGGAGGAAGTTCTGGACACTTCTGGAAGAGGTCCAGAAGGCACTATGAGTACAGACACTTTGGGTGTAAAGCCTTCAAGCTTTGTGCGCTTCAGGTAGAAGTCAGGTCAGAAGTTCATTTGAGTGCCTGTGAACATCACAGTCTACATAAAGACTGGGGATTTTTATACTTCAGACTCTTTGTCACTATTTACTTTTTAGGATGTACAAGAAAAACTCACAATAGAGAGTTATATAAAATGCAACCAAATCAGTAGAAATTCTTCTATCAATTTCAAAAGAAACTGGTTTAATTTTTTATCACCTAGGTCCAGGACAAAAAAAATCCCCAAAACACTAAACAACTGCATTATTTAATGAAAACAGACCATTTTGCATATCTTACCCTGATCTCTAAAAATTCAGACTCTAAAAATTCAACCTTATATCTTCATTATTAGTCTTGCATAGTGACTTCTGAAAAAATAAAGCTGCTCAATTCATAAATGAGAACAAACATAATATCTGAGAGTGAACCTAAGTAAATAATTAGAGAAAATTCTGCATTGGACGCAGAGCTCATAAGTCCCCAAATCTACACCTAAAAGCACAGAAGTAAGGATCAGAACTGAGAATGTCCTTTAAGTTAGTATTGTATTGCCAAGATAGAGCAGGACTCCATTTTGAATATAAGCATCATTATCTTACTGACATTAACATGATCACAGGCTATTTATCTAAATAATAGACTTTTTTTCACTACTTTTTCTTTCTGCTTCAAGGACTGAGGTGTGGGAATATTTGCATTACAGATGATAGAGCAAAACAGAGTATGTATATTAAGGAAATAAATTAAACAGAGTCTACTATTGGCCCTTCCCTAAGCAGTTCCTGGGCACTGTTTGGAAGTACCCATGGGATACATGGACCAGGGATTCTCCAGGGTCGGTGTGGTTGTTGTCCTCTGAACTCTCTGAGACTGAAGGACTTTGATACCTCTTTATGCCACTGACACCAGCGCCCGTATAGGACTTCTATAGATACAGCCAGAGAGTCCTGGGAAGTGACTCCAAGGGCTGTAAGTGCTCTGCAGTACTATTAAGAATAATAGGCAGAAGAAATTAATATTTCAGGATTTACATCACATGAAAAGAGCAAAAATTTTTTCAGCAAAGCATTTTCATTTTTACATTATCCTCCTGAGGTCATAAAACAGACAAAGTATAAACAAGGAAGTACAAAGATGCATATAATATACGGCATATTTAAAGCCTAGAAAGGATCCTTCATTTAAGATTTTTCCCTTTTCACAGATGGATATCTGGGTGGTATTGTTTTGCTACCTTCCCTTAGCTCTTCACATCTGTCCTCTGACAGATGGCTTTCCAAAACTTCCCTCTCCTGACCCAGTCCCATTGCTGTATCCCACAGCACATGTGTAGGATGTGTATAAACTTGGCTATTAATTATAAAATCTTGTCCACACACTTTAGTAGAATTATGCTGAGCACTGACTCTCCAAAACATAAGCTTATTATCATCTTCCTTCTTGTGTTGTTGAAGAAGGTAACAGAGGTCACCAATATAAATTCCAAGCATGTAGACTCTGGATTTTCATCTGGCAAACATTACAAACTTCTGCCTTCACGATTATTTTCTATCTTTTTTTATGGTTTTAGAGCATTGCTCACTAGTTCCACTGATTATAAATTACAGGATTGGGAGAGATCTGATGAAAATATTCACCTTTAAGCAGCCCAGAATTTTATGTCTGTGAGAAAACACATATTTTTCATTGCTAACAGATGCAGCCCAAACCACAGCCAAACAACTGCTCATAGCACACAGATACACACCTATATTACATACATTGCATGTACACAGGAACACATATCCAGTATTCTCACAATTATTCAGCTTTCATTTTATCATTAAAAAATAAAAAAATAAAAAAAAAATTGATGAACGGCCCAGGAGAGGCAACACTTCTCTCTCTGTGAAGCTGTCTGGAATGTCCAGGTGACAAGGAAAAATGGCCATGACATCAAAATGAGTCAAAACAATGAATGACAGTTGCAGAATTTTTTCCTTGTGTGAGAACTCCTAAATGCACCACTTTTGACATACCAGTACTCTTTAAGATCCACTTCAGCTTCTGGAAATGGTGCTGAAAACACCATCATCTTCTGTTTTTAACTGGAAACTAATATTCAAGTTCTATGTTTGGATGCCTCTTCACGGCTCAATGCTTCAATTTCCACATATGAAAAATGGGGAATAATGATATTGACCTTGGTAGAGCACTTTGAAATGCAAGGCCAAAAAAAAAAAAAATCAAGAAAAGATGGCTTATTTTTATTTTTCTCTTACCATCTGTGGAGGTAAAAAAAAAGAAGGAAAATTGATATAACAGAAACAAAGATGATGTGTTTTGATTATCTGGGCGGAGGGTGATATTTGCATGAGAACTTCACCAGATTTCAAGAACAAAGACAGCAGTAACTAAAAACCAAGAGTTTATACTGCACACCACTAGCATGTTTTGGGTCTGACTTAAAAGAGGGATTGTAGACCAGTTAATGTTCTATTTTTGTTTGGTAGTTTTATCCAGCTGTTGCAGACCTAGCTAGAATTTGGCTTCAGGAGACCTCCTCCATGCATGTCAAGATTTGAGACCTGGTTTTCCTGTTTTAAATTGGGCAGCCATCCTGGAAACCATAATAAAATGCAGCACTGCTGACAGACTTTCTCATGGAAAGTTGAACAAAATGCTATAGAAATTGCTATATGCAGAGATGTGGTAACAGCTTTCAGTGTCTCCTAAAAGTCCCTGAATGTCTTCTTTTTTCTACTTTTCTTTGTTCCTTTTAGTTCTTTGCTATATTTTCTATAAGCTCTCTTGTATCTCATCAAAAAGTAGCCACTTTGTCCAAGTCAGTTGTCAAGATCCTCTTTATCATAAAAAATCAGTGACAGGCAGGTCTAGAGGACTATGTGGATCTGAGTCATATATATCTTTGGATGGGTCAAACTTCTTTTCTTTCCATTGGCTAATGAGGATGCCCAAAAGGCAGGCTCAAACTGGATGCCTCTGGGTTTGATGGCTTGGTGAGACTCAGGTGAGAAAAATCCCACTCCTGGTTGCACATAATAATGTGAAAATCTTCAGAGAAAACACAGAGAAGCAAGGTCCTGGCCCCCAACCTGGAAGCTCAAATCAAAGTGATGGACATACCAGAGAAGTGAGGGTATACCAGCAAAGGCAAGAGTTATGGAAATAGCAGTACACAATTACTCATTTTAGGGATCCATCTGGTTAGGTGTGTTGTTTCATTTAAATGATGTGTAAACGCATTTACTTAATGGCCCCCATTTATACATTTGTGCATGTCATGTGAGCACTGCAGCACACACGGTTTTAATTTGAAAACCTAAGGCACAAGTAGCAGACCTCACCTTTGCTGGATGCTGTCGGGTGTCAAAATCGAAAAGTTCAGCTTGTGCCCCTTCCAAGGTAATATAATACACACGCATCTGTGCACCCTGAGGTCTGCACACAGCTGCACAATGTTTTATGAGATGTTGCAGTGGCTTCTGCTAGACTTCCTGACGTAAAACTACAAACAATCAAACCCTCCTTCCCCCACATCCCATTCTCTCAATCAAATGTCTGAGAAAGGAGATTTTTTAAAGCCAACTATGTCCTTTAAACAGTTTTTCTCTCCAGAGCAGAAGTTGCCTCAGTATTTACAGGACAGCAGGATCTTGGGTATTTCAACTTTGAACAGAAGGAAGCCAAACTTCTTAGCTTTGGTTCAAAACAAAAGTTTCTCTCAATAAAGTCTAAATCAACCTTGGAAGGCAGAAATAAGTATGCTCCACTGAGCAGAAAAGCATGAGCTGACATTTAGAAACTGCTCACTGTTCTCCCAGCCACCCAAGAGAGAAATGATTCTGCATTAACAGAAGAAAAATGCAACCCTGAAAATTGATATTGGTGTATTTACAACAGGATATCTGCAACAAAGTACAATGCCCTGCCACTCTCCTTTTTTATATTCTAACTTTTTCCCTCAGCTTGTATAATTCTTTAACCAGTTCCAGGTCAATAAAATAGAATAGCATTTTTTTGTTTTTTCAGTTTGATAAACCAAAATACTTCCCAATTGATGCAAATTCTGGAGAGTGAATCGTTTTGGTTTTTAAGTCAAAAGCTTACTTTTGATTTAGTTCCATGTAACTTTACAGTTTAATAAAAGATGGAAAGCTCCCTAACCAAGTAAGCATAAAGTGGCTTCAAATTCCTTATTTTTAAACTATCAAAAAATGAAAAAAAAAAAAACAATCAGGAAATATCTCAGCTACCTCAGATACCAGAAATCTGACCCCATATAAAAAGTAGGATACACCTTGAGTGCAAAAATATTTTAATATCTATTTTCCTTTTCCCAGAAAATAAACATGATGTTGTCAGTACAATATTTTCAAACTGAAGAGCAAGATGCATTAGAAATTAAACTAGTCATCATCAGGACTCCTCTGAACCACCTTTCAGATGAACACATCCACATAAGTTTCAAAAGTAATGTAGTAATACAATTTTAATTATACTTGTTATCATATAGGAAACCAATAAGGGACTCCTGTTATCAGAGTTACAGTTCCAGTGATTAGACAGCAGATGCATGAAATGATCAGGCTTTCAGCCATTTCACAGTGCCATGGACTCTAAGTGTTAGTCTGGGATTTCAAAAAACCTCAGACAGAAAGAATGTAAATTCTAATACAGTTGCATGGGAACTGAATGCCTAATTCCACCAATCTCCCTGAAAAGTCAAGCCTTGGTGTTCTTACACAGACATTTGCATTTTTACTCAGCAGTATCCACAACAATAAACTGCTAGGTGGAAGTCCTGTGATGGTGGCCCTTCTCCTGGAAAATGACAGGGAAAAGAAAAAGTTCTGTGAATGACATACCCCCCAGCACCACTTCAGTTAGCAGAGCTCCTGTGTAAAACTTGAAGCACAAAGTCATGGTGGTGTCCTGCTCTACAAATGTTCAGCAGCCTGACTCTAAGGGATATACGATCACTCTTTTCAAGTGTTACCCTGGAAACAATTTGCCTCTTGGCAGACATTGCATACTCATACAGGAAACTAAATTTAAATCCTTAGGCATAACATCTTGGTCATGCCTGCCCTTTTGTTTGAACTCCTTTAATAAAACTCTTGCCCTCACACTTGGCTGTACTAAATCCAAATATGATCTGTGCTTCCTCCTCATTATTAGTTCACAGGGAACTCTAGTAGTTGTATGTGGGGTTATCCATTACCTAAAAGGAAAATGTGCCAACTTGGAGCTCTGTTCATTGACTTACATGATGTTTATGCAAGGATTTTCATGCAACTGGCTTATAATGGCCATGTAATTTGCCTCTTCTGAACAGCTTTACAGAACAGGTATTCATCATCAGCTCAGACTTTTCAGCATACAACAGGTGAGTCTGTTCATAGGTGATTTGGGAATAAACAACGGATCAGGGTGGAACATTTTAAAAAAGAGGGCTAGGCAAGCAGAGCTGGTGCAATCAATCAAAAATATGATCCTTAAATGAGTAGTTTCAGAGACGGGTGACGACAAATGAATGGAAATATTATGTACACAACTTAGACTCATACCTGGCTGAAGGCATATAGTGCAACTGGAAATTTTGGAAAGAAATATCTGCCCACCTGGCCAGCAAGAACAGCACTTTCTAAACAGAAGAGAGACCAAGCAAGCTCTCCACCTTTGCTCAGAAATATGGGCACACCCAAACAGGACAGGGGAGAGGAAAGCATCTTGTCATTCTACAGCACACATAGGCTTGAACTCACACTGCCTATTCTAACAACCATCCCTTCTCCAACACTTACAGAGTGACAGTGGTGGTACACAGCTCAAGAGCCCACTTTGTCCTCTGGTGATGGCAAAGTGCCAAAATTTGTGTCCAAATGAGCACGCTCAACATCTCGGAGCTCTGATGGAAAAGCTGAGACCTCCCACATTAATAAGGGGGTTAGGGGATTTTTTTTTCTTGCCTCTTGTCATTTTTTGGTGTTTTCTTTTTTTAAATTAATGCTGAAGCAATCCCAGTAGACCTGGAAGCACATGCAAAGGGAGACTAAATTGGATCCAAGTCTCAAAAGGATGAAATAAGGATTTAACAATACCTCTCGGACTTAACTCCACTGATGAGGTAGGTGCTGGCAGGGGACTGTGAGAAATTGTGGAGAGTTTTGCCTCCTGCTTTTTTTTTCTTCATAAAATAGCCCGTAAGGCAGAGAGTGCCTGAGACATGAGCAATGTTTTTGTTGGGAATAGATGAATTTTAGCAGTGAGGGGAAAAACAATTTTCAAAATTTACTTTTCACCACCGTGTACCACCTTGAAAATATTTTGGCGAAAAAGCCAGGTGTTCCAGGATTCTATCAGAGGCTCAGTTTCTTTGGCTGGTGGAATAGAAAATGCTACCAGCATGTCAGAGGGAATAAGAACAGCTCTAGTCAAACTGTTCAACACAGTAACCAGGAGCATGTGAACTTTTCTGTGTCTCATCTAAAGCATCATTAAGCATGAATTAAGTACCGTTAAC
>VWZU01016258.1:468650-492676 GCA_013397095.1 Sterrhoptilus dennistouni | reverse complement strand
AAAAAAAAAAAAGAAAAATTAGGATAAACACATTCCTTTGTCTCCTAGGGACAAAAACATGTGCTAATTTGTCAACTATCCACAGGCATAGAGCTGATTTTTCTCAACATGGAGAGGAGAGGAGAGGAGAGGAGAGGACAGGACAGGACAATAAACCAAATTGCAACATCAAGCAATGAATAGTGGGAAAAGTGGAGTCTGAAACACCTTGAGAACCTCATTAAAACAACCAGTGTTATTGAAACCGGGCAAAACCCTTCACCTGTGACAAAATTTGCATAATCGAGGTGAATAAATGAGTTTTACTATATAGAATTTTAGACAAACGAAAAGCAGAACACTCTTGACATCTCCCATTCCCTTTTGTTCTCATATGTTGTCTCATGGTAATGGGATAAGTGAATTTTGAAGATTTGTCTCTGTGCCTGGCAAGGAAGTACACTTCTCATAACTGAAGGAAAGGAGGGAGGTTCAGCTTACCTCTTAGCTTCAGTAGCTCATGGTTATTGGGCTGATGGTTCCTGTCCAAATCCTTATTTGTCACCTGTCAGGAGGGCTGTCAAGCGTTTTTTTGTATTTCAGGATAGACATTACAACATTTTCTTACTGATGTAATGGAAATTTTATCCTTTGATGGTATGAACACATTGTATAGTTAAATATCTGCCTATCAAATCTAGAAATTACTCTATAATCCTTTCTAAGTGTAACTCTTTTTTTTTGGACTTTTTGCATTAAATAATCGTGATTTCCAATGCTTTTGCATTATGAATCTATCTGTTTATTTATTTACAGTTTCAATTTTTTATTTGTTTTTGCAGTGTTTGTAAGATAGCCATCCTAAACAGAGGTCGTCACTGGACTATGTGAAGCCTCTGGTACTTCTGTTTTTGTAGCAATAAATGTCTGTTTGAGGTCACAGATTGGGAAACAGGGATGATATGGGATTTAGAAATAAAGTATACTCTCATGATTGTAGCCTTCTTGGTGAGAAGACTACATGAGGAAAACTCAGACTTGCTTTGAATCTCTCATTCTGGTCTGTGACAGCATCTTTGCCCCAGATCCCTGGTGTGGACTAGTGTGTGTTGATGGAATGCAGTTTGATATGTTTTATGTAACTGAAAAGTGATTAAAAATTCAAAATCAAGGACTATTCCAGCTCTGAATCTGACTAGATGTCACTGGAGGATTCATATTGTTAATCTGAGGCTCTCATGCCCTGTCTGATGCCAGGAAGGTGGCAGCTGTATGCTGTGCCAGCTGGAAATTTTACCTTACAGAGTTTCACATGAAGTCTTTAATGAGGTTGCAGACATATGTCCACAGGAGGAAAGGATGCCATTTCCTCAAAGACTGGAAGAGAAAGAACCTTATTTTTCAGTGAATCACTCTGACTTGTGAATCACTTTGCCTTGGAAAGATGTGAAACAGAACCTCCAAGCAGTGAGAATAAAGGTTATATTTAGTGTATAAACTAAAAGCTAATTATAAAGCTATTAATATTTTCAGCTGGGCTGCTTCTTTAGGAAAGAATATATGTGCTGGACATAGCACCTATGGGCACAGAATTTAAGGCTGCATGTGATGATATCGCAGCTGGACCAGCCAGCCTAACCAGTTTCTTTCATTCATCAAACCAAGAAAAATCAGATTGGATTCCATTAACCTTCTGCCTTTGTGTTCTGAAAAGGGAAAGGAGAACAATTCTGGCGAATCAGTTAAAGGCAGCTGGAGCCATTTCCCCTGGGTCCTGGGGGAATCTCAATATTCACTATGGCAAAGCAGAAGAGGTCCAGCTCACCACGGAGATACAACTTGTGGCCACACCTGTGGGGAGGCAACTTTTAGAGTCACTAATGCCACCATGTTCTGGCTTCACAGTGGGAACTGTGATAAGGTAGATGGCCATGGTTTTGAGTGGGGTAGTTAATACTTTCTCAATAACTTTTGCTACTTTGTGTTAACATTCACCTTCAAGAAGATTTGAAGTCAAGAAGACCTTTCTTCTTATTTTCCTGCATTCTCACCCTTTTTCTTAATATGGTTCTTTTTATCACCATTCATTTCAACTTGGCAGTAAAATAATAAATGTGCAAGTGAGGAAAATTTATTTTTTTCTTATGTGAAGAAAGAGAAAACTACTGGAAATATTTTGTCAAAGGACAAAAACTGTGTAAGGAATTTAGAAGGAAGTACCGTTTTTTTCCCCCTGCAAATTTGTCCAGTATTTTCCAGCAAATCTACATATGTAGATATGTAGATATCAAGTGTTTCAGCACTTTATATATTAAATATATAAATGCATATTCTAAATATAATTCATATAATGAATCTCACAATTATAATTCCTAGAAAAATAAAATGCAGTGTGCTTTATATCTCTTTCCCTTTAAGTGTTTGTGTTCTTGTGCACTGAAGGAATCAGATCTATCTAAGACTTTTATGTTCCAACATAAAAGTGATTCTTCTGAAGTTCTGAACAGCAGACACAATCTGGAAGTATCTATACATGTCTTCACATGTTTTAACCCAGGCTTGCAGTCAATTCAAAACAAAAAATTCTTACAATTCTTTTTAAAAGTGAGATTAGAGAAATGATTCCAGTATCAAGATGGAAGCTTGGAATTATAGACTTCATTTGGGATATTCTTTTGGAGTTCCTATTTCTTGAGTTGTTCTAATTACTGATTTCTCTTACATTTTCATTGAACTAATAGTAGGCTTATAAGATGGTAAACCCACCTCTCTGGTATTCCAGGTAAGGCCCAGAACAGGCGAGCATTTTCCTTCATTAATTATTGTAGTTGGACTCTGTGTAGATGTGCTGACCTGTGCCTCTCACTTCAGTTCCACCTCTGGTTGGAACAGTCCAACAGTCATTACAGTTCTTAGTGCTTTAAATTCCAAATTAAAGAGGTATTTCTGACAGAATCAATTACCCCACATGATCCCTGCAAAAAAATACACTTTGAAAAAATTTGCAGTATGTTTTGTAACAATACCATTTAAACAAATAATTTTTGTATTTATAATGTGGTGGAAATTGAGAACAAAAAACTTAAATTATCCATCTTGCTATACTAGAAAAATGTCAGGTTTTGAGTCTCACACATCGTCAAATCAGTGGCACTAGCTGTCTTGAGTTCTAGGAGTTTTACAAGCCAGGATACATGTTATGATTTTCTGTACAAAGATATGGGAATTTTAAACACAAGAAAACATTTTAGAATCACCGGAGGATCAGTATCATCAATATTTTTCAGTGTCATGTCTCCTGCTTTTTAGAGCCATTTGTTATGGCTGAACAGCAGCAGAAACCAAACATTATTTCATTTAATGTATTTAGATCAGAACTCCTTGCAGCCTGAGACTACAGAGTGACTATAAAACATATAAAAACTGGAAATTAATCATTTAATGCATCTTTTACAAGGAACATGGTAATACCTTCATTTAAACCAAAAAAAGACAGAGGAAAAACTAAATTATGTTGCTTAAAAGAAAGAAACAAACAGGAAGCCTTACTTAGTTCCCTTATGTGTTCCTAGATGTAAAAAGTTGTCCATATTAACTGTGGCTTTCCAAACAAGAGCCATTTATATGAATCCATGTTTATTTAGAGTGCTGATATCTCACTGTATCTGTGTCTTAGCTCTTACAGGAAACTTCACAACACCACCTGATTATGTGATGGGCTGTTAGATGTTAGATGTGGGAGCAAGAGTCTGATGTGGAAAACTGTTGTTCTCACTCACAGAAGGAGAAAAAAACAGTACAGTGGAATTAAGAGCACTTTAATAATTTGAGATAAATAGGTGTCCTCTTAGTTGCAGTGAGCCTGGCCCTGTGATTTACAGTGGAGGGTTGTTCATTTGTTCTTCAGGAAGACGGGTGATGGAAAAATTTGCAAAATTCTTTTCTTCCAGGCTTCCAAAACACTGTGCTCTGAATTTGTATAGGTGTTTTTGAGGATATAGAGTTGGAGTCTTACTTGCCGCTCCTTATTCACCCAGAATGTGCCGCCTTTCTTTATACTAAGAAGTTGAACAATCCCAGAAACATTGCTAAGACCTGGAAGTTGACCATCAGGACTGTAAAAAATGAAAAATATTAGACTGGTTGCTGGCAACCTTTTCACTCAGACCAACCACTACTCCCTCTGTCAAAGAACTCTCAGAATGGTGCAGCGGTCCCCTCAGGCCAAAGGCTTCACTGGATGAGGAGTTTGGATGGTACTGATACGTTTTGGAGTTTAATGCATTGTCAGACTGTGCAAGCTGACCTTAACATAGAGAATAGACTCTGGGACAGTGATGTACAAGCAAAGGAGGCCTACTGATTCCAGTCCAGTAACACATCTTTTACTGGCCTGTAACTCAGGCATCATGATTGCACACAGGAAGCAGCAGAGCACATGGGTAGAAACAAATATTAGTGCAGTCTCTGGTGGGTTTTCTCAGCATTTCTGATTTTTAGCTTCTGTCCTTCTGTCCTGTGCTAGTGGTACCTCTTCCAGTTGCCAGATATCCATTCCTTTAATTCTTATCATAAGTATATTTGGGCAAGGAGTTCCCTGAATAAACCATTGATTTCTCCATGGATTTGGCTTAAACAGAGAAAAGATTTCTATCTTCATTCCCTCTCGAAGTCAGGGAGATGACAAGCCCTCCTTGATGCACCTCACATCTTGAGAACAGGTTTCCCAAAGCAACTATGGAACCACAAGTCATGTGAAACTCCCACAGTAGCCTTTGAAACCTTCCACCATGGTATCTTTGACACACACTGACAGGAATGTTTGTCATGTCCACGTGACATCACAAATATTCCCCTCCTTGTCTTGGTATCAAATACCTTTAAAACATGTGAAGCAGTCTCTGTTAGAGATTTTAGAGAATAGATTGAAGCACAGTAGTACCAGGTTATTCCAGGAGCCTGCAGAGGAACCATTTTAAATAATTTTGTTGTCCAGAATTTCTGGACTTTCAATAATTAAATATTGAAATATTTAAATGTTCAAATATAAATATTCAATATAATTTTTTCTGGACTTTCAATACTTTTATTAGTTAAACATCTACAAGAACTTAGTTTCTATTTTATTTTGAAAGTTTTTCTGTCATCTAGTTATAATTTCCTGTTTTCAAAATTGTCAATTTAATTTTATCCTGCTTATGAAAGGCATGGAAAAAAAATCTCATAATCTTTCTCATCCTAGGTCTTCTACGTATCTTCTTATGCCACAGTTCATGTCACACTCCACTCAGCTGCAATCTTCCCTTTAAAAATAGCAGCAATTTTTGAATTTTCAGAGAAGTCACCTTTTCTTAGTCTCTTGTATTTTGCTCATCTTTGTACTCTTTCTACATGTCTACATGTTTCTTTAAATGTGACACTTAAACAGGGCAAAGTATTCCATCTGAGGGCTCCCTGGTACCAAGTAGAATGGGATAATAATCTGCCGTCTCTCAGGGGCAACACTTCTGTTATTAAACTCCCAAATGAGAATTGTCTTTTTTTCAGTAGTTTCAAACAGCATTGGATAAATTTTGTCCTCCCCTATAGTTCCTGGAGACTTTTTCACACTGGGGCTTTCTGATTAGTCTGTGCAGTTGGGTCTTCTTCCTTCTTAATGATCCAGAGTTTGTAGAGTGCACTTTAATGATTAGGGTAAGAGGATGGTTTATACAGAGAAATATTTCACACTGAGATTTATTCAAGACAATAAACATATTATGTAACTTGTTCAAGACAATTTATGTGGTGGAATTCATAGAAAAATTTTGATGAACTTCTGCAGGTTTTGTAGTTATTTTTCAAAATGGGTCACATTAAGTGTGGAATAAATCAGTAATAATAAAACTGAAAAGTGTGAATTTGGTGCACGTTATTTGCACTGTACCAGTCTGCTTATGCAGCTGTCATCCCATTTTTGGCTGTTATGCTATTTTGTGAGGAGTCAGCCTTGGCTAACTAACAGCCCAACACCCACCCAGCTGCTCGCTCACATGTCACTGCCACCACCACTCCTCACTGGGACAGAGCAGGGAGAAAACTGGATGAGAAAGCTCATGGATCAAGAAGAAGACAGGGAGATTTCTTCCTAACTATCATCACAGACAATATTGAAAGTTAAGGTGGTGGGGGAGGAAAGATTAATTTATTGTCAATTGAAATAGACATTGGTAGTGAGGATCAAAAAGGCAAACATAAACCAAACATTTTTCCTCCTCCTCTACCAGACTCAACTTCACTCCAACAATCCAACCTCATTTGCACCCACCCAGCAGCACAGGAAGGATGGAAGATGGGGGTGGTGATCAATGCATAGCAGGTTCTCTCTTCCACTCCTTCTCCCTCATAATTTTTACCACTCCAGCATAAGTCCTTCACAATAGCTGCAGCCCTTCAGGATGAACCCACTTCTGCAGCACATGGGTTCTTCATGGGCTGCAGAAAACAACTGCTCTGGTGCTTAGAGCCTCCTTCTTGGACCCTGGTACACCCATTCTTGTTTCTCACCCTCCTCCTATCTCCCTCTTGTGTTATTTACCCTTTCTTGAAAGTGTTTCCTCAGCAGCACCACTCCAGCAGCACCACCAGCTCCCCAGGTGCTAAGCTCTGGCACACTGAATCTGCTGCAGAGGTGACTGGAAGTGGCTGTGACAGGCACTGGGCAGCCCCTGTCCTCTTCCTGCAGCCTGCTCACCACAAAAACCCCACCACATAAACCCAAAATATCTCTGAATCCCTGTGACACTCACCCTCCCCTGCCTGGGGACATGCAGTTTTGATGTTATCCAACCTTTCCTACAGCAGCATCTCAACAGCTCTGCAAAGGCCCCATCCTTTCTCATAAAGCTCTGCCAAAATCAAGGGAAGAGAGTAAAGAAACCTTGAGGAAAGCTAAAAGAAAATAAAGTCTTTGCTTTCAGAAAAGGCAGCAAGTATTAATAGGTACAAACCCAATTCAGTTTAGAATACTTATATAAATCAGCTACAACAAGCATAACAATGCAGTGACATAATGGCCATTTCAAACCAGAGCAGAAGAGAGCTCTATTTACTGCAATAGCAGTTTTATGGCCATAATTTCATCCACCTTATCAGTCTGAGCAACTTGTTACACAAATAATTTGTGTTGAAATTGTGAGAGTATCATTTGCAATAAAGTGGTCTAATCCACATCCATTTTATTAGTAAGCAGTTCTCTGGGCTTTTTATTTATTTCTGTTATTAAAAAAAAAGCATGTTTACAGAAGCTATTGTGTTGATTTATAGTATCTTTAGAGAAAGAACCTTTTCAGGTAACAAAAATTATGTCACTCTCATTTATATTAAAATATAAATTTTCTGTGGTCATTAAGCAAATTATATTACTTGAAGTAAATCATATTCAAAGATCTACACATAAATAAAACCAGGTACATTACAAGCACTGTTGTGATATTTATCACTGATGGAGCTTATGATTGCAGAACTATATAAAAATCTTTAGGGGTTACCTTAGCTTAATGGTGTTCTTCCCTTTCACTCACCATCCATTTCTTATTGCAAACATCTGCTTGGAAATAAAAAGGGGTTTATATTTCCCTGGGACATACTTGGCTCTACAAGAACATTGCTCATTTTATTTAAGAAATACTTAAGTCTAATCAAGTTTTTAATTCCAGAAATATTACAGCCACTCATCTTGAATGACTTGCAACTCTAATCTATATATTTAAAAATGTCCTTAATGAAAAAGAATAACGTAATAGCTATTGTTGGATTACATAGCAGAAAATGAACTTCTTTGCTTTCTCTCTTGATTAGTGCTCTGGCATTTATTCAGTGGCTTGGCCTTGCTCATTTTAGCCTTGGTGTAATAATAATAACAAATGAACCCTATTACTCTTACTGTTTGCTTACTTCTGTTTTAATGTTAGGTACTCTCCAGTTCATCTTGTAAATTACAGCTAATATAAGGGAGAAATATCTCTATATGAATAAAAGAAAACAAGTTCCTTATAAACTTTACGAGACATTCTTTTTGAAATAAATCTAATGGTTTTGGGGGAAGAAAATTATGTGTTTTGCACTCACACTGATGAATGCAAAATTATATACCGTATTTCACTTACTAATATGAACTAGTAAAATTCATGGCATGCTGTTTTACAGGCAGTAAAATACTTTTTCCAGATGTGGCTTCATAATTCTCCAAAGACTATCATAGTTATCATAAGATTTATGGGGGATAATTTATTAATCACATTTTTTTACTCTGGAAATCTGTTTAGTAAGATGAAAGGGAGATTTAAAATTAGTCATTTTAACCAAATGTGGATGGCATTATGATATCAAGTTACTCCTTTTGTTCAAATTATTTTTAATGACTTTATTTGTTTTATAGCCTCCACAAGTCAGTACCAACTTGGTGGTAATGATATATCCGGCAAAACTCTAACATTTTCAATACCAGAAAGAAAACTTTTTCTAACACACTAAATTAACTTAACTGTGCTATACTATTGTTACAGCTTATTTAGGGATATGTAAGCTACTTAGATTTATTTTTATAAGATTTGAAGGAGACAAAGCTTATAAAAACTATGCCTCGTGACTTTAACCCAGTTTCCTTAATGAAAGTTTGTAAGTGGATCATATGCATGAAACACTGCAAAGGCCAAATGCTGATTTAAATTCTGTATTTTACAACCAAGTTTATACTGCTGAAGCAGTTTTATTAAATCTGTAGTGAATGTTCAATACATGATAAATCTGATCCTGGAAGCTATTTCATGCACAGTTGGCCTGATCCTCTGTGTAGCACAACTAGGGTAAATAATTTTCTTAAACCTTGTACCTTAGGGCCATACCCAGTGCTCCAGGTTGATTGATATAGCACCAATTCCATGCCAGATCAATTCATTCATTAGTCCCTTCAGCTGAACCATGGGAGTGGTGGCAAATGCAGATAGCTTGTGTGGGAAATTTGGGAATGACATCCCAGACAACAAGGGCTGAAGTTCAGTTGCCAACAAACAGGCATCTGGTGCCCACTGATTTGCTTCAGCCTCCTGCTAAGCTTCCTGCTTCCACTCCTGCTAAGTGGTTGAACCAAGACAGTTCTGTTCCCCAAAAGCCTCACAACTTCCAGTCCTGTCCAGTTGTCTTAAGGTATTTCAGTGCATTTGAAATTCCACTACAAGCCTAGGTTTAGAGGAATGAGTTGAGGTTCAGCTCTCCATTTGCTCTAACAGGATCTCAGATCTGGCATGCTTGTATCTGAGATTCCTGTTTCTAAGATCCATACTTCCTGACATCTAAAAGCACCTTAAACTGAATCCTACCATGTGGGTCACCAAGCCAAGAAGGAGACGTGAAGGCAACTTGATACTAAATTGGCATTTGTCTTATTAAGTGCAGCAGAAATAAAAAATAAAATTTTGAAATTAGATTAGGGTTACTGACTGACGTGTGAGAGAATACTGAAGAAGGAACTGGAGGAGATGGTAAAGGAACACATCAGGTCCTTTTATGGGAAGGTTTATAAATGGATGTTCTTAAGTAGAAATTATGATAACTATTTTCCATCTGCCACATATGACACAACCCAAGTTTTATCTTCATTATGTGACCACTATGACACTTATCAATGCCTTCACCACTACACAACAGACCTCATGCAACAGAGTGAAAACTAAGCATTTTCCTGCTTCTTAAACATTTTCATAGAGGCTTTAGAACAGCAAATGTTTCACCTTCTGTTTGGCACTGCCTAACAGTTAAGCAACCCCTTAGCTCTATTTCTCATAGACAGGTTCATATGATTTTAGGATCTAAGAATTAAGCTGGTTAAATAATTCTACACCTTGTGTATTGTAAGATTGTGCCTGTGGTAAAGTCAACCTTAATAACCTTCTCATCTCCTTTTGATATCCAAACACATGTATGAATGAGTTAAGGAAGATGATGTGGCATTCATCTGGAGCTGAGCTTACAAAATAAGTGAAGGAACTTTCCACCCCAGTGCTGTTGATATTGTTGCTCAACTGCATAACATTAATTTGAAAATGTTGTCTGAGTAACATGAGTTGGTTTTGAATGTGATATTGCAGAGGCAAGTTATCAAGATAAATGTTTCTGGCGTAAACCTTGATAGAGGCTATACATCCTGCACAAACACAAGTAGATACATGTATGTGTGAATTTGCATGCATAGATTTTGAGGTAATCTAAATTTCAGAAAATTCAACCTTGTAGCTGGTTTCTGTACCCAAATTTGGAGTAGAGACTCTATATGTTATTGCTGTGCTATAGTTCTAAAAATAATGAAGGTGTCTTGCCTAACTGTAGACTACATTACAGATGTTTACATCTAAGGTAGTCAATCATGTCTGTCTTTGTGTTCAACAGAGAAAAATAAACATTTTCTGGGAGTAATTCATCTGGACCATTTCCGATGTGTTTTAGAATGCGGATGAATTGTTCTGTGCAAAAGCCTGTTTCTTTTTACTGATTACCTAAGGCCTGGAAAACCAGTTCAAACTTAGATGTCTACTTTGTGAATGTCTAAATTTAGGCAAATTAATCCCATACTCTGTGTTAAAATAATTTCCTACTGATTTTGAGTATTCCAGATGTTCACAATTTTACCATATCACGGTTTTATTCAGGCTTACAAAAGCAAATAATCCACATTAGGAGAACCCACCTTTTAAATGAAGTGGGTTTTGTTCATGCTGTAGTTCTTTTTTTTATTATTATCCTTGCCAAAATAATTTCCTTTAAGAGAGTGAAGAATTATAAATCATTTTTACAATTTTGGAAATTGGTTTATAGTATTTTAAAACATTTTTATGATTTTGGAAAATTCTGACAATTTCTTTTTCTCCCATTGCTAGAAACACTGGTGTGATATCTGAAAAAATAAGACATTAACATGCTTATTTAATCTTTCATATGGTTTTATTTTTCATTTCCAACTGATACAGAAAAAGCTGGAAGGCAGTTCACAGTCTCTAACAGCAAGTTCACACAAAGCTTTATATGCTCAGTGAAACCCTCCTCACTGTTGGTACAAAGAATATTAGAAAGATAACTTCTTGGAGTCCTCTACAAAAAATAGGATTTTTTTTGTTTTTGTTTTTGACACTTAGCTAAACCTTTCCTTGACAAATAGTTGAGTAATGAAATTTACTGGTAGAAGAGAGATTGTATTACAAAAATATGTGTTTATCTTAAGAGTGGGAATATTTCACAGATGATTCAAACCATGATTGGGCTCTAATAATTCAGGCCCCACAACTCTTTAGAAACATTAAATATCACAACTTTACTACTTATATATGGTTTCTATTTTATAGCTTCTTTTATGCTGCCCTGAGGGCTAGAAGAACTTTTTTCAAGTGAATTCTGGCCTATTCACATCTCATGCAACTCATTGAGAAGAGAAACTACCAAAGATCACCAAATAACCATTAAAAAAAAAAATCTGTAAACTGGTAGTCCTATGCCATTCTCTAAGAAAATATAAAAGCCTTACAGATCATTGTGCCTTATTCAGGAAAGACAGTATATGAAACCTGATTTTCACACTGTTGTTCAACAAGTTGGCCTTTATAAGTTTAAAGAGCCCCCAGTTGCTTCACATTGAGTTGATTTTCAGCGGTCTTCAAGACTAATTTCACTGAACCTCAATACCTAAAAGCAAGTCTGCTCCCTATTAGAAAACTTTGTCCCTTCATGAAATAACAGAAAAAATGGGCATTTCCAGAGTATGAACTCACCTACAGGTGAATAGCGCTCTGAAAGTGCCTTTTTCTCCATGTGCACCTAGGGAAATATTCCCAGAAAAACCTAGGAAATGTTTATGAATCTCACTCTCATTGATTTTTATGCAAAATGGGTCAGGCTTATTAGATATCTTTGGGGGTTCTATTGCAAAGTTTCACTTATGTTTTTATTTTCTTATTTCCTGTCAATCAGGTTCATAATTTATTGGAACTGAATTGGTAGGACTTCATTTTGCATTCAGAATTACAACTAACCTCCCCTTAAGAAGACACAACTATTATCTTGCTTTACATACAAGGGTAAGCATGATGATAGCTATAAGAAAAGGCTTGTGTATAACACTAATCAGGTATTTAAGTTATTTGTCAGATTGCTGCCAAAAAGTAAATTGCCAAGAAGAACGGAGCTTGATGTAAAAAAGTTACACTATTAACAAACAAAGGACAATCATAAAGTCTAGTTCTCCCAGATGTGTACTATAACATATATAATATGAACTTTAAACTATTCTCCTTGTTGACTGAAATGTGTAAATTATGAACTGGTTAGCTATTAAAGAAAACATCCATGGATAAGACATCTTCTCTAACAAAAGAATGATTGTAGCCCATTTCAAATTATTTTGGAACCCTTCCAGATTGAAGAGAGCAATTCCCAACTCTCAGGATAGCATGATGGAGGAAGGCAGGCATTCTTTGAACAACCATGTTGGAACATGATCAAGCAAATTCTGTATTATCTCAAAAATGCCTGACAAGAATACCTGAGAAAATCTTCTAGAGTATCTGATAATAAAAACTCAGAGTGCCTATTCCCTTAACGGATCAACAGCTATATTTTTCATATTGCAGTTGTATCCAAAAAGCACACAGAAATATTACAAGATATCATTAAATAAAATAAAAATGTCCTTGACTACTGTCTCACTTAAGAAGCTTATCAGAAGAACAGAGGAGGACATCATAATAATTCTTTGCCTCCAATATAATCTTCCTTTGCTGTAGGACCCTGCCAAGGTCTTACAACATTTAAACATTCCTAATCTCTATTCCAGGCAAGATCTGTACTCCAATTTTCTCTTTTCTGGTCAAGGGCATAACACAAATTACCATTAAAAATATATCATATCAAACAGAATAAAAAAACAGGCATAGTCTCAAGTGCCTTGTTCCAGGACATCCTTTATAAGAATATAAACCCTATGAACTCCCAGATGGATGCAGTAGGTTAATTGCAGAAAGGTTTTGTAGACCAGAGTCCTTCTGGTTTTCACCCTTGTTTATTATACAGCACAAAATAAATGAATGTTGCTCTTTTACTGTCAACAGCTTGCTATCCTCAGCTTGAATGTGCCTATCTTTTAGCACTGACTGAAAAGATGAGCAATTCAAACTAGATACATACTCTGTAGGTAGCTGACTTCAGATGCAGTAAATCACTTCCATTTATTTCAGAAAACAAATTAGTCAGGAGCCATACAGACTTTCAGCGGGACTTCCTTCCTCCCACTCCCTTCTGCCAGCTCTCACTACTCTGGTCTGTTTGGGTATCCTGCCCCACAGCTCTTCCTTGGTCTTGTTGCCATGACAGGATCTGCTCTGGTTCAGGAAAAGCAAAGTGTAAGATGCAGGGGCTTTCAGCACAGCATTATCTGCCTAAAGCAAAAGTAGCTGCTATCAAACTCTAGAGCTCAAGGCTGCCATTCTACCACTGTCCCAGGGCTTTCAGGTCATCTCCATGCCATCCAGATGACTCTTTAAAAGGGAGAGGCAGAGAGTTTGGAGGAGAAAGATCCACCCCATCACACAGACATGGTGCCCACAGGGCCGTTTATCTACTCTTCCCTTTGGCTATTATAGTGCCAGGAAAACAGCACTGGAGCTTCATATTCCCTATTCCATGGTGACACCAAAACCCTCTGGCTCTCTGGGACTTGCTGACTGGGAGGACCTGCACCTCTTCCAGCTCAGAAATGCAGCTGTGATGTGCAGGGGACCTCCAGGAAGGTGGCAGCCCCTTTGCAAATTTATATTTCAACTCTATTTTCCTAACTCACAGTATATTTTTTTAGGTTTTCATGTTCTATGAACATGAAAAAACTTTCAGATTTTTGCATTTATTTTCAGTTTCACACTGTTACTTAATTCAGATGGCATTTTTTCCCTTCTCCCTGAATAGAAAAAAAGGTAGCAACACCATGTAAATTCTACTCTCTCCATTGCCTTTTCTATATGCTCTTGGGAGGGAGAAAAATCACTGAATTTTTTAGATAAAACTAGCAAATCTAAACTAACCCTTCGTTGATACAAATGCCTGCCTCATGGCTTCAGACAGACAAATCAAGCTATGCACTGAGAGTTGTTTACAGTCTGAAAAGTCACAGACAGGTACATGAAGTGATACCACATTTCATTTTTAATATTCAGATGGGAATTCAAAGGATTACTGAACAAATTATATACTCTGATTTCTTGAAACTGACAGATGAGTAGAAGTAATGTTGTACTTATTGCTTCTGATTTTACTGCTTGTAAAACTGATATGAAAGACTTAAACAGTAGGAGAGGACCATCTTTACTTAATTTCTATGTTTTATTCAACCAAAGGGAACATTTTTTCCCTTTTCTGGGGGTAGAATGCACAGTGTCTTTTGCGATAACTTTGCACACATGTTCATCATGGCTCATAATGGCGAGCGGTTTCTCATCTTTATGCCATCTTTTAATCATAAATTTTCTATGAATCACGGAATGTTTTCACTTGAAAGATTCATGGGATCAACATCTGCTGTATAGAATGATACAGCTGAAGAAGACCTAGTGCAGGCAGTTTAATGTTACTTAAAGATCAGAGATTGCAGAGAAAGCTTTTATACACACTCTGAAGACATTTATGTGTCTTCCACAGATTCTTTCCAACCTTTCTATCTAGCTATCTCATCTCACACCATCCAGGCAAGCTTTCCTTTTGCTTCTCTTGTACTTTTTAAATGAGAACGAGAAAAAGTGTCTGCTACAAGAAAGGAATGAGTCACTGTTTTAAATAACCAACAATAGAACCATTTTGCAGAAAAATGCTTTGTTATGGCTTATATATTATCTAAGTGCATGAGCTTGATATTAGTCATGAGACACTTGTTAGGTCTAAGGTTCAATCTGTTCATTCTCAGGTTTATTTGCAAACACTTTATTGTATTTTAAAAAGTGAAGTCAGATAAATTGTGGGAGAAAAAAAAAAAAAAAGGTGGTGGGTTTTCTTTAGTTTTCAGATTCCAGAAACAAAAGAGCAGAAATCAAATATTACTTATTTAAGGTGATATATGAAACCTATACCAGAAGCAGGAATCGATTTTTTTTTTTTTTTAAATCTAGGAACCCTACCAGAAGTTTATGTCTTGTCTCTTGTCTCTAAAATCAGCACATCATCACATTCTAGTTTTTCTGTTGAATCTTATCTGATAGTTTTGCCAATTCTTAGATTGTGGCTTGGGAGATTTCCAGGTTCTGATGTACAGTGTACATGTTTGTTTCTTTGTGTGTGGTGTTGGGTTTTTCTAATAAGAGATTCAAGAACAAATAAAGGCATAGAGTGACAGTGAAAGAAATAATTTTCCGCATCACATCTTCCAATTATGTGTAATCCATTTTGCATGTCATGGTTTTTGCATCTGCAGATAGTCAGAACAGCTTTCAGCAATAGCATGTGTGCATTCAGAAAACTTCTGTTTGGAGCACTATATAACCTATATTTTTTGTAGTCTACCATGTAGTCTAAATGGCAAAAGATTTCAAAAAATCATCAAATGTTTACTATGTCAGACAAAAAGTATAAGGTGCACATAACTATAGCCTGCACATATAGATAAGATTTACTGATTGATATAGTTATATAAACTTTTCAACTAGACATTTCTGAAAGCTTTTGTTATCCCACAGAATGAGGCCAGACTCTGTTGATATTGCAGGATAGTTACGAATTTGGTAAAAGACAAGGTTCATTTTAGACTCACTATGTAATACTGAGTTCAGGTGTTACAAAACTTGCATGATATGCAGAGGGCAGCTCTGCCCTGGATCTAGCTACTTCTCATTACCTGTAACCCAGGAATTTGACTCAGATGGTGTCCAGCCTGCCTCCAAAGTCTAGTGATCTTTGGCAAGGGCAAGTCCCACCGGGACATGAAGACGTCTGGATCCATGGAAACACAGCTTAGTGCATCTGGAAGTTAATAGTAGGCAGCAAAGACAATGATGAAAGAAAGAAAGGTATGATTGAAAAAATATGAGTGAAGGGTGGGATGTGGATGAAGGAGACTGGCAAAGTGGGGAGAAAAAGGAAGAGTTGTGCACTGACTGGTAGGGAAAAGAAATGGGAACTCTCATTATACTGAAAATTTGGAGCTTACCAGAAAAAAGGAAAGGGATCTCTTGATTGTGTTTTAGTACAGTGGATATAAAGCCTATGTGAGTCAAAAAGTCTGAGATCAGCTGGATGAAAATACTGCTGAATTAATCCTAATGGCTTTTTGTTGTCAAGGAAGTGATTTCTCCCCACTATTTCTGTGTTTGTCAGGCTGTCTCGGCCAACCTGAAGCAGCCCAGAGACACTTCCAGTGAATCTGTGCACCCTTGGATCTGGTCCCACAGGGGAACCATTTCACCAGACTGAAACCCAACCCTCCTTGCATGAAACACAGCTATTGTTTGACAGTCCAGAGCAACAAGTTGAGGGCAGGAAATGAAGAATAATGTCTCCACTTGAAGCAGCTTGTGTTGATCTAGTGTTAAACTTGCCTGTTATCATTGGCTATACAGACTTGTGTGTCTTCCCTGTGATGAGGTTTTCTAGTGGCTTCAACTTGGGCTGCAGTCTGTGTTATGCAGAAATGTGAGAGAGTTTTTTCAACACCAGCTGTGCCCTACATTTCTTTAAGCCCTGCTTGCACTTTTATATATAGCTGCACTTTTAGCACCAGACTGCTTTTGGTTAGGATGGAGCACCACACAAGAATGCTAAAACATTTAAATATCACCTTGGATTAATATTATCAGCTAGCAATAAGATCTCACCAACCAGGGGAAAATTTGAGACAATAATTTCAGTAGTAATATCCTCTTTAAAGAAACATATAAAAGAATCTTCATAAGCCCAAATCCTTTTCTTTTATACTTCAAAAGTTCAGCACTCAATTTTTATTTTAATCTTCAAGTCAAGGACCAATTTCTTAAATTAAATGTCTTTGGATGTAAAATTAATTCATGTAATGAATGGATTTCTTTGTTGTAAAATTAATTCATGTAATCAACACTAACACCTCTGTGGCTAGGTTAGCTTAGCAGTGATAAAAGAAAATTATAGGCCTGTAATTGAGTCCTTCTTAGGTTTGCATTTATTAACAGTAAAAATCTGGAGGCATTTTGTCCTGAAGCTGCTTGAGGTACTCATGATTTCACAACAAATTGAGACTCTAGCCTCTTCTCTGGTATCTACCCATAAATATCTTCTTGTCCACAGAAAAGCTTTATCCTGCTGAGGGATCTCCCCTCATTTCACAATGAGGATGAAACACAAACCTGAGCTTCAGTTCCTGCACCAGCTGTCCCACACTGCACACACCAGCAAGATTCAATAGTATGTGTTAAATGCAGAAGTTAGAGGTAATATCCAAGCCCACTCCATAATGAAGGCATAGCAGATGTACATACATGGATTTATGGTTCCAGCTATGATCAGCCACGTATTCCAGTGTACCCCCAGGTGCAGACTGGCACCTCAGAAGGTGGAAACTCAGAAGAGCTCCTATAAACAGCAGTGTTCAGGCATCAGGTTTCCAGGAGTTGTCCAAGAAATGTGTTTGGGTGGAAAACAGAACTATTCATTCAGGCTGACATTTGAAACCTTCGTAATTTGTGATGAAGAGAATGCTTCACATTGTTTTAGTTTTGTGAAGCTGGATTTTCATGACAACTTTGTATTTATATTCTTCACATAGTGCCTTTCTTTGACAAAAGGAACATTTTTGAATGACAGTAAGTATATTCCCCCTCCCAGACTTTTAATAGTAGCCACAAGACCATATATCTATTCCCAAAATTTAGAAGGAATTTAGTGTCTTTTTATTTCATTCTGCAGTACAGAAGGAAAATTATGTATATCTTTACAGAACTTGGGTTTTTATATGTCAATCTCAATATTGCTGCTTGTACCATTGTCTGACAGGCACTGCACTAGTTTCTGGCTCTGTACAGATCTGACCTTTATACAAGCATACTAAACAGAGGCAGGTCATGACTTTTAATTACTAGAACACCTCTTTGTACTGTTTTGATTCAAAGTCATGTCTGGACACAACTTTCAGGTCTTAGCTGTCTCAAAGCCCAACAACCTGTTTGGAAGCAGGCAGGTGGTTCTGTAAAGTAGAAAAGTTCAGGTGACTGATCACAAGGTCACTTATGTCAACTAGTCACAGAGCCAGAGCAGAGCCATGGTCCATTTTATTTACTGATATAAATGCAGCCTCAGAGTACTGTGTTGTAGCTACAACATAATGTAAATGACTACTCAGTGTTTTCTCAATTCGATTTCTATGTAAGGAAAAGCTATTTTACTTTTTAGTTTCTACAGCAGCCCAGAAGTTTCCATCCTTTGCATTATCACAGTGGATAACATTTTTTAAAAGTTTGATTTGCCTTCTGTAGATAGGCACACCAGCAGTTTGGATAGCTCCCATTTTGTTGAAGACATAAGTAGCCAGGAAAATAAATGAGAAACAAAGGAAAGAGGATTTTATGCAGTGTGAATACATGACAGATGAATAACACAAGTATGACCTCAGCCAATAGGAAGAAACAGAGACTGGCCAAAGGTTATGGCTTACAGGCATAAATTTATCCTTTGTGATGAAATGTAACTGGATCCTACCAGTCTCAACTTTGAAGTCTTCCTGAACCTGTAAGGTTACAGGTCTGAACACATCTCCACCCCTGCTTGGCATGTCTCTTGATCTTCTGCATTTTTTAAAATGTAAAAATATAAGAAAGGAACTAAAACAAAGTATGACATGGTAGGAATTTCAAACTTCTTAAAGAAACTCTGCAAATATATACTCCACAGCACAGTTAATGATTCTTTAAAAATATAGGGTATAATACTCAATACTTCAAGAAGACAATGTCCTTTCACACATTTCTTCCTAAAAAGCATGCATACACTTAAACAATAGCCATGACATCTATCTCAGGAAAGAGATCTGTAATTCTTCTTCCTTGTGCTGAAAAAATTGCTTTTAGAACTTTATCATTTATCATTACTCTTTCCAAGTACAATGTGAGAAAAAAAAATCAATGAAAATATAGCATTGGACAGTGAACTGTCTGTTATGTTTCTAGGATTTTCTAGTGAAGTCTTTCTATTTCAATACTAATATTAATGTGAAAGGAGAACTAACAAACTCCTTTGGTAAGGGTGATGAATGCTTATTTTCTTGGGTAAAACTGTCTGTAATTCCCATCAGTAAATACACAGAGTAGGTGAATCAGCCCTGCTACATAGTCTTCTCCCAGAGGACACTCCCTGAAATCACTGAAACTACAGACAGACAACACCTCTTTTTACAGGAAATAAAAATATCAAGAACTGCTCAAGATGCTGAAGAATTTTCTTACATAGCTTTGTGACAAGATGTGAGCCTTGCCTAACATAGCTGTGTCAACAGTTGTTTCAGCAATTTAAAATTTTTACAGGCTGGTGTAATTTTGTTTAGAGGACAAAGCAGTGATTCAGTGCAACAGCACATAATGAACCCTTCCTGATAATGAGGGCTGGAATGAGATTCAGATAAGTTAATGCAATGGCCTGAAAGTTCAAGTCTTAGGCAGGCTTAAGACTTATGCACAGTCCACTTTTAGTCAGTGGAGAAAGAAGTACAGGTACCCCTAAAGTGCAAGTCCAAAGCCAGGTGTGACATGAATCACTTTGTCTGCACTGACAATAAAGGGAGTGGAGGCAACTGGTTTTGTCTGAACTCTACAACTTGCAGACTTAAGAACATAGCAGCATGTGTTGACTCCAATCAAAGGTCCAGAAACTCATTTTCCTGCATTCAACAATAGACTGAGTGAATTCAGAGGGAGTGTACAAACAGTGCAAACATCTGCAAACTTGTCCCTTTACTTCCTTTAAACTACTGCTGTTGGGATGCTTTTTAATACACAGTCATTTCTTCACCTGGAGGGAACTATGGGTTTCAGTGACATTCTCAGAAATATTCAAGGGTTTTTTTTCAGGAGATAATCCAATTTTGAGTGGTAAAGCTGGAAAAGGTTAGATGAAAACACCATCATCTTCCTGGGGGATTGGATGGTTAGATGCAGAACTGGTTGTTTTTATTATTCTCTGAGTCATTCCAGCAATATTAATTTCCCTGTTAGAACAGTCTGCTGTCAGTCTGTATGGTCAAATCATCATGCAGCACAGCAGTTCTGTGCCACAGGAATGCAATGCTCAAGTTTGTGTTTTCACCACAGACTTTTTTTTAATTTTCATGTTAAAAAAAAATTGTCAATTAAAGTCATAAAAGCTGATGGGGAAGCAGTTTTAAAGCTCCAAAGTTAAACATCTGAAAGCTGGAAAAATTCAAATGAAGCATTTCCCATACCACATGAAATGGACCCTCCACACTAGAGACTGACTCGTGCAATGCACGAAAAGGATCTAAACTGAGGCACAGCCACCTCTGTGAAGGGAATGGTGATGCAGCATTCCCTGAGCTTCACAGAAGCTGAACCTTTCATTCTAACGTACTTTCATTCCAGTAGATTTTGCATGCGCACTTCTCTGTGCAATATGAGCTCTGTTCTACATGCAGTTAACCCCTTCTGGTCCATGTCCTCTCTGATTGAGATCAAGCCCAGGGAGGGCTCTGTCCCTGTAAAAGACAAAACTGTAACAAAAGTCGTTTGGCAACTTTAACTGCAGTGGGGGTGGCCTGTGACTTACATCTGGAAGTCAGTGCAGAGCTCTCAGCAGCCTCCATGAGGCTTCTATTTGCTCCCCGGTCATTGAACACCTGATCCCCAGCGAAATGGTCTTCAATGCATAGGACAAAGCTTTTAAGCTTCTGGAAAAATCTCCAAGTCTCATTCCCAAAACTTAGGGATATTTTGATTCAATTCCCCAAGGAAGGCTCTTTTCTGTAGGCAATGTGGTACAATTAAAAATTTTTATACCTATTTTAGTCTTAAGAATATATTCTCCTGTCTTATTATTCTTATTTTCTAATAAATTCATAGAGATAATATAAAGAATGTAAATATAACTTATTCTTGAAATTAATCCCCCGCTCATTCCAGTAAATTGTAGCTCTGACCAACCAACATAAGAAAGTGATGTGGAGTTTTACTCACTCCTAATCTTATCCATAAGGTTAGAGAGATGAAGCAAAAGCCAAAAGAAATTAAATCCTCACCTGAGACATCTCCATGGTCTGGAAATAGAACTGCAGAAACCCCAACGAGTGTGAGTCATGAACTTTATTCAAACATAGTGGGTTTTTTAATTAGCCAGGAGCCTGTTACATGTCTTTGGTCAGTCCTACCCGCAGTGAGCTAGGGCTGCAACGAGAAGAAACAGGCAGCCAAAAAGCAGAGTGCTCAGTTACCTCAGTACCTTTATTTCCTGACAGATAAGGAAGGCAATACTTCCTGAAATGTCCTCACTAAATCGACATCTCTTCTGTCATCCCAGGAGCCCTAGCAGCAGAGAGCTTTCTCTCACAGGTCCAGTTTTCCCAGCACAAGATAAAACAAAAAAATTGTTTTTATTCCTAAATCCCTCTGCTGTTAAAATTAATGTATAAACCATATGTGTAAAAGATTATTTTTGCCACGTTTAAGTCAATTTTTGAGGACAACATCCAAACTTAGTGAATCTAAAGATTTCACGCAAGTGTTTTTCTGACTACTCTCAGGACCTAAGCTGAGATATTTTCAACAATATAGAAATATTTATTTCAACAATATAGAAATATTTATAGAAAAATTTATGTTTTACTTCCCTGGCCATTGTAAAACCCTTTCTAATTCATGATCAAGATATTTAAAAGAACATAATTTTGTCCTGAACGCCCTTGTTCTGAGATTATATTATATTGTCTATACCTTTACAGAATTTTGAGGGTCTATATGTTTATCAAGGACATTTTTAGCAGACATTTAGGATTTTAGGGATCTGTGATATGCATGATATAAGAACCTTTTCTAAGGTTATGCAAGTTACTTTTGGAATAGGATCAAAACATAGCCCAAAGCTCCCTACCTCCTTACTTACAGAGCTCCTGTTATTGTATTTAGGTTTGGATAAACTTTCCTCTGGAAGGTGATTGCTCACAGCAGTTAATTTTAAACTTGCAGGCTTAGATCTGGCTCTGTGTGTGTGAACAGGCTGTCATCATGCATTCCAGGTTACTCTTAGAAATGAATGTGTCTTTCCTCAACATTTCTCACTGCTGGGGCATCAGACATTCCTTCTGCTCTGCATTAATCCAATTACTAAACACCTGCAGACATGCAATAACAGTTTTTGTGCCAAGTCCCTTAGAAATGGTTTTATATGAGAATGTAATCTGCTGTCCTGCTATCAGGAGTCACATTACACACCTGCCAAGTCCTGAGCTGAAAAATAACAATCAGCGTTCTAATTCAATGCAAGAATGTTTCGGGGCACATTAAAGAGGCAAAATGACATTCTTCTTAATTTTACTGCCATGGAGTCCATTAAACATTTTGAACTTGCAGTTAATTTTATTAAAAGCCAATTTCAGTACTAAAATATTTACAGTACAGCATGATAAAAACGGACTTCTTATGGCAACTTAGGCAAGTTCCAAAAGATCCATTAAAGAGAGAACTGTTTCAAGCACATATATAGTGTCATTCCAATTCTGTTCTTAGGGATTTATCTGATAATCACCAAAATGCACTACAAAGTGGAACTTTAAACTATGAAATAATTTGTTTTTCTTGTGCTTTTTTTAAACTTTTCCCCCAAAGATGTGTGCTGTTTGTATCTCTGTTTTTTAAGGGGTTTTGCTCCTCAGAGCTGAAACAAAACCTGGTTTGAGAAGGGAAGACTTTTCAAGGCACGAGTTTTGCTGGATGCCAAAGAAAAATGTAGTAGAATGGAACAGAGATTTGGAGCATAAGTCAACTGCTGACTGCACCACAAGTTTTTGTACAGCCTTGGATAGGTCATGTCATTTTGTGGCACAGATTAATTTGTAAAATGCACATCGATGAATCACAGGAATGTCAGTATGAATAGCAAAAAAAAAATTAAGGTATTCCTAGAAAGACTCTTTGTTAGTCCTAAGTTCCTTGCATGAAAGTGTAAGCTGAACTTTACTAAGCTGAACAGCTCATCTTTGCATCTGTAAATCTATTTATATGCACCCAAACATCATCTTATTTAATCATAGCCCATTAGCCTGAATTACAAGCATAGGAATTAAACAGTTCAAAATTATTTCAAGAAATGCAACAATACCAAGCATAAGTAGAATGAAATTCCCTAGAATAATCTGTAAGGTTGTTACCCCTGTTTAGCTTGGCAAGGAAAAGCAGCAGTGATAGCATGCACTCTGCTCAGGAAGAGAAATTGGATTTGACCAGAGTCACCTGCAGTTTATAGCACTGCAGTCACTGCTGAGGGCTGTACATGATGTCCTGAGGGGTCTTTTGCACAGCTGTAGACAAGACAGCAAGAGAGCTTTGGCCAACAAAGAGCATTCCAAGGCTATGGCCCCGTGTACTAACCCCTTCCAGCTAACTTTACATTCCCCCATCCCATATGTAACCTTCAGCCCCCCACTTGAAGCAGGCAGTCTGACAGTAATAGTAGTAGTCACAAGAAAAGGCAACCTCTGTCATACTAATAATTTTTGAAAACTTAAATGCCCATGATGTGATTTTAATTAAAATGCACACTGCCTGGCCTGTCTGTTTCCAGGAGAAGGTTTCTCCTGCAGGAAGATGGTGACCTGTTGTACCTGTTTGCCTCCCACACTCCGAGGTCAGTCGCATCATTACACAGCCTGATTTGTAGAGAGCACGTATAGTGGTACATAAACATGGGGACGAATCTGTTTTGCTTTAAGTTGGCTTTTGCCCAGTAACCTTTGCATGAACAGCATTTTGGGATTATCAAAATAAAGGAGGGTTTTTTTTGTTTTGTTTTTTTTTTGTTTT
>VWZU01016258.1:435282-468599 GCA_013397095.1 Sterrhoptilus dennistouni | reverse complement strand
TTTTTTTTTTTTTTTTTTTTTTTTTTTTTTTTTTTTTTTTTTTTTTTTTTTTTTCTTTGCTTTGAAAGCTCCTTTTGGTGTTACAATTTTTCACAGTCTCCGGTACAGTTTCTAGTCAGAGGAAGGTATTTGGTCTGGTTATCTGACATCCATTATTATAGTTTGTTCATAACTAACACATAGAGATGGTGGAGTACGGATTTAAAAGCAGGACAAACTTCTTCCATCAGTGTGTGCCATGCAGGGAAGCATGTGCAGAGTTTTAGCTCTATAATTTTATATATCTGCCTCCACCCATTGCAGTGTATCTGGTTCTAGGATTTGATATTTCTTCATTAAGATCATCTCAGGGTTTTATATAACACTTTGGAAATTTGTTTTGTTTTACAAAAGAGAGTCCAGATTCTCATGTCCTTTTGGGGGGAGTTGGACAGGGCATCACTAACATCTATGTTTATTCATGAGCAAAGCTGAGAGAAGAACAGAAGTTTTTAAAATCAATCTTAAATGCATTAGAGCAGGACTGCAGAAGCTGGAAAACTCATACCTTTTTCTCTCTACCTACAAAAATCTTGTAAATTTCCTTCTACAAAAATGTATATCAAACTCTTTCCCAAGACAGTGCAGGTAAAATTCTCCTAAGTTATTATGGTCATGATCTGATGGCAATTCTAAGACGCTCAGAGGAAAAGCTTAATATCACAATATACTATACAAGGATCTTCAAAGTAAAGAAATGGTTTGCCTCAGCCTTTCCAAACACTTGTCTGCTGTCCCACTCTTGGGATTTCTATTCCCTGCCCTGTGGCACTGCAGCATCACCAGCTACTTTGCACACACAGAAGCTCTATTTTCAGGGAAACTGCAAAATATCACCCTGCGTGTTCCAACTAATATGCATTTAAAATAGTCTAAATATTGCATTTGCGTGAGTAATTCCTATGTTATGGACTCACAGGGATCCGCATAACTTTCCTTATTTAGATTCTGTTTTCCCAGAGGCAAGCTTAATGCCCAGTCCCCTTTACACAGGAGTCAATGAGAGTACTGATACTTACTTCAGCAGGAGGAAGGTCCATATAACTGGGAGTCCTATGCTGCCTAAAAATGACACAATTTTTTGGACAGAGGAAGGTCCCAAAGGCTCCATGTGTTGCTCTCATGCTGGGCTGACTTATTTGAGGGGAAGGTCAGCCCATTGTGCAAAGGGTCAGGGAGTGAATAACACATTGCTGCATGCCTGGGAGAGGAAGGTTGAAGCTGGGAAGCAGGTCAGGCTTTTTAATTCCCCTCAGGCCCAGCATCCTTCAGGAGTTCATCCAACTCAGAGTCTGTACAGCTTCAGCATGTGTTTTCAGATATGTCTCTTTCTATCCAAAAGTAAAAAAAGAATTCTAGGCTTTGGAGGATTAAAATGCAGGCCTTGATTATGGATCAAAACAGGAGCCTTCTCTAAGCTGATGCTGTGCTTGAAAAGACAATGACAGATGGGAGCTGAAGAAAAAATTTTATCCTCCATCTATTTTCTACAACACTGTGTGAAATAATCATTCACAAAAAGTGTTTCAAAAACCTTCATTCCCAGATTTTTTTTTTTTGTATGTGTGAATCAGCAGATGTATAGGAGGACATGAACTTTATACCATACTTTTTCCTAGGAATCCATTCCCTTTCTATGATTGTCAGTCAAAACCTTCCCTCTGGATAGAGAGTAACTTCCACAGCTGTGCAGTCCAAATGGCACAAAAGCTTCTCTGACAGAAATTTAGATGCTATTATTATGCATTGGAGAGAAAACATCCAGGAAAAACAATCAATTTGCTGTCAGTTTTGAGTTGTTTTTTTGCTTGTGTATCGTTTGACTTTTTGAAAATTGTCTGTTGGTTCTAAAATCAAGGTCAAAATAAGTATAAGAATTACTTTTCATATTTCAGCAGACAAAAGTCAGTAGTTTAATATTTCGCAAAGAAATAGAAAATAAGTACTTTGACTACCTTCAGGTTTTTTGCTTTGATTAGACTTGAGCTCAGGCAGAATGAAGAATATTTAAAGCTTCTGGCTGAATTTTCTAAAATGGGACTAAATCACACAGGAAAAAGATCACCAGGTAATCTGACTATAAGGGACAAGCATTGCCAAATAAAATGATTATTCATTTGAAGCAATGTCCAGATGCCAGAATTATCATCTCATGGAAGGAATATGTATTATATGCTGGAGGCACTGATCAGATAGAGCACTGGAAAGCTGTCTTAAGAAAAACTTGCCACAACTACAACAAATTATTAAAATCTATGCACAGAACTAGGAGATGCTTGCAATCTTCTAAATTTATGCTCTTGCCTTGAACTCATCCACGTATCACAACACACTCACGTATCACATCTAAACTATTAGGGAGCCAGTTGGTACCAATCATCTTCAGCCCTTCAGTCCACCATGATCCTGTCCTTTCCTTTTGTACTCTTCATGCCATAGGATTATGAATGCCAAAAGGATTAATCTCTAGTTTAGTCCTGTTCACTGAACATAATTAAGAACACTTTGAAGAGAATAGACTTAAAATCATGAATATGGAGTGTCTAAAATGCACAAAAATAGATGCTCTGACACACTCTTGGAGGAATTTATACTAAAAAGTATCCTAGGGTCATGTATAACCATTTTAATGTTTCATCATCTAGATTTCACCTTTGCTGCAAACCCACTGTTCATGTTAATATCTCACTCTTCACTTGTTCAATACAGACTTTGTCACTGTATTTGTCTGAGGAAAAAATTGCTGAAAGGAACAAAGCTACTTTAAAATCGTGGAAACCTGCATCATCTTTGCTCAAACTATTATTGAAAGAATTAACTTCATATGATACACAGACATGACATTCACATCCCTCATTCATTGAGGAACAACTGAAAACCTTCAAGGATAAAGCTGTCTTGAACACCAGCATTGAAAGGAAATTTCAGCAATACACATGTTTCAATATACTACACCTTCTACCCAAGGATTAAGTGAAATGGCAACACTTTAGAAAATGCTGGCATGTTTTAGAACATTTCAGAAGCATTACCCAGAGTTCAAGAACTGGAGCAGATTAGAAAAATACAATTTGCATTACACTTTTGAGAGTATTCATAAAGCTTCACTTGATCATCACAAACCTGATCTCTCTAGACACATCCTCTACAGGGAGAGGAGCAAGGTGGGCTTCCCTGGGGAGCTTTTGGGAGTGACTCTATCAGACCGAACAAACCTTTGTGAGTAACTCATTTCAATGTAAAATAAACACCCTGTTTGGATTACCTAGCCCATTCTCAGGCCACCTCTAGCCATAAATCTGAATGCAATTCGGAGTGCAGGTCATGTGGCAGTCCCTCCCTCTTGGCCCCAGCCCAGTGGCTCGGTGTGAGCAGTTGCTTTAAGTGCTTTTCTGGAGCAGAGCCACGCTGCTCTGCACCTCACCGGATGCAGCCCCAGGTGGGCATGTGCATGCCTGAGTACAGGAACTTCCCTGAGGTCATCAAGGAGTTAAAATCAGGCAATACATCTACCACAGCCCTTTGAGCTGTGATTCAGTCAAGTTTTACAAGGTAAACAGGATCAAGAGGGGTCATACAAGAAGCAGAGACATACAGAAATCCCCTGAGGCTGCATGGAGTGATTTTAATAATGTGAGAGGTAGCACTTTTTCTCAGCACACTAATACTGAACACAAATCAGACACCCCAGCCAACCGCGACTAGAAAAGGATGCACAAACTCTTAGGAAATAGGAAAGAAAGCAGAGAAATATGTTCATTTTAAAGTCCTGGCAGGAGACTCTTACAGTCCTGTTATAGTTACCTGCTACAGATAACCAAAACAGTAAATATTTGCTATGAAAGGTTAAAAGTGGATGCTCTCCATCTTCTCAAACAGAAGAAAAAGAAAATGCTTTCAAATTTCTCTTTGACTTTTCTCCAAAATACGTTTCTAAACAACTGGTGAGGCCTCACCTTGAATATTGTGTGCCGTTTTGGGTGCTACAATATAAGATATTGAACTATCAGAGAGTGTCCAAGGGAGGGCAACAAAGATGGTGAAAGGCCTTGAGGGGAAGCCCTGTGAGGAATGACTGAGGTCACTCGGTCTGTTCAGCCTGAAGGAGACTGAAGGGAAACCTCACTGCAGTTCCAGTTTCCTTGTGAGGGGGAGAGGAGGAGCAGGCACTGATCTCTGCTCTGTCATGACCAGGATCTGAGGGAATGGCCTCAGATCAGGGGAGGTTTAGGTTGGATATCAGAATAAGGTTTTTCACTAGGAATGTGGTTGGAACAGGAACAGGCTCCCTGGGGCAGTGATCACAGCACCAGCCTGACAGAGCTCAAGAAGTGTTTGGACAACACTGTCAAGAACATGGTGTGACTCTTAGGATGTCCTGTGCAGGGCCAGGAGTTTGACTCCATGATCCTGACTGGTCCCTTCCAACTCTGCTTATTCTGTGATTGTGATCCTGTGAACAACAACAACAAAATTTTAAGAACTACATTTTTAATTGAAAATTAAACATGAAAAATATCCTTAAGCACTCATATATCACAAGAAAGATCATCTCAACTCTGGTGATTCTCAAATAGTTTCAGATATAGAAACAGTTTTCTCACCTTTTGGTCCCAATTGATTTGCACAATTCTCTTGTGCATATTATTTGAAGGATTTTTATTTATTTTTTTTTAATTCTGAAATGGAAATATTTCAAAGCACAGGAGCAGAAGTCTTACACATGGTTATCAGGCTGCAAGGTGTCTGGGGACACCACTAACTATAAAACACAAATGCATAGCACATTATGCAATACAATACAGTCCAATCACAAAGCTGAGCAGAATTTACTCAGCCACACAGGAGCCAATATTTTCAGCCATTTATATTTAATTGTTATGTAAGTATACCAGCAAGACAGACAGGTTCAAGCAGGCAGGTCCAAGGCTCAGACCCCAAGGTTTACTGTTCCCTGCTGACCCGTTGTGTGTTTTTGCTGAAGCAGGAGGGCTGCATGTTTCCTGCTCCAGGCCTATGCCATCAGCAGGATGCTGAACACCCAAGCAAAACCTGCTCCTTTGGGTGACCTTATTGCAGCCTTTCAGTACCCAAAGGGAGCCTACAAGAAGTTTGGAGAGGAACTGTTTACAAGGGTGTGTAGTGATATAACACAGGAGAATGGTTTCAAACTGAGAATAGGTTTAGATCAGATTTTAGGAATAAATTCTTTACTGGGAGGGTGGTGAGGCTCTGGCACAGGTGGCCCAGAGAAGCTGTGGATGCCCGTTCCCCAGCAGTGTTCAAGGAATGGGCTGGGGCTTTGAGCAACCTGGTCTAGTGGAAGGTTCCTGCCTATATCATGGGAATTGGAACATTCACGTCCCTTCCAACCCAAATTTTCTATGATTCTACAATTCTCTGAAACCTACACTCAAACCCAACTTCTCAGGAAACAGTTTCCCAGAAACAGAATAGCTCTTCAAGGGAAGTTGCAGCAAGAAGGCGACTTTGATGTTTCCCCCGGCAGGTTTTCAAGCAAGGCTCCTGTTGGACCAGAGGCGAGCGAGAGCTGCGCGGTGCTCAGAGCCCGCCGGCTCGGCTCAGCACGCAGCATCTTCCAGCGCCACCTGGTGCTCCCCAGCACCTCTCTCCTCCCGGGATGAGCCTTTCCAGGCTGCTTTTCTCAAACAGCGTGATGGAACAGAGCATAGACTGAAATACACCGAGTTCTGTCTCTGCAGAGGACCTAAACCACAGAAGCTGGCTGGCCGCTGGATTTGCCTCTGCTATAGGTTTTTTTTTTTTGGTTTGGTTTGGTTGTTGTTTTTTTTTTCCTTTTCTTTTTTTGTATGTTTTCTTGCTAAGTTTTCCTGGGGAAAAATAGAGTTTTACCTCTAAACCAACTAAAAGGAATAGTTAATGGAAATTAATTAATTTCATAGACAAGAGCTGGATAAATTAATAGCAGCTTATCTTTCCTTCTGGTGCAGAAAAAGAACTTCAAACGGCTGCCCAGTTCACTTTCTAACATGGAAAAGAAAGAAGTCTGAAACCAGATTTACAGTCAACTGTTAGATGAGACCAAACAAACTGTTGCCCTGGGAGCAAATCAGGCACCCATGCCCAGCAGAAGCATTCAGGCGCCGATTTCAGGAGCTGATTGTACTCAGTAACTGCTCATCTGATCACTTGATGGATGCCACATTGTACTGTGGATGGAAGAGGGCATGTACATCCCTGTCACCCTACAGGAAAATAAAGCAAGGTCTAAATCTGCAGAAAAATTGAGTCATGAAGGAAATGAGGATTATATTATAATAGAGTTTCATTTCATCAGTTCATGGATCGAAATAAGGCTGTTCAATGTATCCCTGATACAGCTCCAAAATGAACATTAAGGAAAGGGCAGGATCTTTACATTTTTGCCTTTTTATCTCTCTATTAATAGAGAACGTATGTGGAATAAAAATCTGAAAGGAGAACAATCACCAAAAAAACACAACTGCAAAAGTAGTTTCTTAAAAGCGCTTATCCACCTGGTATACACAAAATAAAGTTTAAGATCAATGAAGTGACTGCATTTTAAAATAATGGCTCTCTGCAGGTGCATTATATGGTATCTCAGATACATAAAAAGAGATGGGTGCAGGAGTCTAAGTCTTGCTACTTTCTACAAAATGGAGCAATATTTTGGAAAATACACTAATCCCTTTTAATTAATCCAAGAAGCTGTAACAGTAATCATATTTATTCGTGAGATTCTGCTATAGAAACAAACACTAAACATAAAACCAGTCAATAGATTATTTATTCCATTGAATAAATGAATCCAGTCGGGTCTTCAAACATTTCAGTGCTCTGACTGTGAATGAGTAATATAAAGTCAAGTAACTCTGACAAAATATGTGACGAGAGTTTCAAGCTGTGAGTCTGTAATGAATGTGTAAACTCAACCAGTTAATCTAAAGTAAGTCCTGAACTTCTGTCTAAATGTCCTGGACGTAGTAAACCAGAGTTCCTAGGTTAAATTCTTACTTCTTCTGTGGCTATAAAAGTCACACAAACAGAACTTCTCTACTGGCACTCAAAGGCATCCATTCTTACCACAGACCACGCTGGAGGATTGGACACTTCCATCAGGAGGCCTGGCTATCTCAAAATGAAAGCTGACGGAGTTCAAAAAAACCACAGCAGAATGCTCCCAAATAGGTAAAATGCTATTTTATTGCGCAAGCAATAACAGGTTTGCTTTCTGTTTCCTCTTTATGAAAGGTGCAACTGCACACCACCTTGCAAACATTTCCTAACTCTTTTCAAAGGCCTCTTGGGACCTTGAGGAAGAATGGAATGAAACTCATTTTGTGCTCCTGTAAAATTTGTACAGTTGGCCTGTGGAAAATCAAAGACTCTAACTGATTTCCAGTCTAATATCTGACATTGGTGCTACTCCAGCCTTGGCTTTTATCTATATTCTAGAGCATGTGGGAGTACTTCTGGCTGCCCTGTTCAATAAAATGCAAAGAAAATTAGATTCTTTCCTTTTGCCCATTTTATCAAGAGTCCATAATAAAACATATATAACATTTGCAAACATATTTTTATTCCTAGTATTTATTCCAGTGGTTTCTCAGCTATTTAAGCACCGATCTTCAGATTCTCCTTAAGCTAGTTTTTATTTCATTCTTTTTAAAATCAAAGGTATGTCCTCTCCTAGGCCTCTTCTCACCATTGAAACTGTTGAGTTTGAGGAGTGTTAATCATGGAGCAAAATCACTGAGATGTTTGAAGCCACTTCTACCCTCCCTAATACTTTGGAATTTCTGACTGCAGCCTATAGTCTGTGTGGGCATCCTGCATTACCCTCTTCACATGACTAAAATCAAGTTTATGGCTGCTAAATACAGCATAGCAAAGGGTGAAATATTCTAGTTTCTACTAGGAAAGCCGTTTTACCAATGATGAGTATATCAGTCCCAGTAGTACTTCCATCAATGTTATGTGTTGTTACACTTCCATCAGTGTTATGCCTTCCTTTTTTATTGCCTCCCCGCAAGACAATCTCTTACACGCATTCTGATTTCACTTTTTTTTTTTTTTAATTCACTCCATTTTTTATCAGGAAAAAATTTTAAAAATGCTTTATTTTCTTTTTAGACTTTAATAAGAAGTGTGGTTGAAGTACTTGAGAGATCATTTCATCATAGATGAGAAAATGAAGCCTATTTTTCTGGCAGATTTGTGTTTCATGGTTGGCTCACTGTTTTAGATAAAAATACAAATGTTACATTAATTCACTTTTGATGGTCTTTAGACATGGGGGAGAGATGCTATGAATATTCCAGAGTGAAAGAAAATAAATTATTACATATCACATAGTCCTTAGAAAAGAGTATTCTGCATCCTCCAGTTGCACAGGTCACATGAAATTTTTCTCTGGTTTCTAGGGAAAGTGGAGTTTGTGTCATTTCTTTTCCTTCAGCAGCATTAATAAGGCCTCCTACATTTTCCTAGATGTCTGTTTCCACAGTGCATGATGGAACTTAATCTCTGAAAAATATATCAAATGTGGCTGAAACCAGTCATCAAAATCAAAAGGAAGTTCTAGTTCTAGTTCTCAGCACAGTAACTACAGTTTCTGAGGAGAAGGGAGGCAGAATTTATAGTGTACTGTCCTCACTCACTGTGTCCCTACAGCAGACATCTCTAATTGCATGGCCAGTAAAATTTATAAAGCATCTGTGGGACATTTTCAGTTAGGAAGAGAGGAGTCTACTACTTTTAGATGCCTGAGTTTTAGGCAGAAGTTGAATACACTGAATTCTGCCATTAATCCCCTAAGAAAATCAGGTTAAAAGTAGCCTTATGCTCCATGCATAAGCCTCATGCTCCATGTAGTATGCAGCTTTTATTGTCTGAGTGAAAAACTAATAAGATGTGAAAGATGCTTTTAAAAGAGAAATTGCAAACGCAATGACTGATTTGATATTGACTAATGTCACATCTACAATAGAGAAGATCAGTATGGCCAAGAGGATGAAAATTAACAGACTGCTCCATCCAGCTAAACATCTAGAACCAGATTTCCCTCCTCATGTTGAAAAGTCCATTTCATAAAAGATTATAGACAGAAGAGGCCCAAACAGAAAACTTACAATATAAGCAAAGCATTTTGGCATAAGACTTTAAGAATGCAGAAAGATTATCATTTTGTGACTCGCAGATTTCTGTTGTACATTTGTGCTTAGGTAATCTCTTTCCAGATGTACATCTTTTGTTTAAAATGGCTTATGGCTAATTCTTTTTGATTCACAGAAGGATTTGATTGAAAAGAGTGAATAAAGCTGGAGAAACCTTACAAATGCAATGGCTGGGATCTTTCTTTTCAGTTGCCAGGGCAGAGGTTTCCATTGTTTGTTTGTACAATAATTTATCTGGAACAGCAGAGGGTGTTTTCAATGAATGAACCACCTGTGCAACAATATAGGAAACAGAAGAAAGATAGCTTTCAGCATTAGTTATTTGTGTATGTTTAAAAAAAAAAAAAAAAGAAATATAGTTTATCTCTTAAATAACGGGATGATTTTTGGAGGATCACTTGGGAATACACTATAGTGAAATGCTACATCAGTTCCTTTCCATGTGCACACTCTGTGCCAGTGAGATTTCTCAATTAGATGTTCTGTGATAAAATGTAAACTTCAGTCTTTAGGCAATCATGCTGAAAACTCCTGTGACTAACTGCTCTTGTTCTTGCATTTGATCATTGCTAAAGTACAGCAAAAGCGTAGTGAAAGTGCCTTATACTTACAACTGCCCACTTTTTTCCTGTCACTTCCTTTCCTAACTTCTTTCTCCATTCAGCCATTCCATTGCCAGTAAGAAATAATCTGAATCTTTTCATGATTACTTTAGTTGTGTAACAGATCTCTATGTATAATGGGGAAGGAGTGAATAGAATGAATTATAATAATACATATTAGAATTAAAGTTCATTTTCAGGAATCTGGTAAAAAAAAAAAAAAACTGGCTTGAAAACTTTTAGTTATTTAAAACTTTTCTATTTCACTTTCGACTGTGCTTCAAAAAGAACAAAATGTTTTTTGTTTGTTTTCCAAAACAATCATACATAAAAAGTTAGAATTTCCATAAACCTCATCAAAATATGAATAAATTGAACTGTGCAATCCCTTTCATACCTGAAAATGTGTACAAAATAACACCCTAATTTTGAAAATAGCTTTAGTCAGCCAGCTTTTTATGTATCTGCACCCATGTTTCCCAACCTCAATTGCTTACTTATGGCTTATTTATTTCTTAATGTACTTATCTACAGAGGAATATGTGGTTTTAATCTTCCTAAAACACAGTGAGCCTCCCAAAGTCAAAACAGAGAGATTTTTTGAGTTTAGTATTTCTAGAAGCTTATGCTGAATTTTTAAAACTTTGAAAAAAAAATTCCATTGTAACTTTACACTTTTTTCTTGAAAATTCTATCATGTATAAAGCACATGGTATTTGTGTGCTGGCTGAAAACTTATGCCTTCTTTTCTTATTTTGCTTCCCTTTTTAGTATGTGAATGAGGATAGTTAAGGGTGAAAGCAGTTTTATCACTCAAAAGGATTTGTCAGGGCCATGTAGGTATTTCCAGTGAAGCATCCAGATAGAGGGCTCCAATTACTGTCACTACTGCTACACATTCATCTGGTGGCCAACTCTTGCACAAGGAAATAAAGGGAGGAGAAGAGAGCTGTGGTGTGTGTGCCCAGTGTGTGAGCACATTCTTCTGAGTGCCAAGTACGTCAGAGTGGGAAGCAGCAAGGGAGGGGAACATAAAGCCCATCTCACATATACTGGGAGGGCTGCGTTTGACTCCACTGCAGTTACTTCTGATTTACTCAAGTGTCAGCTGGAGAAGGACCACAACCCATGCTTTAAAATGTTTTTATATGCTCCTCTGAGTAAAAAACTTGGAGGACTTTGTGAAAACAAGCTACTGTTGCTGATTTGCCAGGTAGGCAACCTCTCTGAGCTCTGGTTTAGAGCTGATCCAAATAAAATGTTTCTCACAGCTATGACTGTGTTGCACTAATTCAACTAGAATAAACAATTACATCAGAAAAATGTGTTTACTTTGGTTCTGGGCCACAGAGACTGGGCCCAAATATGATGTAGAACATATGCCTGTTATTGCTTATAAGGACAAATAATTTTACAGGTGGACTTCAACATTCCTTCCTTTTGCTAAGTATACTCCTCCTGGCAAAGTACCTGGAATGTCTGTTTGTTATTTATGGAATTATACATCAAATTTCTTATTTAAATAGACAGTGTAAACAGTAACTCTGAGATTAGAAACAAACATAAAAATTTATTTCTCTCTTTGTTTACAGGTACATAACTATGATGCTTTCATTAAAGCTACACCTGTTTTTACCAACGAGGACTGACATCTTCAGCTCCTCAGTAATCTTGCACTGGGGTAACTCAGAAATAAAATAATCAAAATTTCACTCATGTAAAGAGAAGATTAAAATCAGTTGTGTACTTTTTTTTACTGAATTCATCAAAGGCTTGATCCAGACAGTCAAAAGCAAATGGAAAGACATTTAGTGAGACTGTTGGTTCATGTCATACAATATCATTTCAGTCTAGAATTTTCCTCTCTACTAGCAAGGAAGTTAAACAGAAACATTACACCATTTTTGTTTCCCTAAGTTTAGCCATAGTGCTCCAGTATGAAGGTAAAGGAATTATAAATTGGAGTTTAGTTTAAAAATGCCTGGTCTAAAGTATCTGAGTAAAGGTCCTTTGTTTATTGGTAAACCTTCTATTGTTAACAGAGTTGAGTATAAACAATCAGTATGGGTGAAGTTTTAAGAGTAAATATAGGGGATATATCTGAATAAGGTGTGATATGTGCTTAAGCCATTGTAACACAGCAGGTTTAATACATATGAAACAACAAAACACTTTTTAAGCTGCGATTTAGAAATTAGATTTAAAATTACAGTGAATAAAACTGAGTCTAAATTCTGCCCACATTTGTGTCAAACTTGTGGTTGTTTCAATCTGAAGGTCTAGGTTTAATCTATTGAAAAAATATAATGAGAACTATACAGATTTAAACTACATCAAAATTGTATCTGTCCTTCAGTTTGAGAATATCTTCATCACAGAAAGATTAAAAATAGGAATCTTTAGCTAGTACCAGTGCCACTAGCCCATACAAAATTAAGCCATAAACACTCATTGGAGTGGGTGGGAGGTTATTGACAAGCCAAATTGGATGAAATAAGGGTATTTCTGAACTTTTATTTTGTTTTTAAATTCAAACCATAATCTTTCCTTAAATTTTAGAATTGGGAGAAAATAAACTGAATTTCTAGGATATTACAAGAGCAGCTGCTAATACATTTTTTCCTAGCCAACCTGATCTCTCCTAAGAATGCTCCCATGAGATGTCAACCCCAGAAAACACCAAAGGCATTGAAATTATCCACATGAGCCTTTGGAATGCTTTTGAGGTTCACCTACTTCTCCCACATCTGGAGATGCCTTCCATTTCCTTCACTAACCATGTGTAGGGTCCTATTGAAGTGACTAACAGCAGACTACCTGATGACCTAGTGATGAATAGTGACCACCTCATGAGAGTAGATGGGACAAATTGAAGTCCCCTAAGGGAATTTTTTAATACTTATCCATCTGTCCTGAACAAATTCAAACTTGGGTCAAAACAATGTGCCTTATTCCCCAGGCAGCTGCATTCCCATGCAACAGACTTTTACATTCCTTCCAAAACCCATGAAGCTTTTCAGTGCTTGCTGAAACTGATGGAACACTCACAAGGGCTTGATGATCTGGTTTCTATCTAACAGAATAGGAATATGTATTCACCGTAAAGTTTGAGTGTTGTCATTTCTGGATGTCAAATTTTGCTATGGGTAGAACTCATTTTTCCAGAGAAATAATTATATGTCCAAGAAGAACATAAAAGTCTCCTTTGCTGTGAAAATCAGCTCTGTGCAGTCTCCAGGTATGGAGTAAAATCAGCCCTAACATGAAGAGGCACCTCTGAGAATGTTGTTCTTCCTGACAGAAAGTGAACTGCCATCCTCCCATGCAAAACAGCAGAAAAATCCAATGTTTTCATAAATGATATGCAACCTAAACTGCTCCTTTTTGTGTTGTATGAGTTGAAAAAGGGTTAAAATGTTACTGGGAATGTCTTCATTCTGCACATTAAGGAAAAAACTTATAATAAATTATGTTTGTGTGCTTTTATTAACCCTTGAACTGCTGCTGAGCAATGCATGTGTTTGAACAAGAGTTGAAATGCTATTAAAATATTTGTTTAAATACTTTACTACAGCCTAAGAATTGAGGTCTAAAGCCTCTGGGATTTGGAGACTCACAAGAAAGTTAACTGAAGGAAGTCTGGGAGAGGTCAGCATGCTTAAGCACACTCCTACAAAATCTTCCACCTCCCTTATCAGCTTTAATAAACTTGACTCCTACTTTCTGTTCTTGCAATTCAAAGGACCCATGCAAAGATTTCCCAGCTATGTAAGCTGTGTTCACAGCAATCTCATCTTTGCTCCATGAATGTAGAGTCAGTTAAATGTCTAAACTTTGGGCTTATTTGCTATTGGTTTATTCCAATTTTACACTTTCACAGTTGGCTGCTTTCTGTAGCATTAGGCTACACAAGAAGCAAGCCACCTGCAGATTTTATTAAAAATGACATGGGTTGTGAAACTACAATATTACCTCTGATTTCCTTTACTCAAATGAAATATTTTTTCTCCTGTGAGACATATCTTTTCTTGTTTTCGCATTTCATACATTTTAGCCAGATTTATCTCATGCCAAACAGTAAAACAGTTCTCACAAGCACTGCTTATTACCCAGTTCACACAATTCTCCCTTTGCCTATGCCCTTAAGTCTTTAACCACTAGAAATCAAATATCAGAGTCACACCTGCTTTTTCTTTCTGGCTTAAGAAATGTTTTAATCTTTTGACCTGATAGAAATCTCCAGCAAGAAGGTCAGAGCCCTGTGAACAGGGTTACAGTGCTCCTGGAGAGGGTGGGAGATGTCATTCCAGAATCTCACAGGGTAAAGGGGAACACAACCCTCCCTTTGCCAGGGAGACTTGGTCCCAGTGGGAGCTTTCGCCAGGGGTTTTGAAAGAAAGATGCCATAGAAATATTTTGTGAAGATTCTTTTCTTGGAGCATGTTGGTACTTCCTGAGAGGCCTCCAGTATTGTAATTCCCTGAGGATTTGAGAGACATCTTTCTTTCTTTTAGAGCCTACTTGAGTCCAAGCACAAACTAGGTGACAAGCCACCCACTAATGTCAAAACTGAGCTAGTTCTCTATGTGAAAACTACCCAAACACCAACAGTGGGATTCATCTCACCCAAATATACATCTCTGCAATGTAGAAAACCATGCCTCAGCTAGTACACTTTGCCAGAGTTTTTGATTGTTAGTGAAGTCTTATCACATCTAGTTCAGGTATTTACTTCAGGATGAGATGACTGTCACCTTAGAAGCAACTGTTTCCCTTCACAGATGAAAAGGGAGTGTTGGCAGCAAGCTCAGGCTGAGATCCCTGCAGTGCAGATGACTGAAGGTGGGCACATGAACTCCACCTCCACACCTAAAGAATATTCATGCCAGCAACACTGCACCTGGGGGCCACGTTCTGGCCACTTTTGTGAGTGGACTTGGGTGTTTAATCCTTTATGGAACATAAAAGTAAGTTACACTAAAGACAGAGAGTCTTAAGCACCTTTTAAAATATTAACTTCCTTTTGTTATGGTAGGAGCGGAGCAACCAGGTGGTCATGTTAAATATAATCTTACACATTCCTTTTCTTAGTCTAGGAGAAATACATGCACTTTCAAGGAATGTTATACTGTTAGTTTTTGGTGCTCAGGTTTATGAGGGAGCTTTCGTAAACAACCAGGGAGTTCAACCTATCTTATGCTCTCTGATTAGATTTAGTTCTTGGTGAAAATTATTTCCTGAGAACATGAAAGTGGCTTTTGGGTTAAGACTTCTAAATAAGGTTTAGCCAGCATGTAGTCTGTGACCACCTACGTTCAGTGACTGTTGTACACAGTATAAATAAATGACTCTAAGATATTCTGTATCACTGATTTCTCCCCTGATAGAAAGCTGGGTTGAAAGCTTTCCAGATCCATCAAAACTGGGCAATAGTGTTGTATTTCAGGGTCTATCCTTACTTTCCCAAATGTGCACAACTGCCATTAATTTTCATTGAAATCATTTGAACTCAAATGCAAAATAGATGTTACTTTGAGATGCATTCAGTTAATATATGAGAACCTTGTGAGCCTTAGATTCAGTCTGGGTTGTGAGTGGGTTATTTGTTTGCTCATTTTATTCCTTATTTATAAAAGGGATGACGGCCCACCCAGTGGAATTTTCCCATCAAAAATAGTATGAAACAGGATAATGGAATGCAAGATTGATTAGATGGTGTGCTTGTTGGCAATGGGTGCATGTACTCCTTAATCTTAATGGATCATAAAAAAAAATCCTTTCATATTTGCCATAATGCATGTGCTAAGTTGTGGGTTCCTAGCCAATGCAAAGAAATATTCTATGATTTCCAGAGATGCAAAGAAAGAATTTCATAGAGCACATAAGTGGAGCCTCTGTTTAAATGCATAAAGATAATTTCTTAATTATGGCAGTGATATTCATTAAAAAGTTTTCCAATAGTACATGCAGTTCCCACACTGGTGTCTCTCCCACTGTCTGACAGACAGACAGCTTGGTTACACATGCTCAGAAAGGAGGGTGGGGGCCCAGATTCTTGGCTGTCTTGAAGTGGCCACATCCTGCCATCTGCTGCATCCTTCTGCTGTTGGCAAATCCAGGGAAGAATGTTTCTGAGGTGTCTTAAAATACTCTGCACCTCTGCAGAAATGTTTTATGTAGGGACAAGTATACAAGTGCCTTCAGGGAGAGAGAAACCAACTTAAAATACTTAGGAAAAAAAATATAATTTTTTAATTCCTAGATTTAAAGAAAAGATCACAGAATCACAGAATATTCTGAATTGGAAGGAACCCACAAGGATCATCAAATCTAACTCCTTGCCCTACACAAGACAGCGACAACAATCACACCATGTACCTGAGAACATTATCCAAACACTTCTTCAGCTCTGTCAGGCTTGGTTCTGTGACCATTTCCCTGGGGAGTCTGTTCCAGTGCTCAGCCACCATCTGGGTGAAAAACCTTATTCTAATGTCCAACCTAAACCTCCCCTGATGCAACTTCAAGCCATTCCCTCAGGTCCTGTCACTGCCACCACAGAGCAGAGATCAGTGCCTGCCCCTCCTCTTCCCCTCTTGAGAAAGTTGTGAGGCAAAATGTGATGAGGTTTCTCCTAAATCTCCCCGAAGCTGAACAGACCAAGTGACCTCAGCCATTCCTTACACGGCTTCCCAAGGCCCTTCACCATCTTTGCAACCTTCCCTGGTGCTCTCTAACAGTTTAATGTCTTTCCTACACTGTGGCACCCAAAGCTGCCCCCAGCACTGGAGGTGAGGCTGCCCCAGTGCAGAGCAGAGCAGGACAATCCCTTCCCTTGCCTGGCTGGCCATGCTGGGCCTGATGTCCCCAGGACAGGGTTGGCCCTCCTGGCTGCCAGCGCACTGCTGGCTCATGTTCAACTTGCCAGTGACCAGGATCCCCAGGTCCCTTTCCCCAGCAATGCTCTCCAGCCCCTTTTTCTCAAGTCCTCTAATCTGTTAATGTCTCTCTGCAGCACCTCTCAGCAACTCCTAATTCTGTATCATCTTCAAACTTTCTGATTCCTATAGATATTTCCAGAATTCTCATCCTGATAGAGGGTTAGTGTCTAAACTTTACCGTGTTTAGTTGATCACAGGAGTGATCAACTGTGAGGATTTAATCATTGAGATCTTTATAAAACTTCTAAGTCAAGAAAGAATCCAAGTTCATATAGTAAAAAAAGAGAGGCACCTTCTCCTTGGATCACCTTTTACTGTTGCAATCACAGCAACTGCACAATTGTTTTTTTAATTTACATGTAAAATTAACTAACAATTTCATGATATTTTTTCATTTTCCTACTCCATTTCTCTATCTCCCTTTTTAAAAAATTAACTTGGGCTTTCTTCCAGTAATTTCTTTGTTGCCTAAGAATTCATACTTTAAGTTTCTCACTTCTTCATCTCATGTGACCAAGATTCTCTCCTGTTCTTTAGCTGTCATTTAATATGAAAAGTATCATGCTACCTAAAAAACCCTCTTAATTTTCTGGAAGCACCCTGGAAATGAACTCAAGAAAGTAAAAGAACAACAGTACCCCCTCTGACAGCTGAACGTGTTGTTTTTTAAAACCAGAAGGTCTTAGAACTCAGTCTTTTGATTGGTATTTCACACCTGAAGAACTTGTGTGAAACAGGAATGAATTCTGTACAAATAAGCCTAATGAAAAGTCCTAACCTTTATAGTATGGTTCTTGTGCCATTTTGTCCTAGGAAAAACTTCTTTGGATGATGGCCCTCTATTATTTTAGATGCTAGTATTTTCTAAATTCAGTGTTAGTTTTAGCTACAAAATATTTGAGCATTTCTTTTTGATTGAGCAAAATCCCCTCTGAAATAAATGATAACTTTACTTCAATAGGTATGTTCAGGCCAGGCCCCAATTAATCAGCACTGACATTTACAAGAATCACTGCTCTCTGCTATGCCAAAGGGCTTGGGTTCAATTCCCAGGGGCAGAGGATTTGAACCTATTTAATCATAAGGACTTCTTACGACTACTTTTCTCTGTCATGTAGCCCAGTTTTTAATGGAAAAACACTATAGAGCAATTAGTATGTTTACAAAATAACAGAAAAATGTAACCTTCTGAAAAGAAAATTCTCTCCATAGATTGTAAATGTCCACAAAACTTTTTTTTTTTTTTTTTTTTTTTTTTTTTTTTTTTTTTTTAACTGCATGTGCCTCTTCTGAACTGGCATTACAACTTCTGATGTAAAGTTTATTTGAAATATGCCATTTAAAGTGGGGTCTATTCTGCAATGTTTTGCTGCATTGCATTATTTTTCTTCTCTTGATACTAAGGTGACTTCTAGAAGAGTAAAACATATGCATATTCCTTAATATTGTCTAAGGGGAAGCTAGAAACTATGTCATGAAAAATTGATCACGTGAAAATTATATCTGACCTGCTACAAACTGCAAAGTTTGCAGAGTATCTCTTGAAATAATGCAAAGCCCAAAGCCCAAAACTATACCAGCAACTGTGCTAACAATTTAATAGTAAAAATTAAAACTAGCAATTATCATCACAAATGGATAATGCCAGGCAGGAGATCTGCTCTCCAATTCTAGTTTTGCAAAAAAAACCAGCCTTGTCTGCAAAGGAGGAAATGGTTCATGACATTAACTTTCTTTTCTACAACTGCATAGGGAGGTTTCACAGGCTGCCTTCATGACCTGGACTATCGAAGAACTGGAGATCCCCAAAAGGACAATCTCTCTGCAGATTTGGAGGTCTGAGCCTGGATTTTCTTAATTCTTGACTTTCACATACCTCTGTGATTCCATCAGCTGCCAAAACTTCATTCCCATCAGGAGGATTTGTAAAAACTGCAGGCTGTCAAGGCTGCCAAATTCTGGGACAAATTGTTCCCTTCAGAGAACTTTGGAGAAGACATAAACACAGGACTGATAATTATATTATGAAATAATAAGAATATTTTCTTGGGTTTTTTGGGCCAACAGGGGGAGAAGAAATTATAATGATAAAATATATGAAATCAGATTTGCACTTTCTTCAAAAATCATCTCTAAAAGGCCAGGTATCCACACAAGTCTGTGTGAAACATTAAAAGCCTCAGAACTTAAGAAACATCTTTCTTTTTCATTCATATCCCAGCACATGGTACAAAATCCAGTGATACTGCAGGTGCATCTTTGTTTGCAGCTGCCGATACACTGTCAGCCAGACAATATATCCTGTAGGGTCTTGTAGTCTGAGCGAATTGTGCTGCAGCTGCAAAGTTCATTCCTGTTCATCTGGATGGGTTTTTAACAATGGTCTCTGCTCTCCCCACTGCCCAAACAAAACTATCTATAAATGGAAAACTCCCTTCCTCTCCCTCCAAGGCCCTGAGGTAGCAGAATGAAGGCAGCACACATGGTGCTAAGTGTCTCAGAGCTAAAACATGCTTAATACATGCAAATACCAACATTAACCATTATGAACAGGCATGATTTATGTGCCTGTCAGCAAGACATCAATCATGACTGCAGAGAGTCAGCAGCAGTATCAACAACAGTAGCAGGAGTGGAGGGTCAGAGCCAAGATGGGATGGTCCTTCCCAGCCACCCAGGGGGAAGAGAAAGATGGATGAAGTAGTAAGAATCCCCAAACAGTGTCTTTTAGGAAAAGGGATGCTAAATTTAAAACCATCTCTTGAGCCCAGTCAATGTCTAATATTATTTCTATGTTAGATCTATAAGAGGGAACCAGCAGGGACATTTGGAAATGCCATTGGAGAAGGGACCTGCACATATCAAAAAGAAGACAGGGTTTTAAAACTGTGACATCAAAGGTATTTAAAGGGATCTTTTCAAGAGATATTTTTACCAGTGGGATCTGATTTACTTTCCTGTGCAGATGGCAAGTGTATTTGACTGTGAAACCTTTCTTTACCACAAATTAGAGCCAAGAAAGAAACTGCATCAGAGCTTTCTTTGTACAGATGATAGTAAAACTCAGAGAGCATACATCTAAGGCCATTCTGTGATAACTAACTTTGGCTTCTGAGTAATCTAGAAAATACCAGTTCATGCTGAGTAGGGTTGGGAACTTGTTACATTTTCAACTATTTTTTTTGCTCTTTGTAGTTGGCAGGAGAAGGCTTAGCTAGAGGAGATATTGGCTGAGATGTCAGTAAAAACAATGATGTTTTATTTAGATATCTCAGGCTGTACTTGCAGCTGGCTGGAGACACTAGATAAAAGATAGTTAGATTTTACTAATAAACTGATAGGGAAGGAAATTGACATCCCTGAAAAAATCTGTCAAGGACAAATAGAAACAATTCTGTCTGAATGTGTTAAGAATAACTGATTTGGCATATTTTTTTCCAGCTGCGACATATAGCTGATGTCTCACAATTGCCTAAAAATGGATTGCCTTTCAAATTTACAGGCTCAGACAAATGCAGGTAGCATCTCATCCCCAAACTGGGTGACTAAGATCAAATTATGAATAAACCTTTTGAAAGCAAAGGCGAAATTACTACTGACAAGAACAAAGCCAAAAATACATCACTTTTTTTTCTGTCTTGCATGGCACAAAAGATTCTGCTAAAACATATCCTCAGACCAGCACCTCAGAGATATTGAGGAAGCTGATGAAATTTCTCAGCAAAGAAGCACAGGAAACATCATAAATATATTGCAAGTTGTTCAAAGAAATATAAAAAAATAGGTATGGAGAAAGGCAAAAGAATGTATTCATTACAAAGGGAGGAAAGAGAATCCAGTTGAGGTTACATTTTCTGAGAGCACAAATATCCAAATTGTGCTTTAAACAGTTGACATCTTAAGAAATGTGAGCAAGTGTAAATAGCAGTATAAAGCAGGGGGAAATTCTGATCAAGTCACACAGTACAAAAGACCTAATAACACATGCTGTTGTGTGATGACAAATATTTTAAGAATTTTTTGCTTGTTTTCTTAATAAATATTGTAAACTGTTACAGACTTTCTGGGCTCTGCTCTAACCTTCTCAACTGTAGAGCATTTTCTGATTTTAGTTGACAGAAATTAACAAAGTCCAACTGCATGGTTTAAGTGTCCACTTCATATATACTTTTCTGTAGTTCTTTAAGAGTCAAATTAATCCATGTAAATGCAAAACAAAGTTGACAATTTCTGCTTTTCCATTCCATTGCTGAACTTCTCTTGACTGATGAAGCACGTGTGGATGATTACCAAAGGAAATATTCAGGATTTTTAAGGCTGCAGGGAATTTTTACTCTGCATTACCTTTTGATAACTTCTGTTTGTATTAGTCTCTCTCTCATAGCCAAGCAGTTTGGATGGAAAGACTGATATTAATGGAAAATTGATTATATTTATTTGCTTTTTTTTTTCACTTATTAACTGCCTTCATTGTTAAGTTCACCTCATTTATAGCTTGATTTGGCCACAGGACTTTTGAGGCACAATTCCCTAAAAAGAGAATTCGGAGTGAAATCATTGCTTAAATAGTGCCACAAGAAACAGTATGTTATCAACTCTAGATATGGAGGGTAGCTTTTATACTCTGTAAAATTCTCAACACACAGCTTTGCCTAATAGGAAGTTAACTCATGCTAAAATATGATTGCTAATTTATTGACTTATTGTTTCCAGTTTTAATTAATATTTATTCTTAATGTCTTTTTTTCCCAGATCTTACACAAATTGTCCATGTAATAAAATGTTTTCTGATCACAAGCCAGTCATAACTGAAAAACAGTTTCTTCTACTTTACACATTATTTCTGGTTTTTGTTCCAGACTTTCTGTACATATTAGTGTTATTAATCAGCTCAATGGAGTTCAGTGAGCTCTATTAAAATAAAATACCCCCTTTTTGCAATCAATCCCCTCAGAAATTTTGACCAGGGAATTAATTTTTACCCTAAGTAAAGTTATTTGGATCAGAAATAAAAAATGTATGAAAGAATTTCATTCAGCTCCTTGGACAACATGAAAATTGAAAGTTTGGGTTTTTATATGTGCATAGCAAGATTTTCTGTTACATTTGATACTTGAAAGACAAAGAAAGAACAAACATCATACAAGATTTAAGCATTCAGTCAGTACCCACAGTTTTCCTTGACTCCCACAAGTCAAAGAAACACTCAAGGATGTAAGTCACAATTCTAGCAGGCTGTGAGTTCCCAAGGTTTTTATAGCTGAATCTCAGTCATAAATCTATCCATTGCTTCATTTCTCCTCTTCCTGTGTCCTTTGTGCTCTTTCATAAAACTGCCTTCCTCTAGAGTATATTTGCATGTCACTGGAAAGGCCTGTCTCTTTAGGTTAGAAGCTAATTTTTAGGTTACAGTTATCCTAAGCACATCAGTTACATCTTAAGAGTGAAAAAAACTTGCCATTTTTACACAGTATTTTATGCAATATTATGCTGTGGTATTTCTAAATAGAGCAGCTAAATTAGTACAATCAGTTGAGCTTTACTATCCAAAAGTAGAAATCCTATGGCAAACCTACTAGTATTAACATGTCTTTCTCTTTGGTGATGAATGATCTTCTGAAGACCTAAGCTGTCAGAAGATACCGAGGTGAATTTCTCACATGAAACAGAAATATGTGCAACTTCTAGGAAAAAAAAAAATCAGATACTTTTGTATACAATGGGTAACCCCCCTGTAACTTGTTTTGCATAAAGGCAACTACTGAAGGCACCCAGGAAATACAAATACTCTTTAAGAAGGCTTTGCCTGTACTCTGTCTTCATTACAGTAAAATGCATTGTTCAAAATTTTTCATGCTAAATTACTCTGACAATTTCCCTCACACATATTGTGAGACTGAGTCTAATATGCTAAAGACCTTTAACAAGAAGTTTTTCTCTTTACTAAGCATGTATGAACATTAATACTTGTCTATATTTAGAGGGTTTTTTGTATAGATCAACTGGTGTAAATATAGCAGAAAGCCTTTTGCAGTAAAGGTATTTTTTAACACCTTAACATCTTCTTTTCTTGTAAGATTAAGATCATAAAGAAAAAGGAAGTGTTTGTCAGTATAACTGCACCTGGAAAGGAAACAAGCAAACAAATGCACACCTATATGTATACCTGTGTCTCACTGTTGTCATTTTTAAGTATAGACAATACTGGTTTAAAGTAAAAGGATGACTAATAGGGGAAGATTTCTGTTCTCAGATACATCAATATAAAATCTGAGCACATAGCTCAGATGGCTCACATTGCCAGAGATGCTGTAGCTCTGGCAAGAGTTATCTTTATGAAGGAATTACATTTGCCCAGTGTTATGGAAGAGGTAAAATAGAGTTAGAAAATGCTTTTTACCATTATTTTTCCTTAAAATGTTTTTAGCCTCCTAAATTATAAACTCAGTATGACTGTAAAGAATTTTAGAATGGACTTTGTTCTGTTTTGAGAATCAAAAAAGAGTCATAGGTAGAAGGGGGTTGGGTGTTTCTGCATGTGTGTATGTGGGGGGGAAGTGGCTTTGAAAATATCTTCTTATTCCAGATCTGTGTATGACTTTCAGAATATGCTCTTAATCCTGGTCCGTTTATGCATCTTGTGTAGTCAGGTAAGCTAAAAGTATCTGTAAAACAGTCAGATATATCAGAAATTATAAATACATGTCAAAATATCTTCAGAATAGCAATCAAAATCTCATGAGCACTTGCAATAGACCACCTAGAAATATTTCCAGAAAAACAGAATCTAATCTGTGGCAGAACCAACTGTACCCGTGGACAGATCTTGGAAGTTTCAGGTAACATCTGTAAACTAAACAGTGCCAAGACCCCTGGGCTGGCCAAGTGTGGCACAGTTTGGCCACATCTGTGAAATTAAGGGGGTTTTAGCTTAAATTGTAACTCCACCCAGACTGCCTCCTGGCAGTGATCCCCCAGCAGTGTTGACTCCTGCACATTATCTAGGAATGCTTGGGAAGGGGTTAGCTGGAGAGGGTCAAAGCCATTCCAGGGTCTGTGCTAACAATTTTACAGTGCAGAGTTTCAGTGTCTGGGAATGTTTCCAGGTAGTCTTTAACTTGCCATTATAAAAGCAGTTTCAGAGCTCCAGAAGTTGAGCTCCTCAGCCAGATGTTATCTGGCTACATCTCCTGTCATATTTCCTTTTCTAGTGTGGTTTGTCCTGTACTACTGGGAGGGGAGGGGAAGGAAAGAGAAAGGGCAAGGGAGGGAAAGAAGTTTTCTCTTCAAATTTATTCACTTTGACATCATTAGTCTACGGACATCACAGTTGAAGGAATTCTGACATTTTCCACCTGTTCATATTAGTAATTGCAGAGGAAAGGTAAGAGAATAATAGGACAAAAGACTGTCTTTCTTCAAGGTCGTAAGTATTCTTAAGGCTTTAGTATCATACAAATGAAAACCAGATATTTGTACCTATATTTTTGTTTAAAATCTAACAATATTTTATAAGATTGGCTAAAATTAATAATAACAGCATCTTTTATGTCAAATATACTCATTTGTGTAAAGCTGAAACAAGTGTTACTTTCTTGCTTTAGATGGTGGTGGAAATATAATCTTCCTTATTGCTGACAGAAAATCTAGGAAGTTCAGTCCTCACACCAAGAAGGTTTAATGTTCTGCTGCTAGTGGCCATGTGTTTCACTTAGAAATGTTAGGAATATCTTTTTTCTTCAGTTTTTGTATCTTCCTCTGGCTTTGCCTTCATAGGCAATCAAAGCAGAACACAATTCTAATGTTAGCTATTTAAAAATTAACATCAAATACCATTATCTAATTCTGAATGACTCCTAATGGACTTCTGAGAGAAGAAAGGAGTGCAAAGTGACCTATCAAAGACAATCTCTAGACAAGAATGTCAATGTGATGAGAAAAAACTGCTTGTGTACTTCTAAGAACATCTAGCTTTTAGAGTGGGATGGGTGTGCCCAAACCAGTCAGTGGAAACAGTCCCTGATATTTTCATACTCTAAGAGTGTGCCCAGTGATCATTTAGGGAAAATATGAAATTACCCAGGCAAATACATCAGGCACCACTCTAGAAATCAAATATGAGTGGTGAATAAATTTGTGCCCTGAAAACACACTCTGTCATAGTTTGATTTAGTAGTGAGGCATGGCCATTAAGAGTGATATGGTTTAGAATTCTCATAACAGAAGAGTTGCAGTGAAGAAAAGGAGTGGAGTTCAAAGATGTAAATAAGGTGAGAGCATTGGTAACACAAGGAGTATTATGATAAAACATACCAGCCTTCAACACAGTAACTAATTACTAGACTCATTTAATCGGATGATTAACATTCCATCTTGGATTCCTAGTTGGGAATGACTCATACACAAAGCCTTAAAAGTCTTCAAACTCTAGATACTTGCCGTCCTCACCTTCCCTTTTTCCTCAGTACAAATATTGAGTTTTTTGTGAAACAAAAACTGAATTGCTGCAATCTAAGTTTTTTACAGCAAATTAAAGCTAATTTACCTCGTAATTCTAGACTCTGAAGTGCAGAATTCACTTCATAAACAATTTTTTCTCTCATACAACAGGGCAGTACAGAGCATTCAATGTATTAGCCTTATGAGATTTTTTGCTATCCTACTTATGAGTAAAAAGCCTTAAGAGGTAGTCATACCAAGAGCTCACCAGCTGATAAGTGGTGCCTGACTGGGGATGTGCTCCACTAACACTCTAGTGCAAATTACGTGACCTCAAACCGTGTTTTTGAGAACGTAGAACTCATTACTCTAATACCAGAGTCATTCTATAACTCCCATTCATGTTTCCAAAGCTTCGATGGGAAGTTTTATCTATGAGACCTGTAAATGGCGAGATGAAGCAATTGAGTCAGAAAAATGGTTTGCAGCCAGTCAGAGGGATGGACAGGAGTCGTCAGAAAGTCAGACACAGACAGGAGTAATCCAGGACCAAAATTTCCAAGAGATGCATATTTTCAGTACTAATCTTAGAAAATCATAAAGAAGAAACAGTTCTTTGTGACCAAGCTGAAGTATTATCCAGTATTTGCTGAATACTAACATGACTTGACTTATTCCTATTCATTTTCTGGAATAAAGCTTCTAGTACTGATCTATGAAAACACCTAGTACTGATCTATGAAAACACCTAAAAGCAGATAAAATCTTAACATCTTTGATCAGCCTCTCCACAGACAATGCTGATAGCTTTTTTTGGACTGAAATGTTCACTCCCTAGTGAAGCTAAAAGCCATAGGCTTTAATGATGGGAGACCTCCTTCTGCATGGAGCCATCTGCCTGAGGCACAGTGAGCCTTAGGACTGTTTACCATAGATGGATCTACAATGCTCTACACAGTAAGATGCTGGCACAGTGTTCACAGTATGCTATGAACACTAGGAAGCCACAGCAATATTGGTCAGTTCTTCATAACTTCATTTCCCAAATGTTCGTAATTAAACAATTTTTATTTAAGTAATCAGCATGAAATCCTTAGCTTTGTTTTTGCAACCGGTATTGTGTTTATGGAGCCAAATATTGAAAACTTTGATACTGAATACCTTGTATGTGTTAATTTTGGCAACCTTTAAAGATTCTGTAGATGCCTTGCTATGTTACCACCACCCTTCAACCCCCCTGGCCATCCGTCCCTCCAAACCACAGAGACATGTTTCTCTTTTAATACTTTCTTGCAGTATTTCTCATGAAAATCACAGGGAATCGTGTGTGATTTCAGCAGAGTGAAACTTGATCTCAAAGTGTCTGTAGGACCAGAAGTTTTTAAAGAAAACATTTCTTAAATCTTGTGTTCACTGCTGCTTCAGCAGGCCAATTAGACTTGATGGGAATTCTAGAAAGCTGTCGCCAGGCATTGCAGCAGGAATAGCAAACAAGGCCCAAAGCAAATAAACGAATGGGTAAAGTGTGGCCATCCTCAGAACCTCCTTGCTGATGACCTTCTCGTCTTTGCAAAGGGATGCTGAAGGTACTGGATGAAGGGACTCCAGGTTAATTAGATTTGACATTAATTAACAGCAGCAATTACTAGAGAGTAATTAATCAGGGAAAGTCTCCAAACAGAAGGAGAATAAATAAACGGGTGGTAACATTCTGATCCATTTACCCCCCTAGATAAGGATGTGCCCCAGGTGTCAGGCTGAGGTGGGACTAATCTGTCTTGCTCAGTTTCTCCCTGGAACTTGGGTGACTCTTCACACATCCATCTTCCTTCGCATGGAGACAAACAAGCATTCACTAAGCCATTAATAGCACCATTCCTATAAAAACTCAGGATAGAAAAACATTAAAATTCCTCTGTTCTTCCCACATTTTTTCTTTAATTCCACACCCCCCCCTTCTTAAAGAACACTTCAACAAAGTTCTGAGAATGCAAATAACATTTTTCTGCTTTCATTAACTAAAATAATTTCAATACCCTACTAGTAGTGCTTTCTACATCCACAGCCAGCAGTTTTTCATTGCAGCTAATACCAAAAATTTCAGCTATTTAATTTGTAAAAGAGCAAGTTTCCTGGTCTTCATTCTCATCTAGGCCAATGGTATGGAATCACATGCAATGTCCAAAAAAACTACGGTGAGCACAACAAGCTTATTTAGGAATCATCCATGGCCTTACTACAAGCACAGGCACTTCCATTGCCCTGGGGGCAGCTCACTAGGCTGAGCTGTGATGCAGCTTCTGCTCCTCTGCACTGATCCACAAGATCCTGTACCTGGCACAAGTTATTCCCACTCCCACGTGCCCCCTCAGTTCTGCTGGCTGGGGCAGCAGGGGAATCAGATACAAAGCTCAGAGCAGTCCCACGTGAATGGACCAGGACCTACACCCTGAAGGTGCTTTCCCTGACACAACCAGCTGAAAGATATGAGTAGTCCTTGCCAGAGATGATTTCCAAGACCTTTTCGCCTTAATTATGAACAGAATTCCAGCCTCTCTGAGTTTATAAAGAGAAATCTTCCCCCAGCATACTTTTGAATGTAGAAGAACTGAAGGGAGATCAGCAATGCTCATACAATATTAAGGACATAATATTCAGAGTCATATTGCATTTGGTTACTTTATTCAGTAAGACAGGCATTCTACAGGTAGAATTATTGTTAAATTTATTGGGATTTCTCCATGAAGATGTCTTAGTCTTCACCACAAATAAAAATCCCTGAAATATTGAATACAGAACCAAAATGCTGATATAGTGTTCTAGTATTACAGACTATATAAATTTGATTTAATTCTGTACAGTGCATATCTTTTTTAAACATAGATAGGCTTAATTAACCTAACCTAATAAATCCTCTTAAATAACTACATAAAATCATAATTAAATAAATACCCCTTGATTGTTTAGCTTTTACATAGCTGACAACATGCTTGTGGGGAAGGACAAACAAAAATTTACTTATAAAAGTATGGTTGTTTTCAAACAGTTTACTGAAAGAAGGTAAGTTTATAAAATTCTGCAGATGTCACTAAAGCCAATATGGAAAAAAAGGGGATCAAGGGAATCAAAGAAGAAAGAACTAAGATAAAAATAAACATAATAGACCAAGTTATGAAAATGAAGGGTAATACATCTAAATAACTCCACTGTGATCAGCAATTAGTTTTTGAACCTACTTTCTGCCATCAAACTAAAAAAAAGGCAAATAAAATAAGCAACGTAGATTTTTGGAAGATGAGAACACATCACACAGAAGGTCTGTGGGTGAAAATCTGGCTCCTCTGAAGCCAAAGGCAGAATTCCTATTGCCTGTAGCAGTGCTGGTGTTTTCTCTATGCACGTAAACTCCCACTGACCTGGAGTGCAGAAGCCAGCCCCTATTCCCTTTTGCCTTTCAGATTTTTTTCTTTCATACTGCTTGTCATTATCAAACCTTAGATTGTATGTTGAGTGGTAACTTAGACAACGTATAACAAAACAGTGTGCAACACATGACCATTCAACAGTTGATCAGCATTCTCTGAGTTTAAACAAACTCCTGCCGAAAACTGCAACTGGGCAACCTCAAGGTTTGCTCATGTTTAGAGCAAGTACAGAATTTGATCTGTATGCTGACACATCTTTATAACCTGGCAGAAGTAAAGAGAGGGAGTGCTAATCTGAAGATGGGGCAAGGTATTGGAAGCATTTAATTCGCCCTGGGATACTACTTAAATTATTTTGGCACTGCTGTTGAGTACATCAGTGAAAGGAAATGGAGAGCTCGAGGGATTTGAGTTCGATAGAGGCAGATGCTTCAAGTTACCAAGGTGATTACACCTTCCCTGGACTTTCTCTGTGACCATAGGTGCGTCACTCAACCTTTTTGTGCCTCAATTACTCATTTGTAGATATTAATAGCATTCTCTGCCTAAAGGGGAAGTTGGGTTAATGTAAATGTGACAAAATGTGTGAGGTTTTCAGAAAAGAAACAAAAAAATAAAGACAAGCAAAGTACAATACATAATAGTTTGTTGTAGATGCAAAAGAGTACAACTCATATTGGTGGAGACTTGCAAAACTGCAATGCAGGGACAGGGCCTCTGGTTTGCAATGGACATCACTGCATTTATGCAGAGCTGCATCAAGAGAAAAAGGTCTCAAGCAGTTTCAAAAACCATGGTCACAGCAAGGCATGGACATGATTGTCCTTTTTATGGATTCCTGTCAGGATGTCTGCAGGGTGCTGACACACAGAGACTTTACTGACTTCCATCTCTATGAGCACGTACTTGCCTCACCCCACTGCAAATGTGGACATGTCCTTAGGTTTAAGGAATGAGTGATCAGAGATTCTAGGTGTAAAGCACTGCGAAACAGAGGGCTTGGAGGATTTGGGGGGGTATTTGTAAACACTGTAAGATTATTTTTTTCCTACTTCATTTTAAATGCATTGTAACAAAAGAAAAATCAACGTTCCTTTTTCTACAGCAGTGTGAGTTGACACAAGACACAAATACAAAGCTTGGTTTGTTGTTATTTAAACTTCTTTAATCCTGATTACTGGTGCTTGTGGAGAAGGGAGGCATAGTTGGAGAGAAGCCATACTTTTTCAAATTGATTAAAAACACCTTTTGAACAATAAATAACTTTAGCTGGCTGACCTCTAAAGCAAATGATACTGCAGTGTTCTGCGGTATAAAATAAAATTCCTTTTCCCAACACTTTTGAATGTTGGCTTGTCAAGTATTCCTTTTGACAAGCTTCCGCCTAAAAGTTCTGTTGTCAAACTAGTATGCTTCCAGTAGACTTTACAGGTTAAAAATATTCAAGAGAAAACAACATATTTTTGCTCAGTGTGGGTAATTTAAGTGCTGTTTGATCACATATAGATAACACTGGAGAAATTGCTGGCATTGTTTCATGTCATCTGATAAAACGAGGCAATAAATTTTACTGCAAGTTGGCAGCAGGAAGAGCTGCTGCAGGTCAGGTCTGAGGTGAGCACTACTTTTATAAGTATTGAAGGAGACAGCGAAATTAAGTCAGATTGCAGGAGCTGGAGAAAGCAAAGAGCATTAAGGCAAGGATTTGGACCTAGGTTTTATCTTTGTTTTTTTTTTTTTTTTTTTTTTTTTTTTTTTTTTTTTTTTTTTTTTTTTTGGTTTTCCTCTGCAGAACTGACTGGCTTACAAATTGGTGCCATAGACATTCAATCCACAACATCTGTCAGTCATTTTTAAAAAAAATGTAATAGTTCAGAAAAGCTCAAAAAAGTACACAGGGTAGCAAGATAGTGACATAAATGAGCAAGGAAAAAGGCATCTGGTATGAAGACACATTAGTTTACCCTTTGAAAGGATCTCACTCTGCAGGGATCTCACTTGCTTGTAAAGCTTGGCTGCCTAAATGAAGAGTCTACAAATGAAAAATATTGTTATTTTCACAAATGTCACCAGGTTGCAAGTGCTTGCCTACTGTTAACCCAGCTGTCTACCCAGCTCTTCTTGCTTCTTTCTTTTTTTTTTCCTAGCTAAACATAAACCGATATAAAAGGTCTCCTCAGAAAAAAAGATTTTATGTTATTTCCCCTCAGTCCTAATGTATCAAGTTTCTAACTGTTTTCCTCAAGGTCTGAGAGGATGGGATAGCTCAGCTCTTATTCAGCAAAAAGCACCCTGAAGCCTTTGTATTTCTCCACAGATACTTCTTTAGCAAACAGTTTTTATCATCATATCTGCTGCAGTTTAAGGTGAAGGAAAGAAGGTCCATTTATACCTTTTTATGAATTTCAAATTCCATATGAAAGCATGAGTCTCAAGCGCAAAATGTTAAGTTCAGTATAACCTCCTCTCTCTCAGCTATAGCTGAAAACTTTGGAACTGCAAATGTCCTCCATGGGTTACCAGGTTCCATTGCAGTTTACAAAGAAAACACAAACATCATTAAAGCAAAGCATTTTCTTCAAAACTGTTTATTCAAGCTCCCAAGAGTCCTTTACAAGACGTGGCAGAGAATCTAAATTTCAAAGTCAAAGCATATGAATTCTAACCTAAGCACTCAAGTGCTGCAATAGGCCCATTGCTTCTTGCAAGTAATGCTATTTCACAGATATTGGAAAGTTTATTTTGCCTTTTAAAAGGATGCAACACTTATTAAAAGTTAGCTAGGAACTTAAATTTGGTGTCAGCTTCTGCCTGTGGTACATGAACCAGTAATGAATCAAGTCCAGAAATCTTAAAAGTTAATTCATTATTTTACATAAGTTGCATCTTCATATCCTGCAGTGAAAGAGGTCATTTGCAGAGAAAAAGTAACTAAAAAGGAGGCATATCTGTAATTGTGACAAACTGTCTGAATTTTTTCTTCTTTTCATGATCCCAGAGAATGAGTAACTTCAAGCAAATGTGATGCATCTTAGAGTGCAACACTACAGAAACTGAGGCATCCTTTTACTTACCTCAGCCTTTGGAAAGTTCCTTAAAACAACTTTAGATTTTGCCTTATGAAGAGAAAGAAGGGGAGGGAAAAAGAAAGAAAGAAAGAAAGAAAGAAAGAAAGAAAGAAAGAAAGAAAGAAAGAAAGAAAGAAAGAAAGAAAGAAAGAAAGAAAGAAAGGAAAGAAAGAAAGAAAGGAAGAAAGATCTTACTTATTTTGTTTTTCATACAGTGATCAAAAAAGTAAAGTAAGAATTGTTTCTACTTTTTCATCATTATTTTGGATGAATTCTCAGTTCTCTTTAAAGATGTACGTTACAATCCACAAAATTCAAAGTCGTGACTTTAGTTTTAATTTGTCGGTTTGTTGGCTTTTTTGTCAACACAGCAAATTTCAGTGAAAAATAGAAATACTTTTTAATTTTTTTCTAAATTAAAATATTTCAGACCATTGTTTCTAGAATGTTTGTGTTTATATAGAAATTCTGTGCCTCTTTAAAAGTGACATTTACTTCTGTCTGAACGCTTGCAAAGCTAGTCAAAGTTCTGATATTCTGGTCAATTAAAAACTGAACTTTAATACAAAGGGATCTTTTTATGAAAATATCATATAAATCACTGCTATTTCATCCAGCTTAAATCTGCTCTTTCTTGAGCTAGAATTTGTTTCCTAGTACATGTGAGGTTATTATTCCTTCAGTAATGACTCCTGTTTCACCATCAGAATAAAACAAGTTTAGTACACCATCTGTAGAAGAAAATCACTTTTCTTTATTCTGCAGTATTAATTGGAGTTAACTCTAATTTGAATATGAAAAAATAGTCATAATAGCTCTAAAAATAGGGTATTTACCTCTATCTCCACTTTTCTGTTGTCGTCTAAAAGGCCTGATAAATAGAAGTAAACAAATGATTGATTTATTAAGATGAGTTTATTCAGTAGTTTTGTCCACTTTCCATTCTCAAACTGTGACTCAGCCACTTTAAAAAAAGGACAACAGGCATTTTTTTAATAGTTAATTTTAATGACTGGAGGTTGTTTGCGTAACCCTTGAGAAAGTGGCACTTTCAGGGTGATCAATCTGTTGTCCAGTGACCCCGCGGTGAAGCCTTAGCCCAAGGTCAGTGGGACCAGGAGGGCTGCCAAGAGCTCAGACACTTCTCTGGGATGTGGGAAGCACCCAGGGAGGCAGCCCTGCTCCTCAGGAACAAAGACAGCACAGTTTCCATCTCTGCCACAGTGTTATTTTAATATTGCCAACAGCAAGAAGAAGTGGCATGCTTAAGTCTTTGGGGGTTCATAGGGTTTTTTAGGTGGCACGGTGATGTTTTACATGACAAATGTGGCACTCCTTTTCTAACTGATACATAAATTCAGACTGTGCCATTTTAGTACAACAAAACTGACCTTTCTAGGTTAGACACTGTTCAACCTATATAAAGATACTTAAACTGAAAAATTTGTTATTAGTATAAGGACTTTTCACGGTAAAACTGTCATTTTAGCAATGCAAAGTTTTGTCTTTTTAAGTATGCCACAAAAAAAGCTCTTCTTGAATAGCTCAAATGCTCTAATTTCACTATTTCTCAATATTGTAACTAAAGATAGGGAAAAAAGGAAAAAAATATGAGGAGGGAGGG
>VWZU01016258.1:405339-435220 GCA_013397095.1 Sterrhoptilus dennistouni | reverse complement strand
GGAAGGAAGGAAGGAAGGAAGGAAGGAAGGAAGGAAGGAAGGAAGGAAGGAAGGAAGGAAAATTTTCTAGGCCACTTTAGTATACCTTCCAAAGAATGTTTTTAACAAGACCTTATAATTAAAAACAAATTTTAAAATAAGTAACAATGAGAAAAAATCTTTTGGGAAATAAAAATAACAATAGGTTTAACCTCAGCAAAATAGCTCTGTATATTTTCTCTATAAACCAGATCACTAAATCTTTTCCCTCTTCAGAAGAAGTTCTTGGTGAATCAGCAATTTTCTGTGCAAATATATTCTGTGGGAAAATTTCCAAAAAACTCTGGCTGTAAATGTTATAAATTTTATGGTACCTGTACAAAATAGCAAGCAGTAAGCGAGAGTATATGTATAAATATAAATAATGTACAATTTACTTGTCTTGCTTTAACCAGGATTTTGAGAGAAAATGAGTCTTTTGCTCTTTTTTATTTTTTAATAGATAATATGTGCTAAATTCATATACATTATATTCTGTTATCTACTAACATTTTTACATAAGTCTTCTTTTAATAAAAATTATTTCTGGGCCCCACATTCTGCTACTTGTTTATAAAAGTGTTATCAAAATATTGGTCCACATTTCCTGTGTTATGAGGTTGAGACTCCTCTGTTCACACAAACATACACGTGCACAATGGTGAATTCAGCAGTGAACCTCTGACAAGTATACAATGAAAACTGAAAGCACACTGAGATTTACTTAGGCAAAGTTTTTAGATGAGAGCTAGTAGGAATCATAACAATGTTGGTAAAAAAAAAAAAAGGCTCACAAGAAAAATAAATGGCTTGAAATGTATTTGAATGCCTAATTTTTTTAAGTAGTACTTTAACCTGAAGAAAAGAAGATATGCATCAAGTTTTTCCCCCACAAATTGATCATCCAATTACAAAGAGTATCACCACATTTCTTTCCAGACCTTTGCATGCCCTGCACAGAGCAGTGAACAAATTTAATTCTCTACCAAACTGGAAGTACCTGACCAACTCCCACATCTCCAGTCCTGTGAGATTTCTGCTGCCTCTATTTTCTCCATTTTGTAAATCCTTTAAACATAAAAATAGAAATGAGGAAACAAGCCTAAAGATGTGAGGAAAACGGGGGGAAAGGAGAGGATTTAACAGGTTTTTGAACCATACACATGTTAGCACCTGGTTCACATTACAGGACAGTGTGTTCAGAGTAGACCACCACACCACACAGGTGGGAGTGTGAGTCTGGGAGCCATTGAAGTTGGAACACTGAGAATTTTCCCAGTGTATCACAATTACAGAAACATCTGTGCTAAACAACTTTGTGCCAATCTGATGTGAAAATTTGGTGTTCAGCAGCCCCCAACATTTCTAATTTCTTACTTGCTGTAGGGTGGTCTCATGAGACTCATGGTGATCACTGGTTTCAGAGCTATGAAATGGGTTCTTTTTCAAACCTTCCTTTTATGTGTGTGCTTACCAATTCAGAAGACTTTCTGTTTTCATATATAGCATGATACGTACTTAAAGATAAGTAAAAGTTAGATTAAAAATATATATATAGAAGGGAAAGGTCTTGTGCTCAATTAAACATATTAAACAGTTAAAAATATTAATTCCAGGGTTGGAAGCAAAAGTGTAATTCAAAACTCATCTAGCATGGCCAAAAGGAAGTGAATGTGGGAATGAAGGTAAAAATTAACCACTTTTTAAAGATAATATTCCACATTTTACAAAAGGTCAGAAACCGACCTCTGTGCCAACTAGGGTACTTTTAGGTATTAAATAAGTAGCACTAACAGGACTGCAGTAATTTCCACCTGGAATGTGGCAGAAAGAAGAAAATATCTCTGAGACTCAGTATTCACAGAAGCTGCTCCTAACTGTGTGAAGTATATACAGCTACCTCGCATATCACCTGTCCCCTCTCACTTCTGTTGAGTGGCATGGCCAAATCTTGATATTATTGTAATTGAAAAAGGATCATTTAATAAATTGCTGAATTCAACTAATAAATTATGTCTGACTGTTGCTGATATTAGAGTATCTGCTCTGGGATTTGTCTCACTGCCTTTAGCAGTTTAAGGGTTAGGTGCCTGCAGCAATATATGAACATCTCTTCAAATCTCAAAGAATCAGAAAAGTACGTTCAGAGGACAGTCTATCCTGCATCACCACCATTGTCTGGAAGCTGGGGTACATCATCATCCAAAAAGGCTCATATCTATTTCTCCACTGCCTACACAATGGACTTTGGTAACCAATTTAAACCAAATGCAGTGATGAGTTTCTTTGAGACATTTTTCAGCTTCTCCTCCCAGCCTGTTCTTTCCTGTGCTGGTCCTTAGCTGACAAGTGCCTAGCAAAGCCCACAATCTGTTGGGATTAACCCTGATCTTTTTCCATGTACAGAGAACCAGCACAATTTTGCTCAATGATAGATGGATGAAGACAGGAACAGTTTTTCTAATTTTTAAAAAATTTTTAATAAGTGATGCTGAGAATATATCTGGGGCAAAATCAAACTATTTGGCTTGCTTGCTTAACATTCCTATCAAAAAAGTGATATGATTATTTGCACTGTATTTACAATTACATATTCAGTCAAATTGAAACCAGATGTCAATAAATGCCCAAATACAGAATAAAGAAGGAAAAGATAGCAGAAGCAGAAGATTCTGCTAGTGGTGATCACTGACCATTCAGTCAAAACTTAAGCTAAATTTCTGTTCTTAGTGTAGAGTATATGCAAAATCCATGCAGTAATTAAACTCTGAAAGATTTAAAATGTAACCTACTAAGATGAATCCATCCATTATTTTCAGAGAGGCATTGCAGTGATGTTGGATACACTGTGTGTCAAAGACTTGTCTGCCTTTCAAGTTTTAGGAAGGCAAAATGTCTGTTTAACCTAAATTTTTCAACTGTTTCTCACTCACTGCACAACTAGTTCCCTGAGTAACAGCTCCCAGCTACATACAAGAAATATACTTCATGCGAAAAGAGTTGAGTTGCTAAAGATTCCTATTCTGGTCAAAATGTAGCCAGTGTTTACCAAACCAGTTCTTCTCAAAAGAGGCCATTTCCACAGCAAGTTATGTGCCAGATTTTCTGCACATGAAAATGACCACAAGCCCCGTTTTTCCTATCAACATTTCCCTATTTGTAGCAAAAAAGTATTTGGCTCTTCATCCTCCTCCTCAAGCTATCTTAATGAAGGCTGTTCTTAAAAGCCAGACTTTTTGAGTTATTCTTTTCATGGGGAAAATAATAGCTTTTTTTTTTTTTTTTTTTTTTTTTTGTGGGATTGTTTTGAGTTTTGAATTTTGTAGTTTTGTTATTCTCAAGAATTGCTGGAACATTTTTACATAGATTTTCACCAAAAAAAATCACTTACAGACAGGAACTATGAATATAAATGTTGGGAATGGATAATGATCAACTAAGAAAACTATGAGTGAATTAAAGAACGGATAGAATGGAAGAGTTATGCAACTTTAATTATATTTGCCATTGCTCTTCCAGCTACCAGCATTCCTAAGTAAAAGTAAATTATGAATCTTTTTAACATTAATTTGTGTTATTGCTCCATGTTATTATTCTTTGGCTCAATGATATAAATAATAAATACAAAAGAATTAGTTTGTGTCTGAAATGTTAGTTATTTCAAAGCAGCATGTTACTAATCCAAGAATATTGAGCCAATAAGGAAATTAATTTGATATTTAGCACCATTATATCCACAATATCCATTTTGGCTAATAAACATTCTAGAAATGTTCTAAAGGATTTTTAGGATGCAATATACAAAAGGGGATATAGCAACAGATTGAATGAATGATGATAGGAAGATGTACAAAATGATAAATGAAATCTAAATGTGCTTTAAGGCTAACTTTTCATCCCTTTATATCTTATATTCTAATTAACATGAAGATAAAAAATAGCATGAAATGCACATCCATGTATTACCTGCCCATGGCAGCAGAATTGAAACTAGATGATCTTTATGGTCCCTTACAACCCCAAATATTCTCTGTTTCTATGATTGTGTGAAATCTAAATTCTAGATAAAAAAAAATCTGGTTTGAAAAATATGGAAGCAAAAATAAAAATAATCTAGGAGACCAAAAAGTACAGGGTTTTTTATCCTTTCCCTATGTTGGATTTCTTTCTATAGTTTCAAGAACAACAAACAGTCAGACTTATGTAGAGCACTGTAGGGTGTTCCCTCACCTCACTCAGTGTCAACACAGGGTCACTGAAATTGCTGTAGGGTAAAAACAGAGTTGCAAAGAGATGAGAAAGACTCCAAAGCTGCAGAAAGATTCACTCATGCAAACTTCAGTGCAGAATTGGAGCCTAAAACAATGGTAATCTAAGTTGCTGCTGGGGAGGGGAAATTAAAAAAAAAATTAAAAAAAATTAATAAGAGAAAAAGAAACTAATAAAGAGAAGGAAAAACAAGGAAAAAAAAGAAAAAATAAAAAGAAAGAAAAGAGATGCAAAGGAAAAAATAAAAGGAAAGGGTAAAAAAAGGGGCGATAGTGTGATTGCATCTCCTCGAGCAAATACTGGAGGCCAGTCTGTGGCAGGGGGCCAAAAGGACGTGGCATGACTCACACTCACCACATCAGCATTGCTGCAGCCAGATCGCTCAGGCAGCTCCCCAGACCTTGCCAGGCACTGCGCAGGAGCTGCTTGCTGGCCAGGGCTGAAACCATGCCCAAAACCATGCCCAAAACCATGCCCAAAATTGTGCTCACAATTTAGCAGCACGCCCTGGCCATGTTTCAATCATCAGTACTGACGCTGCCACAGGGAGCTCATTGAGGAGGAGTGTTGGAGGAAGGCTTGTGCAGAGAAAACCAGTGCTGTGACTGTATGGGAAGCTTTGCCTGTGAGTTTTTGTTATTCAGCTGAAAGGCCAACTTCCAGGGCAAAGCTGAAAACATTTCAATAGAAGATCGAGTCTCACAAAGGGTTGCCCAAGTTCTTACTGTCTAATAGTCAGCAAATTTATGTTGTAGTAAAAATAATTGGGAGTAAAATTTCTTTAAAAAAATACTCCATTCATCTGACTACAAAGTGAGTTGCAATAAATACAGTATTGAGAAACAGAGCAGCTTAGCAGGGTTTTAAGTAGTCTCTGCATTCTCGCTGCTGCTCCCACACATGCACACACACACAGGCTGCCACACTCTCCTCTCGTGCTGCTAAAAGCAAACAGTGGATATGATGGACAAACATTGCAGGCACAGATGTGTCCATTATAACCAGCGTGAGCCATGCTCATGAGGAGTGCTGTCACTTCTGAAAATCCAAGTGTGTCCGGCTGCGAAAAAGCAGTGGGGTGTGAGAACAAAAGAAAGAGATGTTGTGATTAAGACAGAGCTAATGGTTCATTAACAATATCCAAAGCCTGGCTCTACAGCTTAGAAGTTAAAGACATATTTCAAAATTACCTTTTTCCTTTTTTTCTTCTTGTTGTTGCTGCTCATTTCTTTTCTCTGCCTTTTGAAAAGAATTTGTGGCTTCCTTTCTTGCCCTTTTGTCTTATGGCTCCTAAAATATGAAGCAAATGAAAACATAGATGTAGTGAAAACATTTTTTTTTTCTTTCTGATCTCTTTTCAACTCTCTCTATGATGTGTGAGTCTAAGGCCAGGATGGGGGGAGAGGCTGCATTCCTTGTTTCAGTGATGGTCCCACCCCAGCTGTTGGGGTCCCACTTGGCAATCTGAGGGTTGTGTCTGTGCTGATAAATGAAGAAGGCCAGTGAGTGGTCTTTGGTGCAATAGGGCTGTCAGATGTCCAGGGACAGGTCACAAATTAGCATGTGCAAAAAACCTTAGGTCAGCTAGGTTTTGGAACAGGTTACCAAGAGAAGTTGTGCAGTATCCATGCCTTGGAGGTTTTCAATCCTATCACAGAATCATAGAATGATTTGTCTTGAAAGGGACCTTAAAGACCATCTCATTCCAACCTCCTGGCATAGGTAGGGAGACCTCTGACTAGACCAGGTTGCTCAGAACCTCATCCAACCTGCCCTTGAACACTTCCAGGGATGGGACATTCACAACTCCTCTGGATAACGTGTCCATGTGTCTCATTACCCTCACAAAAAAGAACTTTTCCTAAAATCTAAACTAAACTTGCCCCATGTGAGGTGGACAGCTGAGGTGGCTTTCCTGTGAAAGTTCTTGTTTCAACCCATAAATGGAATAAATAATTTAATCGACTATTTATAAATCACTAAAATTTGGTGAGAAGTATTGTACTCTTGCATTCTGTCCTTTCTTTTGCCTACTGAGATTCAGACTTGCCAGTGATCATGTCCTGGGATGCTCTTGGAGGCCAAAGGACATCCAGAGGATACCTTGTGCAGAGAGCTGTTATATGGGTAATGCTTGTATTACCAAATAAAACGAGAAGAAGGTGCTAGCTAAAGCAGTGAACAGTAATTGCCTGTACTCTTTAGCTGTTAACACCCTCTCTGTCATGGCTGTAGTTCCTGCCAGATGCCACTCTCAGACACAGATCTTGGCAACATTTGGGGACTACCTTTTTTGGGCAAAGACAGAAAGCCAAACTGTGTGATTGCAAGCTGTGCTGCCCTGCAGATTGGAGACAATCTGTAACAGCCAGTCCTGCTGCCCTAACCATAGCCAGTGGACAGTCCTGAGCAAAACTGGTAGGAGTGTAATCCTTTCATGATCACCACACTTCAGTTTATAAAACCTGTTTTATTTTCCTAATAACTAAATGACCTTCCTGTGTTAGCTTCATGACTGGAGATTAATACACTCTGGGATCACTGCCCAGTCACTTCTGCCAACACAGGAGCCATTCCAGGAGACATGTTCCTCCGACTCCCTGGTTAGATTTCAGTATATTGCTATTTTCCATTTGTAGATTATAATTTTTTCCAGCCCATGGTGTTCTGCTAATGTGCTAGATCTATTGGAAAGTAGAATCAGCAGCACTTTCCCATGCTAATTTATCTGTCACTGTGGCAGTACCTAAATGTCCATTTGAAATCTCCCTGGATAAATAAATCTTCCCCTACTGTAGTGAACTGTGCAGTAATTTGTTCTTTACATCATCCTGCTTTAGATGTTTAGCAGTAAGGCTGATTGTTAGAGAAAAAAAATCTGTGGTGAAACTGTACAGTACATACTCAGCATCAAAAAACTGATCACAAATGTGAACAATGCATCATTATGAATCTGATCTTGCCAATCCTTCATATATTTTCAACTTCAAGTTCCTGTGGGAATGCCTACAAGTTTATTTTAAGACACAAATTAATAACAGATACAGGCAGCAAGTATACAGGCACTTCCCAGGCATGACTGGAGGCCACCACCATCTTCTCAGCTGAGCAGATCTCTTTAAACTGTTAAGATGACACTGCTCAGTTTAAAGCACAAAAACCATGAAGTGGTACAATGTGTTAGAATCTCTCTAGGCTTGCCTGGATATGAGGAAGAGGGCTTCTGAGTATACTTCCCTACACCTCTTCTATTCCAGATGCCTTTTTACCAAAAATATGGGCATCCGTATTAGTGGATGAGACAATTTTAGGATGTTAACAGAATGGAAATCCTTCAAAAGGAACATCTTAATCAACAGCTCAGAAATCCTTCATTTCAATCACAGTAATGATGCTAATTTTAACTAAATTATTCATGCAAGAGGTCATGATATGTGAACCTTTATATTTCTCTTGCCAATGTTACCATGCAGTTCTCCTTTCTCTTATATAAGTTCCTCACTGATAGGGTGAGAAAGTGTTACCCTGCCAGAGTATGGAGCTGTAGCTGACTTTGCCCTGGCTTAGAACTAAACTGGCTGTGACTCTCTGGGCTGCTGGCACTGATGCACCATTCTAAAGCCTTCAAGAACTGCTCTTTTCAGACCAGCACTAGCACAGGTGTGGAGCAGGACAAAACAAGGTACATGGGTTAGGGACAGCAGCCCTGGCCTGCACACCAGGAGGATGTCAGGATCTTGGGGTGGTTTTTCAGGATGGGTGCATAGAGCTAATCAAAGGAATATGTGTGGGTTAGAGGCTTGAATGGGCTTGACAGATCAGCCAGGTGAGGGACACGGGATTGGATCCTTTGGGGACCATAAAGAAGATTTGGAGGTCAGGAGACCAGGAGCTGCTTCTGAGCGCAGTCCTCAAACAAAATCTGTTTAAAAAATAACTGGTTTATTTCACAGCCTGCCTCCCACCACTGGTAAGCAAACCAGAGCACCAGTGCTGTGGATGCTCAGCTACAAATCAAGGACAGATCTTGCTGCCAGAATGGGGACTGACATGAGTGACATTAAACATGGGCATACAGTTTGGGTGCTACTGTGGTATGCAAAATAAATAATAACATGCATAAAAACAGACCTACCTTTTAGCAGTCATATCCCATTTATATTTGTAGATCCGCAGCCATAAATGTTATAAATATAACTGAAATTGTCCAATGTATATTCAATGCAGATATTCCAGGATGCCATAAAACACACAGAAAAATGTGAATTGATTACATAAGCAGCTTTTTAAATGAGTTAGGTCTATAGATTTTATAGTATTCCTTTCTCTCAAATCTTGTAAAATACATGGAAGTCTTAATTATATCTGAAGATATCTGAACTATGTTGGCCTTTGATTTTATAATACAATATGCAATTCCTGCTCACATAATAAACCAATAAATTCAGTATTTGTAATAAATGAGTTTAAGTTTATAAGACTATCAAAATACCTCCTGGCTCCTGTTAATGTTTAGGAATCATTTCAGAAATGTTTCAGGTTCCTGGCTTGTAGAATTGCCTCACTTTCTGCTGTTTCTATTGATCCAAAGTCTTGAAGTAATCAACAGTTACATGTACGATAAGAGTAACACACATGTAAATGTTGTGTATGTAGGTGAGAGAGGAATAGAAGGAATGGAAGAAAAGCAGAAGTAGCAGTTTCTGTGTAATTACTTCCTCCAGTAGGAGATTTCAATCCAAGAGACCCACCCTGAGCCAATTATAAATCACATTTTGCTTCAGAAGGTATGAAATAGATGGGCTTCATTTCAAGTAGCACCCTCAGATGCCTGCAGGGCCTGGCCATGAACATTGAGTTTTCTAGTGCACAGCCAACTGGTGAATTTCATGCAGAACTTCACTCACATGTTTGGCTTTGCAGCCTCATGTTGGGACTTCAACTCTTGATTTTTGGTCAATCAGCAGTCGTGTGAAATGAGTTCCACTTCATGGAGATAATTACTGGCTCAGATCAGAAGGAGCCAAGAATCAGGTGTTGTAGCCTAATATAGTTTAAAAATGTTGCCTCTCATTCTATGAGTTGGTGCTCCTCAATGTGGCTCCTGCAGCTGCAAAGATCCAAACCCATAGTTGAAGAAAAGACAGTAAAAGGAGAGGTGACTTGTTTGCTTGTCTTACCAGGTGACATAAAGGAAGAGGCATCTGATTCTGCTTTTAAAACTCAAATTTAGAGCATGTATTAACATATTCTTTTAATGTTTTTTGACAGAAAAAGAGTAAAATTTTCTTGTCAAAATACTAAATACCACATAAAGGAGTTACAGATGTGTATTTAGGTAGATTAGCTAAATCATGGCATAAACTGTCATTTCTTAAATTCCATCCCCAAGGCAAAACAAAAATGTTCTATGGTTGGGATTTTTTTGTTATTTGTTGTTTTTGTTGTTAAACAAAACTTTTAAAATATCTTGCTTATAAAGTGTTATATCTTCTAAATTATGCTGGTTTTTGGCTAGATGCATGCTTTCTGTTGAAGTTCACACCACAGCCTGAGACATGTTAATTTAGGGTAGGCGTCTACTCAGCTGTTCAGAAGAACAATATAGAAATATCCATTCAAGTCCTTTCATTCCCTGGAAGCCTGAGAAACATTTTGGATATTGCCTTTCAGCACTAAAGCTGGTCAGCTTATGGTAGCATTTTCTCATTTCAGTTTTTGCAGGTCCAAACCACAACGATCCACAAGGGGATTAAAGCATATATTAATGAGCTTTTTAGCCCCTGTAGATTTTTCCTTCTAATTTGCCAGAATTTTATGTACCCCTTTCCTGACCCTAGAAGTGATATTTTCTTCCATCTGGAATGATTGTTTCATGTTAATATGTTGGTTTGAATATAAAACATAAGAATGTTGGTTAGCACAAAAACTAATGAAGGCTCTGGGGTTTTTAGCTTTTTGGCTTTATTTATTTTTTCCTTAAAGAAACATTACTCATTTATTCAGGCCAAGAATGTAAGGCTTCAAGTGTTATTCATGCAAATCTAATGTAAAACACAAACATCAGACAGTAAATACATATTTAGGCACCTAAATAAGCAGCCTGATTTGACGCATTAGCATTCTGGTAAAACCCTATATTTTATTTTGTGACCCCTATCATCTGAATTCAGTCAGACTTATTAAAAATTCAAATTCCATCTCATAGGAGGGACCCGTGTACTAACTGCTGTAACTACCATTATGACAACTAGACTAGAATAAGATCCCAGAGAATATTAGAATTGGACAAACAAACAACATTTTATTTAGGTCCTTCATCTTCTAAATGACCATTGTAAAATGGAAACATACCTCCCACTGTATGAAAATCCAGCTTTTCCAGGCTGGATTTTCATACAGTGGAAATGTATGAAAACATTATCTTATGCTTACTTAAAATGTAACTTATCCCATAGATGGTCTGATAGCCAAGTATATTTTTGAGGTCAGAGTTTTCTTGTAATGTTCTCTTGCTGAAAATTCCAAATTGTTCCATTTTTTTAGTTATTTTATTTGGTTGAGGTTTTATTTTGTTTTCTTCCTTGTGTTCTACTTATTACAAAATAAAAGTGCGAGTCTTCTCTTAAGTTAATGTAAAATCAGTAATCATTGGGTACACTGAATTTTTAACTAAGCAATTCTGCAAGAACAAGAAGGGAAAAAAATATGCAAATGGTAAACACAAAAGTGCTGAAGTAGATACCCATATATGGTAGAACATATGAGTTAAATACTAAAATATTTGGCAGAAACACATGAGAAGAATCTCTGCCCAGAGCCAAAGCCTCATAGACAAAGGGCAGAATTTACCACAAGCTTCCCTATCTCAGCTGCACGCAAGGCACGTTTCTCTTTGGATGCATCTGGACCATCATCCATTATGCATTCCATATGACACACATCTCAATGGGGTTTACTTCACCTGCTTTCATGAAATGAACCTTATTCTTCTTGCTCTCATATAAGAACATTTGCTACTGAATATTAAAATGTGGGAAACATGTGGCAGACATCTGTGTTGTGCTGCCATTGCACTTGACTTGCACAACAAAGTGAGCCATCTCACCTTCCAAAATCAACCCTGCCCCCTTCAAAATACATCTTATTTCACAAATGCAGGTGCAAGGCAATGCACCTCAGCAAACACTGAACATTTAAGGGCTTCAAAGGGGTTTTGTTCTGCTGAGTTTTGCTTAGATGTGTCATGAAACAGCACAGGAATCAGTTTTCACTTGGTCTGTTCCAGGAGTTTTCAGTCACTTGGGCTTTGGTTTTTCTTTTGTTCTGCTTTCACTTATTCTTTTTTCACCAAAATTTAAAATTGCCCCTAAAAATGCAGGTGACTGTTAGTGGAAGGCAGTTTCATGGATCCACACCAGTGTGGTCCATCAGCCAAATCACGGCCATGACTGATTCTTTAAACTCCAATGGTGAGACTGATGTGAAATGCATGATCTTCTTTTATAGTAAAAGGGATTTGAATGAATACATCTAGATTCAGAGTTCCAATGCTTTAAGTGCACGCACAGACCAAAACTTTGTAGCTTGTGTTCTTTTAGGAATCGCAGTAAGATAAATAGAATTGAGATCCTTTCCTATTACATAGGTTCCTGAAACTTTTTCATTATCCTTATCTAATCCACTTTACCAGCTGATTCTCACTGCCTCTCCTGGGCATCATCGTCTCATCAAGGTCTGGCTTGCAGATATGGAAAGTGGAAAATCTGTCACTGCTCTTGGGCTGCACCCATACGTGCAAATGTCAAGCCTCTCGTGCCCAAATGTCGGCATGTGCTGCCTCTGTTCACGTAACTTGGAGTAATCACTTGCACCTGTGCCATATGGGTTCAAAACTCAGGGGTTTTACTCTTACTTATTATCTGGCAATGTATAGACTTGAAATTATATATATTTTTAACATCATTCTAATCGACCAGGTAGCATAAGAGCATATCAAAGTAAGTTTTCTCTCTCTCATCTATCACCTTCCTTAGCAGTATACATTTACTCTTGCTTTGCACTTGCCTGGTCACCAACTTAAGGTACAAGAGCCTGAAAAACTCAATCCATTTTGTGTAGAAGTTGAACTTTTTTCTTGTATTACTTTCTTAAGGTTTATTGCATCAGAAATTCTTCCCTTGATCTTATATTAGTATGTAAATGAGACAGTATTCAAAATTCGTTCATCTTGCATTAGAATGAGAAAAATCACGAAATAAATGCAAAACAGGATTTTTAGAATAAGTGCAAATAATTTAAAAGGAAACAAAAGAATTTCCAACACATAAGGAATTTCTACAAGCAAGTTATGGGTCACTCCCATCTGGTGTCTGCAGTTCCAGGATAGACTGCAATTCCAAGCTGACTGTTCCAGGATAGCTGCATCTATCACCTGACTGTAAAAGTAAACCTGTGCAATCTCTGTTAGTGCAAGAGGAGATGATGCTCTGACTGTTCACAGAGAGGAACAGGAGTCACTTGTGTGGGTACCATATTCCACAAGGTCTGTTTCAGTACCAAAGTCCAATGCACGCAGACACATATGCAGTAAAACCCTTATCCTTTGAAAAACGACTGAAAGAATGTCTAACATTCCTGGCTCTGCAAGGTTTACTACTGTGAGCTGTGTCATGAGTGTTGTAGGCATGGAAAATTTGCAATGGATCATAATTACCATTATTAAGTTAATGATTACAGAAATTCAAAGCAATTTTGACTGAAAAGGCCTTATTTTAATTCACAATAGGAGCGCTTCCCCCACCCTTGCTGCACAAAAATACATTAAAATGGATATAAGTAATCCAGTAATCCTAATCAATCCCTCTCCAGGGGACACTTAGGCTGTTTTAGTGCAAAAATGAAAGTTTAGGCTGAGAAGAATTATGTGTGCAAAGCACTGGCTGTTTGGACCCATTGCTGTTGTTTCTTTGATGGCAGCACTTCAGGGCAAAGTACTTTGAAGATTCCACACAACTTCACCATATCAAATTAAATATAGAAATAGACACATATTTCCTAGAGAGATGGTCAATGCCCTATGTCTGTCAGTGTTTAAGAGACCTTTGGACAATGCCCTTAATATCTTAACTTTTGCTCACCCCTGTAGTTGTCATGCAGTTGGACCAGATGATCATTGTAGGTCTCTCCCAACTGAAATATTCTATTCTATAGCATGTAGGAAAATAATAAATCAATGGAAGCTATATACACCCAGATCCAAACTCATGATACAGTAAAGTGTTAAGATAACCCTAAAAGCATGGTAGGAATCAGAACAAACAGAAAAAATGAAACATGAAAAAATGACACAGAAAAATTAGTCTAGTCTAAGTAAACATGGTGTATTTACTTTAAGATACTCTGAGGCTTTATGGTGTGTGATATCACAGATTTGTCATGAGGGAACTGCTCTCTAAAATCTCCAACATGTGACTTCACCATCTCCACGTTGTGTTTCCAGGTGAATCCCAAATTATTTATTCCCTAAGGTGGAACTTTTCCTTGCACACCTTGTGCTTGTCATGATGTAAGCATGAAGGAAGACAGTGCTTGGTGCTTTTTCCCCTGTCAGCCTGCACTGCCTTTTGCAGTGGCCAGACCAATTGTACAATCACAGCCATAGGCTGTGTTGCCAAAGACTTGTCTTGGTGTGTGAGTGTTCACACTTGGCCATAGAGCCACAGACCAGCCCCTACATCACTATTAGGTGTCTGTAATTTGGTGGGCACAGGTGGGCATAGAACACAACAGATATATCCTGGCTTCCCTCGGTGTATGTATCCTGCACAGAGCACCCCTGAGTGGCAGCATCCTGTGATGTCTGGAATAAACCACAGATCTTTCCCAAACAGCTAAAAATCTTTAGGCATCACCAGAGGCATGGTGGAGCTGGTTCAGTGCAAATTCAAACCCCAGCATGCCAGCCATTAATCTGCTGTTTTAGGCAAACCCCTATTCCTCCTGCTTTATTAGGATGGTGAGCTATTCAAGGCAAGTCTTTTACTAGATGTCAATTTGCCACCTAATTTCATAGAGTAGAATCACAGGATGGCCTGGGTTGGAAGAGACTTTAAAGATCATCCCATTCCAACTTTCTGACACGGACAGGGACACCTTCCACTAGACCAATAGCTTACTCAAAGCCTCATCCTGACCTTGAACAATTCCAGGGATGGGTGATCCACAGCTTCTCTTGGCGATCTGTTCCAGTGCCTCACCACAACTGAAGAATTTTTTCCTATATAGAGCTTTATTGATTTTTGTTAAATCCAATAAAGACCTCTCTATATATGCAGATATCCTATTTAACAGGAGGCATCATGTAGACAGGGCATTTGTATAAGCCCTTGTACCACCACACAGCAGAGCTGAGCAAGGCATGGCAAGGCTTTGCAGGAAAAATTATGTGGATGTTGGAAGTAGCAGAGCCATGTTAGCACATTGCTGCACCTGAACTAATAGTGCTGGCACCTGAACTAACAGTGCCATGCTGAGGTGATCACATCCTGATGTGGGCAGAGTTAGATCAGTAGTTCTACATTATACTTTGTAATGTATTTGTGCCACAGGCTGTCCTTCCTCAAAAAAGTCATCATAACATGGCTGGCTCCAAGCTTTAAAGAGGGGCACTTTGTTGTTTGACTTAGCAAGGAAGATGGCATCTGTCTGTGCTGAGGGTACAGCTGTAGGTGGTGTTGCTCATACCACACCAGGGAGGAACAGCTTCCCTGAGGACAGAACAGCTTCCCTGAGGACATCAGAGGCAGAGGAATAGGGAAAGTGAGATGTGAATTCAGTTGCATTCATTTTTCCCTGCCCCAGCTGATGTGTGCAGAGAGTGAATGATCCTTGGCAGCAGACCAGGATGAAGGATATTGAGATCAAAGGAGTAACCAGCACACTATTCTGTACTTCACAGGAGAGTGTGTATTTGGCACAGAAACACCTCTGATAAGCATTAAAAATATCTTTTTAATGGATATTTTATTCTCTTGACAGAGACTATTTAGGTTTGAAAGTGACACAAAAGTAATTTATCCTCCCATGTAAAAATGCACTCTGCAGATAGAGATATCATATTAATTTTACTTATTCATATAACACTCTGAAAACTAATCTTGGGTTCCTCCCTCAACACCACAGAAAGAAAAAATTAATTTACTTGGGTACAAGGCAAGGAATTAATCTCCACCTGCTTTACTTTGAGATTCTGCTTTCAAAGTAAAAAACCTAGGTCACCTGCAAACAATAATTTGTTTTCTACTACAAATTATGCTTCTTAATATACTTAATATGTAATTTATTTCTTAGCACATTTATTCATTAATTTCTATTTCACAGCACACTCCACAGTCCATCATGTTTTTAATTTCTTCAATCATCTGACATATAGTACATAATGCAGTCGTGGTTGCACTTTATGCTCCCTTTCAATCAGAAGAATCCCAAAGCAGGTTCATAAACTATCATCTATTAACAGGCCTAAAAACAATGGCTTAGGACAAATGTAATTATGAATCTGCTATACCTTCATATACATTTTTCCTGTCTTTTTCCAACTGGACATGCATTGCAGACCTCTCATAATATTAGCCATTTAATACTTATTCCTCCTTGCTAATCAGGAAGCTTTTTCTCCTTTTTTTTACTTTGAACCTTCTCTTGGTTACTCCTGGTGTTCTTATCAGAATTACAAAGCATGGAAAAATTTGCAAGACATTGCAAAATTAAAAAAACTGACAGTGAAGTCTACAAGAGAAAACATTGTGTGCTTTCTTTGCAAGACTTCATTATACCAAAACCAAAACAGAAGCTTGTGTTTGAAAACAGAAGTCTCCTTAAAGGAAGTAAATTGCAGTTCAGGGGTAACAAAGGTAGGAGATTTTTTGAATTGCACATCTCCCATGGGGCAAGTTTCAAGAGCTATTTATACAGCTCTGTGAATTATCTAAGTCTCATGGAGCAGAATGAGAAAACTGCAGTGTGGTGCATTTCTTTGCCTTAAAGAAAGATGGACACAAAGCTTAAACTTGTACTTTTTGCAAGCTCCACAGAGGACAGTCATACCACGTGGAGAAAAGACAATTTTGTTTTGAAGTGTGTCCTGGGTTGCAGTGTAGGATGTACACAAAGTATTTATTCTATCACCATCTTCATGAACTGTTGAAACCAGGTGGGCTAGTGTTTTTCCAAGCCCCCTGCCTCTTCTGCTAATGGCCTTTGGAGTGTCTTCTGCTAATGGCCCATGAGTCACAGGTAACCCTCCAGGTAACCCCCTCCAGGGGTTATCTCTGTTAATGGGCCATCAAGGACCCATTTCACACTTCTCATGCTATTGTGAGATGCTCTGCCCAGGGGGAGGAGCCAAGCATTCTCACCTGGATATAAGCTGGTATGTGGGACAGTGCAAGGGCACTTATCCACTGGATTCCCAGAGGAGCAGGGCTCCCAGACCTTTCTACAGGATCACTGCTTCAGGAAGAGCACCTCACCTGGACTGCTTCCACCATCCTGCTCAGGTTGTATTCTGACTCTGTCAGTGATCCTTCGTGTTATTGCATTTATTTTATTTTACTTTTACCTTTTTACCTTTCTTCTTATTAAATTATATCTCTGACTTGGAGCCTCTCATTCATTTTGCTTTCAAACCACAACAAAGTGAGATTAACAACTTGAGGTCAGTGTTACATTCATCTATATATGAAGCAACTGAAATAAGTATACTCCCCACATTTTTGTACAGGCATGTTTAAACATGGGACTGCATCCTTGGAGAGTAGATCGTACAAGATAGGTTCTTTCTGAAATGAACACGAATATATTTTGGACAATATTAATGACAACAAAACTTTTTCATCTGTTCTTTCAGGGAAATCAAGCAGAATCATAGAACCATAAGATATACTGGGTTGAAAGGGAACCACAAGGATCATCAAAGTTCAATGCCTGGCCCTGCACAGGACATCCTGAAAATCACAATACGTGCCTGAGTGGGTTAAACAAACACTTCTTGAATTCTAGAGACAAAACAAAATTTTAGAAAACACTGCCTCTGAAATGGTTTGGGGAGCTCAAAAACCAGCAGTTCTGATGCCAACTGCCTTCCAGCTCCTAAGGCTCCACAACCAGGTTACATTCTTTGGTGCTGCCCCTATTTTGTCTGCTCACAGTGAGCTGCTGTGTTGTAATATGGGAGTCTTTTTAGTTTTAAATGATGCCTTCATCAATAATCCTCTTCCAGGGAATAATAAAGTCTTGTGACTCCCAGAAACACCTCAGTAATATTTAACAATATCTTTCTCTGTTTCCTGAGCTACTATTTAAACAAAAATCCATCCTTTTACAGGGAAAACCAACACTTTCCTCTAGATGGCTACATTTAGAGACTAAAGGCTTGAAAATATTGGTCTGGGTGATTTTTGATGAACCATGCAGGCTGGTGAAGTTCAGAACTAACCAAGGCTTACTCTACTTTACTTCTGTACCTTTTCTCTGAGCCAATAAGTCATCCAGCTGCTGGTCACACACACTCCCTTTCCTTTGTTAGTATCACCATCAGTAGATATGCTGGATAAAGCTCTTGTGCATGAATTTCAACTGTATTCTTAATGAAACAATGCTAGGTACAGGAGCACCTAGGTACAGTCCTGTGATTTTCCCTAAAATTAAATTCCGAAGATGCTTCAAGGTACAGCTCTGGATGCAATGACTCATTGTTCAGTGCATGAACACAGCTTGGAAACAGTACATTCCCAGCCTGTACAGAATCACCCTCTTCAAGAGGTCTTGTTGACAGGAATCACCCTCTGTCATTTAGCTTCAGGACCAAACAGAAGCCCTGCCTTATTTTATTTAAGAGTATGGATGTCATAGGTGTTAGATGAACAATCCTACAGGAGCATCATCCCATACTTCTATTCAGATGCTGTGAACACTATTCAGCAAACACACACTTGGGAAGCAAAATTAATTGACAGCCAAATGACTGGTGGTATTTTATTGTTTCCCACAAGTTTTCATGCTGCAGCTCATATCAATGACCATGTGAGTCTAATACATTTTTAGGTGGCAGGTTTTCATCCTCCAGGTTAGGCCACTTGTATCCATCAGACATATTTTATTGGTGAATGTGATTCTGTTATTAACCCATGATAGAAATTCCAGGGTCTTCATTTCATATTTTTAGCTGTGATGGTCCTGTTTAATCCACAGAGCATCACATCTGTCTCTTCATTATATCACTCTTCAACTGTTGATCTGGTGCCAGTGATCTTACACCACTGTTAGTTTCTGAGGCAGTGTCCTGGCTCTCTAATCTTGCAAGGATCTGATTTCTCAATAAGCAGGTTATGAGATATGAATGTTCTAAATAAAATATCACAAAACATTCTCTAATGACACTGTTACTTATGTGAAGTTATTTGGCTGTTTTAGTCACTCTTAAATTACTTCATTGTGTATGAAAGTATCCTTTCTACACCAAAAAGCCCTGAAATGCAGTAAAGGCATATGTGCAGAGTAGGGTTAGAAGGGATTCATGATTCATGCATTGAATTTCATAACATATATACAAGGCTCACTCTCTTCTGTGGTATTTTAATATGACTTGAACCATTGCTTCAAGTCAAACTTTTTCTGTGTTGTTTTCCTGAGCAGAGATGAGCTTACATACAGCCCCTACTGGTCTGCTGAACCAGCAATTCTAAGAGCAATTAGTATCAGCATTAAGACCCCCACCAAGACATGACACTGAAATTCAGCAAAGGCTGGATAAAATTGCAGCTTGCATTCTTTAAATATTTATACAGTACATCAAAACAAATGAAACTAGAGATTCCATTTCCAGCATGAGCTGCAACATTGCTCGAATGGGGTCTCCAGTGTCATGCCACTTATTTTCATTTCTTTGATGATTTTTTTATGACACTTCTACTGAATTACTAATCAGGGACAAGGGACAGAGTCATACTGTTTAAAATCTTCAGTATTTCTAAGAATAAACAGATATCCAGTGAAGCAAGTTGGAGTGATCTTTAATTCTGAATTATTTTGAGAGCATGAAAGTCACTTGCACAGATCAAGTTCATCACAGCACAGAAAAGATGTGTTTGTATCAAAAATTGAATACTCAAAAAAAAAAAAAACCACCTAAGAAAAATCTACCTTTTTTAAACAAATTCCTCCTTTAATTAATCAGGCCTGAGATACATAGTTTCTCATGGAGGTTTATACTATCTCTGGAGGAAAAAATATGGCTGTAGATTTTAATAGCAAGAATAATTTATCTATTACTTTATTTCTCTATTTTGGTGCAACACAAATGCAGTAGCAGATCAGCTGCAATATGAGTGACTTCTATATGAGTATGACATTTCCAAATATTTGATAAAGTATTTAAATAAATTATAGAATAGTAAAGTCTACTCCTGCCCCAGTGCTCTTTTACAAGCTCTTGAACTTTTTGGTTACACAGAATCATAGAATCCAATCCAAAGCAATGGTGTGCATGGATAAAGTGCTGCACACACACAAGTTTCTGCTGCTGTTATTATTTTTAATACAGATTTTTGGATTGCTTGCATGAATAAATTTCTTTTGCTAAAGACAGAACGGAGCATCCAGAGAAAGTTCTTATCCCAAATGTGAACTAAGTGCACAAAATAAAGCCTTAAAAGAAGGACATAATGACATATAAAAGACTGCATCCAAGAAAATGGGAATAATACACTTTCTATTGAAGCTGAACTGACCAAAAATAAGAGTATGATGAAACTGAAACATGGAAGAGCCATGTTGGGCCTTAGGTAATCACATTCAAACAGAAGTAAAATTTCTGGGGAAGTCATGAACTCCTCTTTATTGAGGCTCTCTAAAATAGATTAGAACTACTTCTGTCAGAAACTACAGAAGTACAGCCCTTTAAGGCAGAAGAAATGTGGGTAGTTTCTTCAGATCATTCCCAGCTCTGTGATTCTGTAAGCAGTTCTTGTGCTGGTGCTTGGAGGAGGAAATGGGATGCTCTGAGTTTTCATCAGAATGGTGTCTGTGAAGTTTATCCAGTTACATTTTGAGGAAATGTCATTACCATTTTTCACATTAAAGAAAGCAACATTTGACCAAGATCTCTTGGGTTTTTTTTCAGTTCTCTGAAATGCAGGAGTAGATCACTGCCATCCAGATTTTTGAATAGTGATGATTTCTACAGGAGAGAAAGCCACAGGACTAAGTCAATAAAGGCTTCAGCTGGTCCAGATATGGAGTCCAGTAGTGACCAGTAGAAAGATTCCCACAGAGTAACAGAAAGCACAGTGAATCATCACTCCTTGTTGCCTTTTTTTCTTGCTTCACAAGCTTCTACAGACCTTATCCAATCCATTCAGTTTCTTTCACTGCAAGGTACTATACTGCCCCATTTTGGAGAAGACAAACAAGGGAGAAATGATGGTTTGACTCTTTTATTCTTTTTCTGGTAGGAATTAAGCCTTTTCAATGACAATAAGACCGTTAATTGTAGTGAGTTAACACACCTTATCAAGTGTTGGAAATCTTTGACATTGAGACCCTGCAGCCATGGATGTCATTATTTCCCTGCATGGGGAGAGGAGCCTTAGACTCTGTCCAAATTCCACAGTTTATCTTCTAAACACTAGTTTAGAATTCATGATATGCCAGGAGGATGACTTCCTACCTTATAAATCTTACCTACCTTACAAATCCCATAGATGAGACGCCATATTTTAAAGCCTATATTAAAAAATACTAAAATTTAATTCTCTTATGGCAGTGAAAGCAAATTTTTTCATACGACTTTGTTGATAAAGTTACAGTCCACACAAAACTATCCAGAACTGTGCTGAGCCAGAAATAAAATTTTAAAATAAACTTCCAAATTAACTGTATTTTCCCAACAAGAGTGTCTTATGTAAATGTGATCTCAGAGAACCAAAACTAAAAGCTGTGGACTGCCTGGCTGAACTCAACTCTAGATAATTCCCATCAATATGAATTTGTGCTATTCCAATGACTTATGAACTTGAGCAGAATTTCTTCAAGCCCATGTTTCTTCAGCCATTTAGGCCTGAGTTTCAGAGTTTTTTCTTTCAGAAACCTCCTCCTGCAAATTCAGAGCTAAACCAAATCCACCAGCTGAATCTCATCTGTTTATGTATTTATTTATGTATATGTATCATTTATTTAATTATTGTCCCAGAATAGAAAGGGCATGAAATCCCCTGCCTGCTACTAGATTTCATTAAATACCATCTGCTTGAGCCAGGCTTACTAAATAATTACTAAGGCTTGTGTTTTATCCTTCCTCAGTTCATTGCAGTAGTGGCCAAAGGCCAGTTCTTTCTTTCTTTTCTCCATTTTCTCTCGCCAGGCTCATAGCAGCACATTACAGTGAATTTGCAGTGTCTCCCTCTGCCCATGATCTGAGCATGCTCATGAAGTTTTCAGCTCTCAAGTTCCTGAAGAAAATTCTGATTTGGCACAGCTTCAAGCTCTACTTTTAAACATAAACACTATCTTCCTTGCCTTGGCACTCTCCCTGTTTTTTCTGTCAGTCTTTTCCCCTCCCTTCCTCCTTGCTATGTCTGCCTTCCCCCTATCTCTTACTCAACTCCTCAGCGAATAAAGCTCACACTCTTAGAAATATCCATGTTTATACAGTGATTGTCTTAGCTTAGAGCAGTGCTACTGGCAACATCATAAATAAAACACTGTTACAGGGCACTCTTAGACAATCCATATCTCGCTCTTTCCTAAACTTGTATGTGTTTCTCTCATTTGGAAACTTGTTTTACTCCTTGTCAATGTTTCCAACTGTTCTAATTTTGTAGGTTTGGAATGATGCTGCTTAAGGCTCTGCCTCACTATTGCAATGATTTTAGGGAAACTAGAATTCGAGACTGAGCACTGCAATTTCCAGCATTGATAAAGTACTTCTGTATGACCTACAATTTTCTGTGGTAACTAGGTGCTCAGAAGAAACATCTGCATCAACATCAGGAAAATCGGTGCAGACAGACCAGAAGCTGCTGAATGATATTTGAGGCAGCTCCACTCCCAACATGGAGCATTCTGCAATATGTGCCCAAGCTGCCAAGGAGCTCTGGATGCAGGTCTGGCATCTGGGGATTAATGAAGAGAATCAAATTATGTAGTTGGACTTTGCCAACCTGTTATGAAGAAGTCCTGACACAAGGAGGCTGTTTTACACCTTCCCAGTCTTTCTTAAGTGTACATGACCATGCATGGTTAACTCTCACCTAGTGAACGAGAGATACCGCTGTCCGTGTGTAAAGAATCCTTGCCTGGTAAAATTAAGGCTGGGAGAAACTGCTGCTCTGATGGTTTCTGTGGTAATTTTCCAATTGATCTCAATTGCAGGGGGATTTTATTTTTTGGTTAAGATAAATGAGGTCTGTGGAAAGTTCTCTGAAGGTGACAGACATTTTATGGACAAAATAGAACTTGCAGACCATATTTGGTGTTTTCAAATATTTTTCTGACGTGCATATTAATTTACTAGATTAAACTGCATTAAAAATAAATCTGCCTATATACATACTAATGTAACTTTTTTAATAGAGTATTACCACATATTAAATTACAAATATATCCTTCTTGTGCTGGTTTTTTTCTGTTTTTTTCCTCAGGGGCTACATCTACTATTTATGATGGTTTCTCTCATTTGTATTTTGTGACTTTCACAGGAGCAACTGATTGCTGCATTCATTGTGATTTATGTGCAAAGGGAAGCACATTCATATTAAGCATATAATGAGAGACCTAGAACATTAGTTTACATTTTGCTGGCAATCACAGTGACTTTGGCAACAGATTTTAGATTACCTTGACATCCACATCTAAAACACATGCAATAGCCAGTCTCAGCCTTCACCCAACCGTTGATCTTTTAAAACAGTGAATATAAGATAAAGATCTGTTGTGGTTCTCTTCTCAGCTCTCCATAACATTTCATAAATAGGTCAGTTTTAGCGTGTTTATATAAATTGATTCCCCTTCTGGGAATGCTTGGCTGTGATAAACAGTTCTTTCCAATTAGTTTAGCTTTTTGGGATATTTTTTTTAATAGTTAGGGATTACTATTACAGGCTAAAAATATTTTAAATGCAAGTATCTGCTAAGTCAAGAATTTTTTTTTCCGTCTGTTCATGACAGATGAACTGCAAATGCCTTCTCCTGTTCACTTTAAAATCAGTATTTCAGTCCCTATGCATCTGGACATCACCTTTTTGACAATACACAGCAAAATGAAGATCTAGTGGGGAACACAGTGCCCACTACCATGAGCCGTTTTAGCCATAAGGAAGGAATGATTTAGGCCAATGAAGCTTCCTTGGGTTTTAATCCCTGACTTTAACAGATATCTATAGGATAAACTACGTTTTGTCATATTTGGTTTAGAAGTCATTCTGTCGGCTTACAGACTTGTACATTCCTTTAGAGGCCAGCCATCCTTTTAATTCTTATTAATAACTCATTTTATTTAATTTTGTTGTCTAGTCCATTTCTAGAAACAATTTGCATGGAAAGTCATGTCAATTGCTGAATAGTCATCCAATAACCTCCATCAGCAATGAGTGGCTCAAAATGAATCAGATGTAAGAAATGGTAAGAAATCATTACACAGGACAAGTGGACTTCTAGGACTTCAGCCATTATTTCTCATCTTGATGATCATATCTTTCTTCAGAATAATTAACAGAAAGATGGTGACAAATCTTGTGCCTTAACTCCTACTTTATCATATCATTGAAGCTTGAGGGGAGAGACAGAGGCTCTGAGTGAGTCCAGCTCTGCAGCTCAGTTTGTGGTAGGTTAGATCTGACAGTAGATGGAATCCCTGAGACATGTCAATTTAATTTTAGGTTGTGTGTCTAATGCACATGTTGCCAATTACAGTGGTGTATGATGTCTTTCTAGAGAGGAGGTCTTTCTCTCTCCCACTAGGTGAACATGCTAAGGATAAATTTTGCAAAAGTCATTTTTTAAATCTGGGCTCAGTCATGTTTTAACAGCCCACATCAATAGGGGAATATCATTCAAAGATTATTTCTGACTCTCTAGAAACAAGAGATGCCTCTTCTTCTACTCTCTTATCCAGTCTCTTAGCAATAGTGCACTAAAACTCCCAGAAATAGAGCAAAACCTCCAGGTATTTGATATTCGTAGTTGATGCGGTTGTACAATTTCCATCAAGTAAGGAATCACAGAATGTGTAGGTTGGAAGAGACCTTCAAGATCATCGAGTCCAACCCATGCCCAAACACCTCGACTAGATTATGGCATCGAGTGCCACATCCAGGGATGGTGACTCCACCGCCTCCCCAGGCAGACAATTCCAGTATTTAATCACTCTTTCCATGAAAAACTTCATCCTAATATCCAACCTATATTTCCCTTGATGCAGCCTGAGACTGTGTCCTCTCGTTCTGTGAGTTGCTGCCTGGAGAAAGAGACCAACCCCCACCTGACTACAACCCCCCTTCAGGAAGTTGTAGAGAGTGATAAGGTTGCCTCTGAATCTCCTCAAGGAGAGGAACTTCAAACTTCACTTGCTAGTGTCCCAAGACCACACATAGGAGGAAGCAGAAATCCCAAAATGGGCTCTCAAATGAGGATTCAGACCCAGATTGGTGCTATCTAGCTCCTTGGTGGGGAAAAATACAGAAGAGACAGGAAATATTGGTGTCCAAGTCAATCTACTGTCAAATACAGGACAGCTTCTGACAGCACTTTCCCTGGGAAGGAGGAGGTGACGTTTCCCTAATCCAAGCTCTCTAACCATTGGGAGCAGTGAAGGGAAGTTCTGCCAACAGAGTGAAGCAAATACTTTGCCAGAGAAATTGTGGTGATTATTGAACTGCTGGGTAATTTCTTCATTAAGCAAATATTATACCTACTGATGATTTTATGTTCTCTATTCTAAAAAGACCTTGCGTGTTTTCCTCTCTTACCATCACTTCTGGAAGCCTCCATTCCCACTCACTGCATCATCCTGGCTCCACAACCACACCAAACCATCACAGACAGGACTCCAAAGGAAACTTCCACCAGACTTCCTTTTAGCAAGAGGGTATAAAACTCATTGCTCTTCTTCCTAAGGAATATATTCATTATGCAACATCTATAATTCCCAATTTTAAACGTTGTCCTACAGACAACGTAAACGGTTGAAATGTTTGCATCCCAAAGATTTTTTTAACAGCATGTGAGATAAGATGTTTTTGCTGTATAGACAAAGACTTTAAGTGTTCATTTTAACACATTTCAGTGTATTCATAAGTCTGAGAGTCAAGAGACCCATCCCTGACCCACTCCACAGGCTGGCACCTTTGTATCTTCAGAAGCATGTTATCTAAAAAGTTAACAACCATGAGCAATTTGGATGTTACCCTTAAGACAATACAGAACACTGAAACTGAGCTTCCTAGAGCTCAAACCTAACATTTGACCTTTGCAATAACAAGAAATAATAAACTTATATGTGAAATGTGTAACTCACTCTCATGCCAGCCTATGCGGACATCATGTCTACAGAACACCTATTAAAAATTTGGTCGAACAATTTGTATTTGCATATAATGTAGATGAAAATGTCAAAATATTTAAGTAAAAGTATTTTATCTCCCTTTTCAAACTGATTTTTGCAACAAAAGCCTGGGTGTGGACATTGACTCACAAATAGACTCTGAGACATTCCAACTTGACTGTAAACCCTTCAGCATGATCATGATTTCTGCTTCTGAATACATGGATATTTGTTTGACCCTGGCAAGACACTACTCTGTGTCTGGAATTAGAGGGAAAAAAAAAAAAAAAAGACATCTGGCTTCTTATTCACTGATGTGAGGGGAACAACCAAGCACCATCCAGCCACCATGAGTACAATAAGTTAAGCTTCACCTCTGTTGCAAAGTCTAACTCTAAACACTACTCTTTCTCCTGCCAAATGACCCCTTTCTACAAGTTCCCAAGTTTCACAAGAAAAAGAGCAAGACGCAAAATGTGTTCAAGTCCAACTTGAATCTGACCCAGTTGGAATAAGAGAAGAGAATAAACTGCCACCCACACACAGTTTTCAAGCAGGAAATAAAATTCAATTGTTTTATTTATGTATATTTATTTCTTTATACGTATCTGCATTGTCTATTACCAGAGAACGGTTGTCTGGATGTTAGGCTGGGGAAAACACTACAATTCATTTTGCATAGAAATGTTGTTTTGTTATTTTCATTAATTAATATCCTCAAGCCACAATTTCCATGAACTTTTCTGGCATAATGGATTCAGACACTGGCTTTAAAGGAGTCATATATGAGTAGTTGTGGAACCCAGAACAACCAAAATATTAATTGGAAATATTACTCACACATCTAATCAGGAAAAAGGAATATTGCCAGGCAGCCAGTCCAGCCAGTGACAGTTTGAAAAGCAAATATTGGCTATCCACACACAATTTATGTAGCAAAGATCATTTGGACAACATAAACACTAAAATACTCTCGTATAGTAAATATTTGTTCATTAATTTGACTAATTTTGTACTATGCTTTAAACAAATGTTCTGAATATATTTTCATTTTCTCCACTTTTTTCAAACTTCTGTTACAGATTACTGTATCTAAGTTATGGACTTAAACACAAAGCTACATACTATGTAGCTTCAGATGCTGTGCATATAGAAGCATCAGTGCTAAGTAAAAAGAGTGGCTGGTTTGATTAAAGTTTTTTCATTAATTTTCTATTTCATCCTAGATCACAAATGCTGATTTTGGTATCTCTTCAAGACACGCTATCTAAAACATTGACTTCACGTGGGTGGATATGGGGCTTCTGAGTCACTGTGAACTCTTTTGATGACAAACAGATTAAAATACAGGAAAAAGTTCTCAAATTTAAATATTATTAGGTGGTCTATACTATAAAGTGATCAAACAAACCTTTGGTACAACCAACTCACAATTATAAAGCCAACGCCCATTTTCAAGCAAATTTCCTTTTGGCCGATCAATCCTCAATTCACATCAGCAGAAAAGGTGGAAGAGTTAAACCTAAGATTACCTTCCTCACGTAGCTTGCCAGCATTTTGAGGGATTAATTCTTCCCAAGATCCAAAAAGTCTTGAAACTTTCCTTGAAATAGTTGAGAAAAGCTGTAAACTCTATCATCTAGACAACAAGTTCCCCACAGGTCAAAAACGATACATCGAAGCAGCCAAGGAGCCATGGATGTTCCTATTCATATATTCATGTTCAGACAGGAATTACTGCCCTCAGCAATGCCAAATTCAAGAGTAGTACATATTCTCAGTAGGATTTGGTAGCTCTTGTTTCTGAGAGCAGCAACACAAAAAACACCCCAAAGATGAATACATGCAATTTGGGAAATGGAGAGCCAGAATTAGCATGTCTTAACCACTTTTCAGTGTCCAATTTATTACTTTTGTCAATGAAAAGTACAGTTTATAAATTCAGAATGTGTTGTTTTAAAAGTCTTTTTTATGCCTATAAAACTAGGCAGATTAAGCACTACAGTATTCTAGATAGTGTTGAAATATCTCCATAAAGTGAATAATTTCACACTAAATATATTTAAGCTATATTTCTGTTTGGTTTTTTATTTATGAGGTGTTTTTGTTTATATAAATATGCCATTTTTTCTTGCAAAGGCAGTTCAGCATTTGAATTTTTGGTAAACTGTTCACTTTCAATCTGTTGTGTAAAACTTTTTACCTGTGTTGCAAGAAACTATTCTTCAATGAGTTTTGAATCCAGATCAGGAAAACAGCATTTTTAAGGACTAAACTGATTTATAGCTTTATTAAGTCAAATGTGTTTATTTGCATTTTTTTTTCCTTGTTTTTTATCTTGACAGCAAAAAATAAAAATAAGGGAGGACACGGAATTCCTCATGGAGATCTCCACCCACCACATGAGAAATAAAATACTATTTACATGAAGCACTATTATCAGCTTTTGATCCACTGAGATTTTTGATAACCAGTTTAACAGTTAATAAACTTTCCTTCCACAAAGAGGCAGCACATGGAGAAAACAGCATCTCAGAACTTGCTTTAGATTGGACAATGTTTAGCTATTGAAGTTTATTGAAGAGTACAAGTAAATACATCAGTATTGCAATGAGAGCCTGATACAAAACTTTGCCTATCTCAGGCTGACCTCCCAGTCTTTTATCAGCATAAAATCTAAATGTGGAAACTTCAAATGCAGTTTACATGACTTCTCTTACCCCACCTAGAAATGGGCTAATTTGTGTTCTGTGGTACTGCAGCTTGCTTTCTCTATAGCTGGGCTTTCATTACAGCAGTTCCCACATTGACTCATAGGGCTCAGCATCTGAATTAGGATTCGAGCCAAAGACAGAGTTGCTGTGCCACAGCTTCCTCTGCAAAGCAGCAAATGATGCTGAATGTCTGGACATTTTAACATTAGCGAATCTATGGCATTCATTTATTAGCATAACAAGACTGTGCTGCTGACCTAGTTTGCTCATTAAATTAATGGAATTTGGAGAAACTAAAAAGAAAATCCTAGAGGGGTTTCATTTCTGTGCCTACTTGGTTGGATCAGTAATTCCTTTTATTTTCATTTCTTTTCTCCTGGCTGTATGACCAGATGAATTTGTTTTAGATTATTTTCCTATTAACTAAAATTTCCCAGAGGTTCCTGGTATTTGCATTCAGCTATTTCAGTAGCAGATGTAACATTGCACTGGATACACCATCTACTGAAACAATGAAATTGTAGAGAAATCAGACACATGTTCCTTACAGATGTTTGACCTAAAGCATATTGGAGTTGCCAAAGCCACCTTTGGGTCACACTCATCTGCATCTGGAGACCTACAAACACTGATCCAAATGCAAGGAGTGATTTATAAACTGGGTACCCTAAAACTGAAGCTAACAATCATGAATTTAAGTTCCAAAATCAATCCTGTGAGTGCTAAACACTTGCAGCCAACAAAGACTTTAGTTGGGACTTTCTGGCACTTTGTGTCTCTGAAAACTGGGACACCACGGGTTTGATGCTCATATATTAATTTTAGAAGTTTGGCTTTGGAATTATGGCTTTCAAATCCTCGTTCACATCTCCAGGTTTAATCAAGCCCCTCTTGATCTTTTTCTTTCATATTGTCCACAGTGGCAGGAACTGATCTGAGAAATATGCCAGGGCCAGACAGACTTTTACCCATCATTTCTGCTTCTTTGCCTGGCCATGGAATCGCCCAGAAGAAGGTCTTGTTCTCTCATTCACCATTCAGCCCCTTCTGATGCATCTCACTGCTCTCACAGGAGTGTCAGCAGTAATGAGAGCTTTGTACTTATGATCAGTTTTATCTGTGCTCATTATACTTTTGCAAGATTGCTATTGAAGGGAGCCTGGTAAGTCTCCTGCAGCCCAGGAGAACAGGACAGTATGTTCCATCCATCCAGGGATAAAATGCCTATCTTATAACAATCATAACTATATAATAGATATTTCTCCCAAAGTCAGAAGAA
>VWZU01016258.1:315434-386643 GCA_013397095.1 Sterrhoptilus dennistouni | reverse complement strand
GGGGGACATCTGAGGGCATCTCCCCGTCCCTCCCGTGGGGAGCCTGTTCCGCTTGTCTCCTCCTCCCTAACGAGTTCTGGGTTCAAGGGCTAACCCTGCGCACCGCGGGCACGGGGGATCTCGCCTCCTCTGGTTCAAACTCCTGTGGATGCCGGTCACCCCTGGGCGCACCTACACGCGTGCTGGGAGAGGGCTACACTGCCTGTCTGGTGTTCCCTGCTGCACCTGGGATACCCAGCTTCACCCGCTTAACCTTTGCAAGGAAAACGATTCCCGGCCCCAACCCATAGCCACGGGCAGGATAAAACTCGCTTTTGCTTCCGTGGGACTTTCTTTCCACCGGGGAACTGCGCTTGTTCCTTAAAAATTCTTTTACTGAGAAGAATCAAGTGTTCTACTCGCGGAGCATCATCCGCCGCTGGGGCTGGGGCGAGCGGCGGCTCCGGCGGAGCAGGGGGAGGGAGGTTCGTGCGCTCGTCCAGTCCAGGGGCTCCATGGCCCCTGGAGTCCGGAGAACGCAGAGCGGTGGGTGGGGGACGGCCGGGCAAAGCCGCCGCCGCTCGGCAGCCCTCAGCTCCCGGCGCTCCGGGGGAAAGGAAGCGGGAGCGGGACCGAGCAGCCGGCAGCGCTCGGCGGAGGTTCCGAAGCTTCCCCGCTCCCGGAGCTTCACCGGGAGGATGGAGCAGCCCCGGCGGCAGACACGCAGGGGAGCGCAGGCACAAGTGCACTCAGCATTCCTCTCCTTGTCCTCACTCCTCCCGGGGCAAGGTGTAAAGCCCCCGTTATCTGTGGCACCCAGGATACAGATATATATGTGTGTGTGTGTTGTGTGTATGTATTCTGTTTTTCTGCGCTTTGCCTGTCTCTCCTCTTCTTCCGACGATGTCGCGGTGAAGGATTAGAGTGTGTGGACTCTGCCCTCCCTGGAATGGCCCGGGCTGAGATGAAAAGGGAGAGTCAGAGAGGAGCAGCAAAGGCCACGGGCTCTGGGGGCGGTGGGCGCGGGGCAGGGCCCGCAGGCAGCGCAGGCGCTCCCGCACCCCTTCCCCAAACTGATCCCCCGCTCCCTCCCCACCACAGTTCGCTCCTCAGGTTCCACGTAGCCTTTGTGTTTTAATAGCTGCTAATGACAAGAAAGGGAAGAATAGCGGCAAACAACGCGGATGGAAACTGCTCCCGCGGTGCGAGTAAACGCTGGTCAAACAGCAGCCCCTGCCTCCATCCCTCAAAAGGAAAACCGGTGCAGAGATGGATACAACGCTGTTCTGCCAATTTTGAAGGTTTTTTTTGGGTTGGTTTTTTTTTTTTTTTTTCAAACTTCTAGGGCTCCTTGAAAATAGAAGCCAAATTTTGGAACATCTCCATTTTGTTAACAAGGGGAAAATCGTTTTTGCCTGATTGCCATGCCGAGATGTAACCCGGCGCTTTGATATATCGCCGCCCTTCTCTAGAGAGTCACCGGGGCCGGGGGAGATCCGCGGGCGCGCAAGTCCCGGCTCCCCCCGCCCAGCCGGCGGGGAAAACCCTCTGCCAGCAACTTCTGCGGCTCAGGGAAGAAAATCCAGAGCACGGAATAGAGTGATAGGGGATTTGTCTTCTTCAAGAATCACAATGGATTTTGCAAGCGACTAATTAGCGCAAGATCTCCCCCCAGCACTCGTCCCCCGCCCCACACACCCCTTGTTTGCAAAGCGGTGTGAAGCCGGTTGTGTAAATGATTCCACTTTAACTTCCAGTCCCTTTAGATCACTAATAATGCCGTGGTGGTGCTGCTCACACTGGTGCAGTGAGAGTCAGCATTTCCATTATAATTTCCTATTTTCAGGAGTTTTTACAGTGGTCATAAAAATTCAATCCAGGCTCAAACTTGGCATCCTAGGGCTCCTCCCAGGAGTCATTTCTTTTCGTTGTATTTGAAAGAGGAAACCATTTATCTGTTTTTACATTGCGAGAGAGCAACAAAAGGAAGCAAAAGCAGGGTTTGCAGAACATTTTTGTATTTTATATCACTTGCTTTTCCTCAGCTTTACAGTATCTGCCATAGTTGTTAAAGGAGTACAGTACACAGTAATTAATAACACATGAAAAACCATCAGGTTATAGAGAAACCAGAGTCTACAATCAGAACTGGTCATGTAAAATACTCTTTATCATTCTGAAATCCTTTCCTTTTCTAAACCTATAATTTATTAGCAATACATCCATAATGTAATTTGATGCTTGGGGTCACTTTGATTCAAATTTAACTGATCATTTTTGAAATCTGAGAAAGTTTTTGTATGTGTTCATTTTTAGGAAAAAAATTTAAAAGTACAGAAGTTCTCACTGCAGATTTGAGGGGTCTATCCTTCAGCTTCCTCTAAGCAAGTATATGTACAACAGTCAAATAATCTTTGGATTTAGGTGTCCCTAAGTATTCATTTATATGATGGATTGTAATGACTATATGGTTCCCTTGAAACCATTATGTTCTATCAGGTCAAAACCAGCTTCTTAAAAAAGTTCATTTAATACAAGGGTGGCTGGAATGATTTGTGTACATTACATTTGCTCGCATACAATTCCCATATCTGCTGGAAATTGAATAAGGATTTAATGATCCCAGAGGAACTGAAGGCTTTGGTGACACGAGCTCCAAAGGGGCCTGTGAGACAAAGACCAGTGTGAATTGGGACTCTGAAGTGGAATGCCAGCACAGCCTGGACATCACATCATCTTGTGGATTATGCCTATGCCACATGTTTTAAAGGGAAATCCTTTCTCTACTGCTGTAAAATACACACTCCTGCTAGCCTGGAAACTCAGTAGGAGTATCTTCCAACTCATCCAGCTCTGGTTTGTCTATGAGAAAGGATCACCAAGAGCAATCTCTCAGACTTCAAAGAATTACTTTTAGGTAGTACCAAAAGATATGTATGGAATTAGAGTTACATGTGTATACATATAAATACATATGCACTAGAAAAGGGAAGAACCTTTGCATGTATATCTAGGTACAGAGAGAGATTAACGCAGACAGCTTTACAGGATGCATAATGGAAGTAGGAAGATATGTATATTGAGTCAAGGAATATCAGTGAATTTTATATATATTTTTTTGAAGGATACATAACTTGATAAGGCTTATATTTACTATTGTTAACACTTAAAAGAGGACTCCATAACTTTCAGTGAATAAAGGCAACATTTTCTTGCCATGGTCTGTCAATCACAGGACTGAATTCAGAATTCCACAAAATTTATCTTCCATGGAGTCATTTCATCACAGTGACATCGGGCTAGTAACCTCCAGTGGATTCAGCACTTCCTGAAAGCAGGGAACTTCCTGTTGAGATCATTTTTAGAGAAACTTTTCCTTTTTTTTTCATTGACCATACGCTGGCACATACACAGACCCAATAGTCCTTGTGTTAGGTATCTCAATTCATAGCCTGAGGGTTAGGGGATGTGTATAAGTCTTTTCTATTTCTACATTTTTATCAGGCTTTATCTTCAGGACTTAATGAAGTACATATCTGCAGTGGTTGATAGGTCATACACCTATGTGACAACAAGCCTTTTACAAATGAAAATATGAAACATTTTCTGCACCAGAAGTGGTTAGAAAAGTTTTTCCTAGGACTTAATTACAGCAACATTTCATGGCAGCAGTTCAGCATCTCCTTTGGAATCAGCAGAACTAGAGATAGCAATACAAGTTGACAAGACTCCACAATTTGCATCCTAATTATTTGGGATCTTGTTTGGGCTTTGTCCACTGCATAGATATGCAATGAAACAAGGCTCTAAGATCAGTCAATTGCCAATATGCCCATCCTCTCATCCCAACAGACTGGACACTGGAGCCCAAAGGTACATGCCCCCCATGAGGGGTGATTGGCCATCATTTGTGCCACAGAACTCTTAACAATCTGTCAAGAGCTGTGAGCTTTCTATGCCTTTGACACAACAGCTGCCATACTTGTCTGGCACTGCAAACAGGGAAAAGGGGTGCTGAAGATTGGGAGGATCTTGTGCAAACCCACTCCACAGTCTTGGACAGGCTCCAGGGGCAGATCTGCTGGGTCAGGTCTGTAGAATCACAGCTACATCTCAGAAATGTGGGTGGTCTTTAAATATCCCAAGCCTGAACCTTAAAAAGGCATTCAGGGAGGGCAGAGCCTGGCTTGGTAGCCGGTGGGAGTCACCTTCAAAAACAGGTTTTTTTCCTTCACTGCTTCAGCAAAATTTTTGAAACTGCCATTATTTCATGACTTGTAGAGTGATAGAAATTCTCCACAGGACTGAGAGGTTCATGCACTGGAGCCATCTTCCCTGCTCCAAAGAAATGTGTAGTCCATAGCTGCTCTCTTGGATGCAAACTCATTGACCAGTGCTGCTGCCAGACACAATGGCCAACTCTCTGCAGGGGACTAGGACATTTTAAATTCAATTACATCAGCCCTTGGTCCTCTAAACCACATCTGTGCCCCCTCTCTTCTAAAATACGATGATTACCAGAGGCTACTTGGTCCTCAGCCACATGTACACTGCTGACATGACTGCAGGACATTGAAGCAGCCATGGAGTTTAAGTATTCTTTCTCCCACAGAAAACTATATGATCTTTTTATGGTTGACTTCAGTGACATTAATATCTAGCAACTGTAATATTTTGTCACTGCAGATCCAATTTCTTGGCTTTTACTTGGTGGAAAGGTGTTATTTTAACACAAAGTGTTGTTTTTAATAATACAGAACTAGTGCCTGGCTAAAGTATGTAGAAATATTGATCTGGTGAGAATTTTATTATTTAGAACAACCCTAAAATGGTGTTTAGGATAACACATAAGAAACCAAAATTTTAGTTGTATAGTCACTCACAATGGTTTTCCTGTTTTTAGCAGTTTCTAAATATATAGCAGCACTATAGGGAAAAAAAGAGGTTATTTAGGTGTGTGGGTCTTTTTGGTGTGTTTTTTTTTTTTTTTTTTTTTTTTTTTTTGATGTTCGTTTTCAAAATCTGTATAACTTCCCCTTGAAACTACATGGGAATAAACCTGAGGGGCCAACTAAAAGTCACATAAGAAAAGGAAGTTAAGAGTCAAGCTGGAAAGACAATTTTCTGTCATACACAGTCATGTTGAAGTGTTAGAGGTAAAGGTCATCTAACGGAGGGGGGGGGCCTTGTGCTGTCAGGTGATCCTAAATATCAAATAAGCTGCAATAAACCGGCCCAGGGGGAAGATTAGCTAGTGACAATTTCAACCCTAACTCAGAACTTCCTACTATTGGTGGTTTGAGGTCAGGCCTCTAAGGTTATTTTGAGATAGGCTTTTGCGTTTGAAGCTGTAGGAATAATACAGTCAGGGCATCACTGAACAACAGACGGGACCATAAAAATATCTTCCTGGAAGTGCAATCCTGAAGAAAACTCGCCACCTGCTGGCGAACGCCTCCCCGCGCCTCCTTCTCCATCAGCGTTTTCTGCAGTGGGTATTGACCAGTCACAGCAGCTGAGATAACCCACAGCCCACGCCAGTCAAACCCTTCATTTTGGGACCTTCTGTCTTAAAGCAAAAAATTACTTTCGTCTGAAATCTCCGTGTGACACTGTGTTGCCCTGATGTTTGAAAATACTACCAAACAAATAATTTCAGCATGAATAATTGTCTCTTGGGGCTTAAATATTTTTGTATAAGCGAGTTACATTAACTGCATTTTAAAATGTATATATCCTCTTTCTCTCCCTTATGATTACATCAGGAATCTTTGTGGTTTCTTTTGTGATATTTGTGTTGCCACAGAGTCTTTTATTTGCTGTTACTACTTTTATTTACTGTTACTAAACAGTAACTGGAGATTTTTGACATCTCATTATAAATAGTTCTCGTTCCTGTAATGGGAAAGAGAACACCCCTCAATGCTAAAGCTTACCATCTAAATTTTTTTTTTATGCTGACATTTTAGTTAGGAACTCTAGATTGTTTAGTAGTGATAACAGGATTTTTTTGTCAATTGAGTAAGTCAGGTACATAACGTTGCCTTTTTTCATTACTGTCTGCTCTACAGTCAGCTAAATTAGATGACAGATCCCATTGATTCCAATCTAATTTAGGTAGATCGTTACACAATAAACCAAAATACAATGTGAACACACTTCAGAACTAATATTGAGTTTACAATCTCTTGACGAGGATTGTGAATGCATAAGCCACAGGAGGAAAAAAACTCACCACAGCCAACAGGTTCTGGACACAGCAAGGGAGAGGCACTGAAGGCTGGGTTCATCCAGACTCAGTGACCAAGTGTCCCATGGGAGGGGGCAGTGGTCAGTGTGAGATTGGCATACAGCAAAGTGTAGGAATTAGTTTATCAATATAGGCAACAAAATGGAGAAGGAAAATAAAGCATGTTTTGCTTTCCAAAATGGAAGAGAGCAATAGAGAAACAGGTGAGACTTAAACCCTGTTAATTCCAATTAATATTCCATTTGAATTTCAACTCAATACTCTACATAACAAAAATGACAAAGGTACTGAAGTTTAAAAAAAATGTAGAAAGCAGGAATAGTGGAACTATTAAAAAACCCCAGGTATATAACATAAATGTAAACATAATACTGAGAAACTAAGATGGAAATACTGGCTAGAAGAGCCAAAAGAATTAAAAATTGGCAATTGTTTTGAGTCATTAACCATTAACAGTTCAGTCTCTCACAACTCCAAAATAATTTTGGCTCAGTGTGTGGTAATAAGGATGATCAGAGAACAGTAGCACAATAAACAAATTCAAGAAACTAAGGAGAGGATATCCCCGGTGTAATGGTGAGTGTGAATGCTAAAACCACACTTTTCTACCCAAGAAAGGGGCAAAAGGGACAAAAGTGGCTATGAATGAAGAGGTATGGAATTAGGTCAGTTGCTTCTACCAAATTCATGTATAGCTTTGTTCAAAGCACTTGATCAATTCTCTGCTCTGGTATATACATCTGTAAAAGGTGGTTAAAAATGTTCACATAACTGCCAGGGATTATGTAAAGAAAAATATTAGCTATCATATTTCACAGAGGGGAAAATAGCTGCTGGCAATCTGCATTTTCTTCAATTTGTCTCAGCTACTATTATATCCTGTCTTATTTTAGTCACAATGCAATTTTTAAGGAATTTGGGGAGCATTTGCTTGGAATTGTCAGCTTGCCAGAATTACTTCCTAAATTGTGAATGTTTTGACAAAACTCCCTCACACAAAGCAGTGGTAAATTTCTTAACTGCTAGGCTCTCTTTGGGGGCAGATTTGGGGCAGGACCAGAGTCATGGACTTGTGATTTATACCTTGCTCTACTCTTTCTGATGCTGATGGAAAACAACCAGGACATTATGTCCGTTTTAGAGTGTCCTGGATAGGAGTGGAGCCTCAAAGTGGAACCCTACCTCTTCTACAACAGCTGTTCTCTGCTCAGGCATCATGACTTCTGACTAGTCACCAGATGACCCTGTGGTCATCACCCCCTCCCAAAGAAGAAGGGCAAAGCTGAAATCAGATAATACTGCTTTTCTCACCTGTGGATTGTTATCCAAGAGAGAGGTCTACGCTTACATTTCTTGATCTCCTTTGGAAACTGCAGGGACTTCCTTTTGAGTCATGACTCTTAGCATAATCCTTATGGGAAGGAAAATAACTTAAAATTACAAATCGACTTTTACTTATAGGAGAAAATTAGGGCTAGAAACTGAACTTGAATGGTTTTCCTGAGTCAGAGTGGTTCAGTCTCTGCTCTCTGAATGTCCAGTTTTGTATTTTTGTCATGATTTAGCCCCAGCCAGCAACTTAGACCCCCCACAGCAGCTCACTCACTTCCTGTCAGGGGAATGGGGGGAAAACGTGGGATGGCAAAAGTGGGAAAACTCTTGGGTTGAGATAAAGGCAGCTTAATAGGTAAATTAAAAGCCTCACAAACAAAAATTGCATCAGAGAAGTAAAACAAGGATTTGGAAAACTATTTCCCCAGGTCTTTAAGGGAAGCAGGTGGCCATTCCTTCCCAGGAAAGCTGGGCTCCATCACACATAATGGTGATTAGGAAGGTAAAATGCCATCACTCTGAATGTTCTTCCTCTTAGTTTTTCCCCCCTCTACTTTATATGTTGAGCATGATGCCATATGATACGGTACATCCCTTGGATCAGTTGGAGTCTACTGTCACAGCTGTGTCCACTCTCTGCTCCTTGTGCCCACCCAGCCTCCTCGCTGATGGGGTGGGGTGAGGACTCTGTTTAAGAGCTGCTTTGCAATAATGAAAACATCTCTGCACTATCAACAGCATTTCCAGCACAAATACAAAACGCAGACCCATACCATGTGCTGTGAAGAAAATTAACTCTGTCTCAATCAAAACCAGCACTATTGTCTTCACATGGATTTCTTACACATAATTGTAAAACTGCTGAGAATTACTTTGGGTGTTTTCTCATGTTTTTATCTCTATTAGAAAGCCATTTCAGGTTCTAATGTCCCATATCTTACATCTCATGGGCACTTTATTTTACCCATATGTTTTGTGCTAATTTAAACTGTTTATCTTCATTGATGTTCCTCTTCCTTGGCTTTTGTATCCTAAGGTAAACAAATCCTGTTCAGAAAGATGGATGCTTCATGTCCAATTTCCTCTTGATGAACTTTCTCTGTGTCTCCTTCATTTTGAATTAGTGGTCCCAATGGTGGCTTCTACAGCAATTTAAGTGCCAAACGTACTTGGTACCCAAGATATATTGTTATGCAATGTTTGCATCTACAGTCTCATTTATCCACACAAATAAACTTGATTAACAAACACTGTCTGAAATAAAGCCCCCTTTGAAGTAAGACTGTGTTATTCACAAACCAGACAGTTGTACAATTTAGCTATTTTTCCAGCTCAGTTGACCTGAACAATATTGGCTACAAATCTCCTCTCTGAACAGATACATCCTCTCTGTACACACCTCAGTTCTTGCAGCCTTGCTGTGTGCTGGCCAGCTGAGTGTCTTTGCTCCTCCTTTTCCATCTGCTTGAGGCTCTCTCATCTCTCCTTGGCTCAAGGCAGAGTGTTTACTGAGGAAAGAGGGTATGGAAAAGGTTATGACTTTCAAAGATGAGATTCTTATTGTGGCTAACTGTACCCAAGCACCATTTCTTCCACTGAAATCCAGACAGTCCTGTCCACTGCATTGGGACTGTTCATGTTTCCATCTGGGGGCTGTTATCCTCTTCCAGGAATGTCTGCCATCAGCAGTGTAAGGCTAATTCAAACCAAGAGGACAACTGCACCTGCTTCCTCTCATCCAACAGGGCAGCTGAGCATCCAGATGTTTGTAGTTGTGGTTGGTTTTAGATATTTTTCATCTACTTCTCACAGGAACTAACAGTATTGATTTCCAGTGACCATACAATCCTGACTTCCTGTCTTAGAGGACCATAGTATCCTTTCCGCCTTTTTTGTCTTTGTCAAAGATTTTTTTTTTTTTTTAATAAAGCTTATATCGGTGTTTTTTTCTTACTTTGGATTTTAAAGCCAGTGTTTAAGCCAACTATTTCTAGATTTAGCACAGCTACTGTATTGCTAAAGGAGATGCTTAGGAATAAATGACTGAGCTTAACTTTTCAAATCAAATGAAACTTTAATATTTCACACTTTATGACACTTACGGATTCTGAATGGAAGCTCTTCCTAATCTGGCTTTATTTTATATCATTTGATGGATAGCATATCAAGTTTTTCATTTGACAATGAATTGCTTGAATTGTTTGCAATGGAGGCTTCTTTGTGTTTTCACATGTTCATTAATTCTCTGATGAGACATTTTTCTACTTTAACTCAACATGTTGTGTTAGGGCTCTCAATATGGGCATGTAATCTGTAAACATTTTCATTAAACCCCTACTTTCCCCAGATTTCCATAAAAACAGAATTTCACTCTTTAAGACATTTTTACCAAAAATCCTGACCAAAAAAATGAGTTCGAATTTTTTAGCTGAATGCTTCTTCTCAGACATTACTTTTGCATAATTTACACAGCCTGATTTTGACTGTCAGGCTGAAGGTTCACTTTAAAGCCATCTCCTGCAATTGAGTTTTCCTTCAGTCTCTATGAATTTATAAGGGAAGTCATAACTGAATTATGTTGGAAGTAAATTCCATATGTGATGGCTCAGTAGGTACATACTGATGGTTTTCCACTCTGGTAATATGTATAGGATTTAGTATGATCTAAAAAAGTAGGTGATACAGAAGAATTAGCAAAAAGATTTCTTTTTCAGTTTGTATTTGCTTGGTTGTTTTCTTTCTTAACTTCAGTGACCAAGAGAGTGATCATTGGTAGTCACGAGTAATTATAACTGAAATAATTCTGGTTTTTGGGGAGGAACTGTGAAAAGCAACAGGGAATGGCACTGTCTTATTCACTTTTAGAAATCTGCAGTGTAGATAGAAGTTTGCCTCTGGAGTAAGCTGCCCTGGAATCAGTGGGAAGAAGCAGGCAGTCACAGAGTGCTATTCATCTAACCTGTTTTAAAGTCCATTATTTTAGCACCTGCTGCACACAAACACACTCCTGCTGTATTTGGCACAGAATCACTCTCTCATATTGCTCATGGCCTTTGGCCCTTCGGGATACAGGATGGTAATAAGGATAGCCCTCCTCGTTTGATCTACAGCTCCTCTACTGATGTTTCCGGCAAGCCTTGCCAAGTTATCCCAGTGGTAGGGCACAGCCTTTGCAATGTACAATCCTTTCTGCTAAGGCTTGGCCTGGACTCATCAAATTTGTTGATTCATATTTAGTTAAGTGAAGGTGACATTATGACTCGATGACTTCTCTTAACCATATTTTTCTAAATGCCACACGAATATGCCTAAGCCTTTAAAATTTTATTAAGAATTAATGATTTGAAGGGGTTTTCTTTTTGGCAAGGATCACCACACCATTTATTTGTCATGAAAGCTGAACTAATCAGTATAAGTGCAGGAGATGTAGAATTCATTCTTGAAAGGGCTGTGTGTAGGGGTAGGAGGACAAATGGCTCTTGTTAGCCTTCTATGCCAGTCTCATACCAAGGAATCAAAGATATCCAAATTCAATGTTCCTCCTCTGCCATCTGTTCATTGATTATGCCATTGCCTCTTAAGCAGGTAGACGTTTCCTGGTGGGATGGAGTTAGAGGCTCTCTAGATAAGAGACATTAATCCCTATGTCCTATTCCCTGCTGTAGGATATAGGTGTTTCTCACATTACAAAAGCAATGGGGACACAAGTTTTGCCACCATCACATCACAGGACAGGAAACAAGGTATCAGAGGGAGGGGGGATCTCTTGCTGTGTCCATGGCAAGTGAGAACAGCCTGGCTGGATAGACTGTTTATAGCCAGGGCTGAGGTTTGGAGGCTCAGCCTCAGGCTACACTGCTTTCACTAGCCCTTCATTCAGTGTAAATATCTTCTATCCTGGTATTATGCCATTCACTTATGGGCTGCGTTTAGTCCCATTTAAGGTCAAAGTATAACATTTCTTACAAATGTTAGGAAAAAAGGACCGAAAGGACAGATTTTTACAGTCCTCAGGGAGTAGTTCCAATAGTTGGTTTCATGATTAAACACCATGTGTGGGTGCACAGAGGTACACTTGGGTGTTGGGGTGTGTGTGTGTGTGCGCACAGAAGATTAACACACTTTGCCTTCTTTCATTGGCAGTCTTTGGGTACTTTCACTCAAGGTGGAACCAGAAGGTCCAAACATCTTCAGGCTGGGGTGGGTCTGAATCAGCATCCCAGGAACAAGCAATATACTAAAGATGTTTGTCTAATTTTTATCTGTTTTTTTAAGAAAAATGACTGTGCATTGAGCATAAGTATGCTTAGATTATCTTCCTTTTCAGGTTCTAGGCACTATATCTCTAGGTTACCAGTGCTTAGGCTGGACTCAATACTCAGCTGTCCTATCTAGGATGCTGTGTATCTGTCTTGGTTATCTACAGAAGCACTCCAAGGTCAAATTATTTTACATGCTTTTTGGAATTAATAAAGTTGGAAGCAAACTATAAACCCCTAAATCTTTAGAACAGACACAGTCGCCTGACTCTGTCTTTGCTTGTTGCAAGAACAAGGAGGAAAAATCTTTTCCCTCCTCAATTGTAGGGCTGTTCAGACTGCTGTTAGTTTTGTTCTTTCTTCCCATCCTTTTTCTTTTTGTACTGACATGTTTCCTACCTCACAACANTTTTTTTTTTTTTTCTCAGCACTTGCTTCCAGGTTTCTGCTGAGGCAATGAAGCCGTGGACATACTGAGGAGATCTGTCTGTGGTGGGAGCAGAGTCAAAGGCAAGTAACAGGAGCTGGTGCAGAGCTTCAAAAGCCAAGTTTTGACAGTAAAAGTGTTTACAAAGTGAATTCTCTCCATCAGGCAGGGGAATAGCTCCCCACAAAACAGTGCTTGTGCTAGAGAGAAAGTGAGGGGTTTTTTGTGTGTTTAGACTTTTTGGACAAAATTTAGCATACCCACTAGGGCTGTGGGGTGTGGGGACAAATTGTGATGCTTTTGCAACCTGGTTGGGCAGGATCTGGAAAAGAGAGTGAGCCATACACATATATCGTATCATGGTTAGAGTGTATAAACACAGCATAGCCAAACCCCATGATCTAAGAAGACAGGTTCAGTGGAAAGCTCTTCACCCGCCAGCACTAAATTTTATACGTTTCTATTTCTTGGGTCAGTGGCTTTATTAAGACCTGAAATGCTGCAGGGTGAGTATTCTTTAACTTACTGCCAGCTGCTGGGGATATGCTTATTTGTAACATGCTGGTTTTCCAGTAAGAGAAGTTCAAAGAGTACTTGTGAGGAAAAAAGTGATAAATAATCCAGACAACAGTTAGATTAAACACCTAAATCCAGCTGTAACTCCAAGGTGCCTTTTTGGATGAATCCTGGAGGTATCCAGGGTTTATCCACTGTGTCAATGCTTCCATACATATAACGTGAGGAAAATGTGTTTTCTGCACAAATACACAACTCCCAGCCTTTCTTCATAAGTACTTTTGAAGGGTCTAGAGCCCAGCTTTTGCAAGTTAAAACACAGACTACACCCCAAGCCAGAACTTTTTACCAAGTAATCTAGGGAGAGCATCAGCCTTCATTCACATACAGAGCAAAGGTGCCTCCTCCCTGGAGTGATATACTGTGATTCAGTTTCCTGTAATAGATGAGGGAGAGGAGAATACATGGGGCTCTTGCACACCAAATAACTTGTCTAATCTCTGCCCTTCAGATCACAAGAATATTGTGCCATTCATTGGGGGAAAGACATAATCTGGGGCAGGCACACAACTTCAAGAGAGCACTGAGTTTAAAGCCAAAGGTTGACTTAATCTACACATGGAGTAGGGCAGCAGCCAAAAGCTGGAAACCTATAAAAGCCCAGTGTTTACTCTAGCTACTTTTTCTATGGCAGACCTCAGCCACCAGGCTTTTATTTTCCCTCTGTTTTATGTCCAAGTCCATTCTTGTCTTTGAAATAGCGCCTCTCATCTGAAATAAGATTCTGATAAGTCTCAGATTGGTGTTGCAATATGGAGGGAGGCTGTCACTCCCTAAAAGGACAGAAGGAGAATCCAATGTCTTCTTTGGGTATATTTGGGTTTTTTACTAGGCCAGGCAGTTATAAACAAAAGACAGCATTTTCTTAGTCACTTATGTATAGAGTCACTTAGCATGTTTTCTGGGGTTAAGGGTTCCACAGAAAAACAAATTCCTTATTATTAAGATGGTATAGTGCTAGAAATGCTGCTCAGGATATATAAAAACCTAAATAACGACATTGTTCATCAGTACTAGAACACAGGACTCATGGAAGATCAATGAACGTGCTTTTGTGATATATCCTTTATTATCTTAACTCAGCAGCTGAGGAAAACACTTAGAAGTTCTAGGGCTTGAGGAATCTAAAACTTCTATAAGCAAGGCATTAAATTAATTGTAAATAAGCATATGAACTGTATGTGAATTTGGGATGAAAGAGGTGCAGAACACATTCAGGTTCCTTTAAAAGCCAGACTGATTTTTGAAATGTTTCTTCCAGGCATCTGCCTATTTTCTCAGCTGTTCATTAAGCAATATTTTATATTGTTCTTTTGAAGGACATAGCTAATATATAATTAATCTCCGAATAAGATCAAGTTGAATTAAGGCTGCTGGACTTTATGGAAAAATTGAACAAAAGCTTAACGTACATCCTACATAAACAGCATTCTTTGCACTAGACCATGGTACTAGTGCTAATTCTTTGCCCTATCTTTCTTCTCTAGAGACTGCGATATTCCTGGTGCTAGATTTCTCCTACTCTGCTAACCAAATAAGGTTCTCAGCCATCTTGATTCTTTCACTGTAGGCTCCTTAGCTTTCCTGAAATGGGAGTTTTGCTCAAAGTGCTCCAACAAGGAGCCACATTCTCTGTTGACTTCTTCAGTAACATTTTTGGCTTTCACCTTTCTGTCTCTTGGTTTCCTCTGCTGTAAAACAAAAGTAATAAAGTTTAGGGGTTTTTCTCCCTAAGAGTATTTTGAGGTCTACAGTAACTAACAGAACAATTCTAGTTCCCCCAAGCTACAAATATTTTGGCTAAAAAGGATGTGTGATTTTCAGAGGTGCTTGCCCAACATTTTCTCCATCTTGGACTCCTGTGAGATGTGTCAAGTACCACAACATGGACCCATATTCATATGCAAAACTTGTAAAAAGTGCTGCTTTTGTTGTTTCTGCTTGGTGTTTGAAAAGAAGATATATCCAGTAAAAAGTAGCAATCTTCTTCTATATAAAAAAGAAATACATATTTCTGTAATAATGATAATCTTCTATTTTTTGGATATTGAACACCTATATTTAAGTTGACAAATCTTCTGCAAAATAAAATTTACCCTCACATACATTAAGCATTACATGCTTCCCTTCATAATGCATAAATTACATGTGCTGCCAATAATGTTCCAGCAAAGCTCTCATCAGTAAGATATTGTTTTAACTGAATACGCCCTGGGAGGGAGAAACTTCCATTAATAAACAACAAGTAAGAATCACCCATACAGGAAATGGTTAAAAGAGGCAGAAGTGCTGTAAGACAGAATCAGAGAACACACATAATCCCAGCTTGATGCAATTACTCTAACATGAATTTAAAATAAAATTAAAGTTAACAGTTTAAACTGATGTTTGAGGGGTTTTAAAAAGATTTAGTTTCCCTTGGAACCACTATGTTATTTGAGCCACTTTCAATCTCAGAGCACAGTGCTCATAACTTCTCTCAAGCACTGTTGCTACTAGATTATGCCCACAGGTTAAGTTACAAATGTCTAAAAACCTTAAAATTATTAAACCTAGATTAAAGTGTTTAGAGAATATAGTGTTATTTTAGTCTCCTGCCATATCCTACATTTACTATAAAACTGTTATATTGGCATTCTAATGAAATGTCATAAAGCAAGTATGTAAGGAGGTGTTTTGGGTTTGTTGCAGTCTGATTCAAGCCAAGTTAACATGGCAACCAAAATGTGTAACAGAAACACTTAAATGTTTTTCATAAACTGCAAACCTTGTAAGAGCCTAAGAGAACGTTGACTACTGGGCAGTGCATGACTGAAGATTACTGCCATATATTCTTGATGCTTCATCTTAAATGACTTTTACACAACTCAATTATCTCAAGTGAATAACCTACCTCCTTCCAGTCACACTCTTGCCCACCAGAGTCCTTTGACTCCACCAACCACATTTATAGAGGAAGAAATTATTTATTCCTTGAACATTATGAGCAAAGTTATTACACTCTGTCTGATATTTAGAAAGATTAGAGCTGGAAGGTGCCTAGTGACCTTCTGGCCTGTCTTATTTTTCTTGACATTCCCCACACCTTGAAGAATACCTTATTCTGATGCCTTTGAAATGGATATGCAACATTAACAGAGTCCATAATGTGTGTAATGCCCTCCTTGCTAGATATGGTCCTGTTATTTTTTTTTCTCTGTAATGCACATGTTCTTTGTTCTGGTACACAGTTGTTTCAATGTTCTTTATTTAACTTATTAAAACAAAGTAAGAGTCTCATTATTAGATCTCAGCTGTTCACAAAAATAAAAGGGCTCAATGATGTCTGGACTACATCTTAAAATTTTACCCCCTGTCATGCTCAGGAGATGATAGAACATCATACACAAATTAGTCCTCTATTCTTGCTATCAAGGAATAAATAAGTCTGCTCAGTTCCAGTTCTGAGATAAAGAAAATAATGATAGAGTTCCTTTCACCTAATGAACTCCAGATGAATCCTTTAAAAGTGCTCTCATTCAGTCACTTGTGATAAGACTGTTTTATTTCTCAGCAGTAAATCTTCCACTGAGAGCATAGATAGCTAAATAAGTATATTTACATAAGGTGGAGCAATAAAGAGAGGAAACTACACAGAGGTGTGAAGGAAGAGGCAGAGAGGTCCCTGAAACACAGATGCCTGCACTGTAAGAGAATATATCTTATGTTTATTCTCGTCAGCTGATTGGAGAGGAAAATTCAAGAAATTATTCTACTGCAAGAGGCAGTGGGATCATTTACAGAACAAAAAATATTTGCATAATAATTAAAACAACAACAACAATGAGACATACAGCTGCCCAGAGAGTCAGACAATACACTTTGCATTGGTCAGATAGGTTTGTGCAGTCTGAGGGATAGAGTGCTAAAAGCATGGCATGAGGGAAGCAGAGAGCTCAGAGGTCCATAACAGAAAATCTTGGGTAATAGGAGGCCTATTATAGAATCACAGAATAAGCTGAGTTGGAAGGGACCCATCAGGATCATTGAGTTCAACTCCTGGCTCTGCACAGGGCACCCTGAGTGTTACACTATGCTCCTGAGAGCATTGTCCAAACACTTCTTGAGCTCTGTCTGGTTTGCTGCTGTGACCACTTCCCTGGGGAGCCTGTTCCAGTGCCCAGCCTCCCTCTGGATGAAGAACCTTCTTCTAATGTCCAATCTAAGTCACCCCTGATTCAGCCTCAGGCCCTTCCCTCAAGTCCCTGGTCATCAGAGAGCAGAGATCAGTGTCTGTCACTCTCTCCCCCTCACAAGGCTGTAACTGCAGTGAGGTCTCCCCTCAGTCTCCTCCAGGCTGAACAGACCAAGTGACATCAGTCACTCCTCACAGGGCTTCCCCTCAAGGCCTTTCACCATCTTTGTGACCTTCCTTAGGTGCTCTCTAATGGCTTAACATCTTTTTTACATTGTGGCACCCAAAACTGCCCCCAGCACTGGAGGTGAGGCTGCCCCAGTGCAGAGCAGAGCAGAGCAGGACAATCCCCTCCCTTGCCTGGCTGGCCATGCTGGGCCTGCTGCCCCCAGGACAGGGTTGGCCCTCCTGGCTGCCAGAGCACTGCTGGCTCATGTTCAATTTGCCATCAGCCAGGACCCCCAGTCCCTTTCCCCAGTGCTGCTCTCCAGCCTCTCATTCTAAATATCCAAATGGTAATGGTAATGGCAATAATAACAACTACAACAGTAATAATAAATTTAAGAGTATCTTTAGTAAAAATTATTAAAAAATGAAACTTAAAAATTAATCACAGTTTTAGCTGAGGCCATTGTGAATTAATAAATTACTTTCAGCTGAACAAGCATGCAGGAAAACATTACAAAATATTTAATTCTTCATATCTGTTCATCCCTTTCCAAACTCCTTCAAATACCTACTAAATGTTTTATTTTGAGACAATATTTAGAATTTGAGAAACTTTTATTTTTCATCTAGGGAACAGAACCTTCAAAGATAGAAGACACTTTTCATTTCAAAAATACGGTGAATTATCAACTATCCACTGTGTCTTGATAGCCTTCACTTTTAACAAAATTAAGAAATCATACTTGTAAGCCAAAACACCTGAAAAGGGATTGCTGACACAATCTCAGTTCCAACTACAGATGTCAGCAACACAAATGAAAGTGAGGAGTGAATATAGGAAAATTACTTCAAGCTGCCCATTAGTCACTACTTAACTTGAGTAGGCTTCTTGATATGGGTGTACAGGTCCAACTCCCTTATGTCTGTTTGTCTGATGGTAGCTGAACTTTGTCTCTGCTCAGAAACCCTGAGTGATGCATAGGAAGGAAGGTACAATTGTTGTGTAAATAAAAAGACAAGACCAGGCTGAAGCTGTGTACCGTGCTCTCTCTGGTCAGAGCTTCTAAACTGGGAACTAATTAAATCTCAATTATTTTCAGCGTAAGGAAGAAAACAAAAGCATTAAGCCAGCATCTGCAAGCCAATCACATCACCAAAATAGAAGTAGCTGTAGCAATACTACAAGAGGAAACACATTATAAAGGCGAGGCAGGGGCTGCTTCCTGTCAAATCTACTGTACTTGTTACCAATCAAGAAGTGGTAAGGATCATTTGGAGCCCCATCTGTGCCTCTTATTGTCTCACGGAAATGGAGTGTGGAGAGTGCCATTAAAGCTTATGTCTTTAACAGAGAACTCAAGTTTGCAGGCACTGGTGGGCCTGGTACATCCCTTGGATCATTAATGGTTGAAGCGCCTTACATTCGAATATCTCATTTGGCTGGCTCAGAAGCATCTCTCTTTCTGTTGGTACAGCTGGCAGAACTCATAAACCTCTTCATTGGCAAAATATCTCCATTTCATGAACTACGAACCTTTCTGCCACAGCTGACAGAACTCACCAAGAGATAAGTGTTGATGCTTGAAAGGTCTTTTAGCACCAGACCTCTCCAAGAGGGAAACAGCTGTGAGGCAAAGTAATTCCAACATTTTGCTAGCTCAAACAATAGACAGCATAGGGGACATAGTGGGTAAACAGCAGTGGCTCATGACATGTTCAACATTACACTTGGGAGCACTTAAAAAATCTAATTACAAAATCTAGAGGCAGGTGAGATAAGGACCTTGAAGATTACAAATAAAAGTGTTTCTGTCAGAGTTTATGATCTTTGGTTTTAAAATTTTATTAAAAGGAAAACAGTGGCTGAATCTTCTATAAACCTCTCTAGAAATTGCTGATGAGGTCAGCATAAAACAAAATAGGAAATTGTTTTATCAAAATGGAAAAAAATGAAGATATCAAAACTTTATTCTCCAGTATGTAGACAGACTCTTCAATTTTATGTAATTAAGATAATTTTCCTCCAGTTTCTAGTAGACTAAAATTTCCTGCATGAATCAAGTGGAACATGAATTTCCCCATAACCTTCAGGTGCTTTATAAAAGAACTATTTACTTCAGATAATTAGTTATGTTTCTAAGGATAAGAAATTCCTTAACAGGAAAAAATATTCAAAGACATTTTCTGGAAAATGGCTATGTTTATGGACACAAGTTTTCATGTTGATAAATCAACATTTTTCAGCAGAACAAAACTAGCAAAGGAGTAAATCTCCAGTCTCCTCTTATATGGATGCTTTTGATATTTCAAATGAATCCAGATTAAGAGATATTCTCATGCAGGTGAGGTCTGTAGTTTTGAGAACAAACTACAGGAGATTTCGAAAATGTATAATGAGTATTTTTTATGGAGAGAGAGCGTGAAATACATTGGTAGGATCTATTATTCTTAATGATACTAATATCAGGTATTGTTTTTAAAAATGTTTTTTTGGGTCAAAGGTTTCTGACCAAGGTCATTAATTCCACGGCCTTTCTAAATTCCCCAGAAATTTCCCCAACAAAAGTCTGCAGTTCTTGAACCTGAAGGCTGAGGCTCTATACCAACCTTCACACAGGTGTGCAAACAACTTTTGGTGTAATAATATGGCTTCACTCACATTTTGAAGTAACAGAACTCTACTTTAGCAAAACATGATTGTAAAATCATACAGTTCAAAGACAGTTCAGGCAGATACCCCATGTCTGACCCAAAGAAGAGTCATCCACCTCTGTGATGCTTTCTAAGATCTCCAGGAATGGAAAATTCACAACCTTCTCTGGTTAAGAAAGGCCAAGACATTTAATTTTTTCTTCCATTGGCACAGGACAGCAAACATTATGCTATTTGTTATCTAATGTTTGAAAAGAAAGATGCATCCTATACTTTTGTGACCTGTATTTTATTGGGAGGATCAATATAGATCGTGTTCCCAGTCTTGAACTTTGGAGACAAGATTTAATTTGCTGTCTCAACCACTTCCTTTTCAATATGGCTTTGGGTAACTCTGTCTCAGCAGTGTTTTTTCCTCAGAAATATAATGAAAGTACCATCCTCTTCCATCAGGAAGAATAAGGAGAAAAATCTTCAGGGAGATTGACCCATTGCTGGCAAATTTCCAGTAAAGTCACAAGGCTGCACTCTTCTGTAAAATTGATCTTCCTGTCCTGGCTCATCAGGCCAGGGCAGTGTCAGGGACTCAAAATCTCCTTTGAGATTCTTTATTTGGTAATCATGTTCTTTGGTCATAAAGGAGGCTGGTTTTGGCCAAAGGCCTCAAGACTTTCGGGATACTTCCCTACTAGTCAACCAAACTCATGGAAGCATGAACAAAAATATTTTCTCATGACCATGAGCACAACTTAACTGCTGTCAGGATCCCTATCCTGGTGTGGACCCACAGTCATGACCACTCTTCCTTACAGTGCCCAGGCACATGGGGAAGGGTTTCATGGGCCAGAAACTTCTCTTGACAAAAAGTGTGAGACCAATCAGTTTGGGAATTTAGTCAGAGATATAAACTTTACCAGGGCACTTAAATGTCTGGAGAACAGGCATTGTGCCATTTTATGTATTTGTGGGAGAAGCAGTCACAGGTCTGAAGGCCAGGAATTGTCCAACTTGACTGTAATCCACCAGTAGGAAAAATGTCTGGGTTGCTGTAGCATGTAACTCACTTCTGACAGTTCTTGAGGTCTTTAACTATCCTACATAGTCAATCAGGAGAGAGAAGTACCTCAGAGACAGACGATAAACAAACAGTGTGAGCCTTAGCTGGGTTAGCAGCTGTTAACATCAGGTTTAAGTTAAGTTACCAAATCGCATTTAATGTAAGTAGCAACTGTAGTTAGACGAGGGGAAAATCAGAGCATAGCAATGTGCTCCAGCATGAGTGCTTCTAGCCCTGGTTCAGACCCAGACTGGCATGTTAGTTTTGAGTTCTTCCACAATCAGAGATATTTCACAATAGATAAACCTATAATAATGTGGATGTACTGCAGAGGCCTTGCACACAGAAGTCCTGCCAGCACCCTTATTACACCTGAGTGACACTAACTCAAATTCCTCCCTTCATATCAACTTTAAAAGCACTGTTTCATGCCGAAAGAAAGCCAGTCTCTCAGGTAACCAAATCCCAAAACACTTAGGTCTTTATAGGTTAAAACCAACACCTTGAACTCAGCCCAGAAATTTATTGGCAGCCATTGCAAATTTTGGAGACTGGGGGGGTTTTATGTCCTCTCTGCATGATGCTCCACTTAATAAACAGGTGGTTGAATTGTGCACACTAGATTCAGTTGCCAAATGGCCTCAAGATGTAGCCTCACACGGAGTGCATTAGAGTAATCTAACCTTGTGGTAAGAAAAGTATGGATAACTTGAGCAGGGACCACATGTGACAGGAAAGGTTGTGCTCTTCTTGCCAAACACAGCAGGAAGGGAAAAAACCCCTCTTGGCTGGCTGTGTCTGCTACCACAGAATCAACAAGCTGCCCAAGGCTTGTGTGCTCCAGGACCCAAATGCTCAATGGGAAGCTGGACTTAAGTTCTGAAATAAGTTGCTTGGATTCTCCAGTACTCTGGAGCAGGAGTCTGGAAATTATGTGACACATTCACTTAAATTGAATAATGGAAGTTTTCAAGACTAAATGTAAAATGAACGATGTAGCCTGTAATAAAGTCCTTGTGTTATTTATTCTGATACTAAATGTAATTTTATGCTCTTCCTACAATTTCCATGTGGAATGTGCTTACTATTTTGAATTCATAGGAGCATAAGTTCATCACTGAAGTGGGAATACGAGGTTTGGGAGAATGTGTGTGGGCTGCTGAGGATCAGGAGAACGGTGGTATGAAGTGTGGCACTGCAGCACTAAAAGGCCATTCCTGTCAAATCTGCCATCAATGAAACAGAGAAAACATGTAGCTATCTTAACTGTCACTTGTGTTGTCCAGCAAGTTCTAAGTGAAGGGACTGTGTTGGAAATCAACATTGCATTGATGCATTTCTTCATTTTCCCCACTGTTAGGAAAAATGAAGCCAGTACCTTAACACAGTAACAAAGATCTAAGGTGATGGGAAAAATTCAAATTCTCCAGCAAACAATCTAAGCTAAAGAAGCATGAGATGACTAAACCCTAAACTATCATAAAAATCATCTGGTTGATTGGCAATATTGAGGAAAGGTAAAAACATGAAATAGAGGGAGTCCTCACTTTCCCTTGCTCAGCTCTTTGAAATTTCTCAAAAATTCTCCCTCATTTCATTCTCACTTATGTGTTAGCCTTTAATAGTAGCTTTCACTGAGTTCTGTCCATCCTAGTTAAACAAGGATGTAAAAAGAAGTAGATTTCTATCAACTACAAACTTAAACAAACATTGTGTTATTGTTAAAACTTTTTTAGCTTGTGTCAGTTTTTTCAGGTCGTGTCTGTTATTTCCATGGATACAAAAGTTTTTTGAAAACTTATTAAGGAAAACCAAGTTTCCTCATTTCCAAATCAGTGGGAATATTTGCCAGAGTACTACACAGTGTAGAAATATACATTTTCCCTGCTTATGCAGTGTAAGTACCCTGATGTCTGTGCCCTATTGCCTTTACTGCTGTTTTGTATAGTGTATACTGTAGAAAATAGATATACACAATATAGCCCTTCCTGTGTTTTGTACACCAAAAAGAAAGGCCGTGGTAAAAAAATCATATAAAGTCCTGATAAGTTACTGATAGTGCTAAATAACTGATTTTAACCACAAAGAAATGAAGAGTGGCTAATGCCCAGGTCTGTTCACAATACTGTTTATTCAAGGAACCTGTTATAGGTGCTGTAAGAGGTGCTTTATAGGTCGACTCTACCTGAGAAACCTCATTTTTTGAAACAAAGATATTTCAGGACCACTGAAGAATTGTTCAACTTCCACACCTGATCTTGGTGGATATGGGGCTGGCATTGTGAGGGGGCAAACTGCATGGTACTTTGATAAACTCAGTTTATTCTTTTATTGGCTTAAGCATTGCAGTGAAAACAGGATTTGCATGTCATTTTTATTATAATTTGGTTTCCTGTTCAGGCTAAAATGGCTTTTGAAACTGCAGTTTATCCACTCATGAACTAGAACGAGGTCTTGTAAAACTGTGCGGGGTTTACGCTACTTTCCCTTATTTGAAACATATGGAGGAGCTTATGGTTGTGATCTAGGATTAATACTGTTATAGGCTGGGTTAAATCTAGTTGGAACTGCTGGGTGTGACCGTCACTCTCCATTTAAGATAGTAGAAACAGGCTTATTTATGATGTGATAGCAGTATTCGAGCTGAAACAAAGGCACACCCAAGACCACTAAGGAATTCAAATTATCTTGGAAGATGGCTTTGCTGGCTGTTTTTTGGAAGGGTATTTGTGTACATGTATTCGTATGTCAGAGAGAGAGGGAGAGAAAGAAACCATCAAAGTGCGGAGAAACTCACACAGTGGAGCATTTCACAGCAAAGTCAGGACGAAAGATCCTTTTTCAATTTCTCTCTTTTCTGCATGCTCTCCTCTGCTCACACCCTCTCCTCCTTTCCATCAGCTGTTTTTGCCACTGAACTTATTTATGTGGCTCTGTTCTCAGGCACATCTGTAAACTAGCTTACTTTAAAGAAAAAAAAGTGTATTTATTTATCTGCCACTCTGCAACCAAATAATTTCCCTGTTTGAGAGCATTACCACAGAAACAATCACATTGACACAAAGGGAATTTTTACCAGGGTCAGAGAGGGAGCAGTCCAGAAGGTTTAGGTTGGAAACCTTGGCCTAAAGGAATTGTAGTCAGATAGAGTCTTTACAGAAACTCAGATTTCCATCAGAAATACTGAAAAGTATTTTCAACTAGAACATCATAGGCAATTCCAAACATTATTTCTGCTCTGCTGTTGATAAGCACTAGGAGGAGCTATGAAGAGTTTTCATGAGGGAATAGGAGGAAACTCGGTGATAGAAGATGTCTTCTTTGCTCTAATCTGCATTGGACACTGTAAGTTTGCTATTGCACCTCTCACAGGAACCCTGTGTGCTCACTGAATCAGGAATCACAGAATTACAGAATGGCTGGGGTTGGAAGGGACCTCTGGGGACCCTGCAGTCCAACATCCCTGGTAAAGCAGGTTCACCCAGAGCAGGTTGCACAGAGTTGTGCCCAGGTTTTGAGTACCTCCAAAGAAGTCATGGGCAGTACATGTATTACATTACAGTAGAGATTTTTTTCAGATCATTGTCCATTTAGACTCTGGGTTTGCATTGTCTGCAAACATTCTGGAACAAACTTTTGTACCAAATAAGTATGCATTGTTACAGCCAACTGCAAAACTGGGCATGCATCCATATCATGGGCTAAATGATTGGGAATGTATCTCAGAAAAAAAAAAAATTGATAGAGTAGAACTATTCATTTTAGACATTAGAGTGTGAGGTGATATGGTATAATTAGCTACACTGACTCAACAAATATACAATAAATCTTCCTCAAATTACTTTTATTTCAGCTAGAAACAACTTAGCAAAATTTAATGCTTACCAGGGACAGAGGAAACACAAGTCAAACTCAGTAAGTCATCTGAGCGATCAATTAACTCACAGAGGACTAACATTTCTACTTTGTTTCAAGGTTGAATTTGATTGCATTTATTTTCAGTCATGAGTTCTGATAAGATGAAGAGCCTTTGCTATTAAGTGTCAGTTCATCCAGTCATGCCAAACTTGATTCTTGTCAACAATCTCATTCACAGATAATATAGTTGGAGAGGGGTCCCCAAGATTCAACTGTAGGGGACCTGTCACCATCCTATAACTTTATGTCAAAGCTCTTTCTACCTCCACAATTTCCTACAGGAGTAAAGTTCAGCTCAAAGCACAGCATCCTGGTAGTGGTTCCCATCACCACATCTAGAGCTAACGTAACATCCTCCAGCTTCCTCCAGATTCTTCTCCTCATACATATAAGAACTGTATTACCCTTTTTGTTTCAGTGGTATACTGGGGATTTGAATTCATTTGTTTATCCTTTACAGCTCACAAGCCATTTGCAGAGATACTTCCCTGGTCTGTAAATACAATCTGCTTCTTCTGAAAGCTATTTCACTTGCTTGAAGCTGAGCACAGAAAGAAAATTATTTAAAGTAACTTTGCTATTAAGCATTTGTTTCTAACAATGTAATTTCTAAACAAGATATATAACAATTCCCTGTTTTCCTCCAATTCATCAATAAAAACGTTAAGTAGCAGTTGACCACGAATTAAAGCTTAAATTAAACTACTTAATCAGAGATTCTTCACAAGTGATTTCTTGTTCAAATTTCCTCAGGAGTACTTAACCAGTCCTTTGTTTAATGGATCAATACTCAGAATTTATCATATATCTGTTTCTTGGTCAAAGTAAAAGAAAATTCAAGTCAGATATCCTACAAAAATCTATATCAACATTATTATCACTAAATGTTTAATTTCATTAAAGATATGAAAGTACAGACATGAAAAAAAAGCTACACCAAAAATAATATTTTTTCCATTAATTTTTCATTCTGATATTCATTATGTATTTCTTTAATTCTTAACTAAAGAAGTTACAAATTATGCATAACATTATTCTGCCAGGGACTAATGCCAAAGATGACATCCTTATAGTTAAGCTTTCACAGTGTTACCTCAGTTATAGCCTTTTTTTTATACCTCTACAATTTTTGTACAGTTTAAGTGTTTCAAACAGCTCATGCATTTCCTCTCTTCCCACTTGCAGATGTGGGAATCCTCACCTAGTGATTTATCAGCCTCCTGCTTTGCTCTAGAACTGGAAATGTTTTCAGCACTGCCCTTTGATAAGAATGTCTCCTCCAGCTCCATCCTGAATAAAAAGCAGGGATGCCTATTGAATACTGCTTATTTTGTGTCAAAAGTAGCAGTTGGAATAATATTTCCAATAATGTCATGGGCATGCTCTGGTTTTCCTTGTTGCCATTACACTTCCCTGGTTTGGCAAAGTGTTACTCCTTTCATTCTTTGGCTTCTTTCGTAACTTTTGCTGTGGGTCCTTGTCTAATACTATATTTTGCCGCTGGTTTTTGCTCTATTTCTCTTCCTTCGAGATGAATTTTAATTTTCGTATCTGCCACCATTTCTCCTCTCTACTAGACTATTTTACTTTAGCACCATTGGTATCTTCTAATTCTAGGATTGTGATTCTTGGATAAGAGAGAAAACTTGTTTTAAACACTTCCTCATTCTCTCTTCTTTTTTTGAACATTGTTTTCTACAGGTGATTTACATTCATCATCCTTGTCAATTTTGTGAAATTAACTCTCCTGAAACACTAGTCTGTAGCCACATGCTGAATGAAAGAATGGATATTTACTTCAAGGCAAGATTTAGATTTTAGATTTCCTCTCTAAAATACTTACATTGTTTACTAAGATAAGAACCAGGTAATTCCCTTTGGTTGGCTGCAAGAATTTTTTTTTTAATTGTTACATATTACTTTCAAAAATTCTGACTATTTAAACAGAAAATATGAGGACTCAAGTAAAAGTATTAGAGTTCTCCAAGATAATGCAGCTTTTTGAGATTTTTCTGGCATGGAATACATATAAGCAAACCAACCATTCAGTTTCCAATGCAGATTGTGTAGTACAGACTGTGATTTTCCTGTTGGGGCATGGATTTATTAGCATGTACTTTTATTTTTGTGTTTGGCATAGAAAGGTGTGGGTGAAGATCACCACCTCCATTCTGCTGTTGCTCACTAAACTACTTTAAGTACATAATAACCCTTAGATCTACCCAAAGGCTGAGTTTCCTGGGCATTTCTTCCTCCTTCTAACAGAAAGTTTTATCTGGGGAGACAGGAAGGGGAAGCAGGCCTTATATATTTGCCTGGGATCTCCCTAAATAGTTGGACATCTCCAGCTCAGCAGAAGTTCATGGGGGGCTAACTCTGTGCCTGGGCCTTTATTTATAGGAAGCTCCACAGTCACTGTAGAACAGTTCTTGTCAGTCCACCACTTCTGGGAAGATTCTGTCTTTCCCAGGTAGTCTGTGTGCACATGGCCCTGAAAAATCAAGGTGAGAAGATTGGAAAAAGCAGTATTTGATTGGATCAAAGTGTGTTCAGCCCAGCAGAGTGCTTCCAACAGTAAAGGAAATCTGGGGGAAACAGAACAAACAGCAACACAAAGTGCTGTTTGCCCAGCAAGCCTCCCTCATTCCAGCCATGAGAGAATTAGGAATGTAAAAAATTAGAGGCAACACTTGTGTGTTTAATAACCCTTGCAGCGACTCTCTTCAGTGGATGAACCTCACCAGTTTTTAACCCCCTATTGTCTTTTGTCATCCTATGACATTGAATTCCACTGCTGTATTCTGAATAGTACAAAAAAACTTGTCTTGAATCTTCTACCTGATACTTTCAACTGGTACTTCTATTTTGAAATACAAATGAAAATATATCCTCTTCTAGTGAAAAAAAATGTTTTGTGCACCAAAATTTCACACAGAATATGATTTTATGACCTCTTCCAGCTGAGTTTTTTTCTAGTTTCTCTGTTTCATTGTGTTATTACTGTTCAATATCTCTGATCACTTCTGTTGCTTTCCTTTGTATTTTCCTTAGTCTTCCTATAGATTTTGGTGACCTAAATTCAAGAGGAGAATGCACTGTGCATTTTTTCAGTGATATGGAAAAGGTTAGTGTTTCCTCTTAAGTGTCACAATTTCATTTTGAATAAATAATAGTTTGATCCCTTTTTCTCTTTAGCTCTTGACTTGATATTCTCTTGACTCACCCGAAAAGCACATACTCTCCATTTAATCCTTTCTATCCATGCACACAGACACTCCTTTTGTGCTTTCCACAACTAGCTTCACTTTTAGCTATAACAAGAGCACTGAGACAGAGCCAAAAGCAGTGGCTGGACCTGATTGACTGCAGCCAGAGTGATTCACATGGGTTGTCCTTTCTAGAAGTGGGATGCAGAGAGGCTCAGGCTGGTTCTGGAGAGAAGTAGCACAAACCCAGCAAAGGTTTCCTCTCTGGGCTTTGTGCCACAACCCTTTGTAATGGGATCCCTTTTGATCAGGAGAAACCACTACCAAGAATTCTGATTCAGTAGAGCCTTTCTGATGTGGCTGTTGCCAAAGTACAGCATTCACTATGCTTTGCATTCAGGTTTTGAAATATTTTACATTAATTCTCACCCCAGTGATTTTGGCTTACTCATCATCAAGACCACCATAGAGAAATAGTGATCAGTAAATGAAAAAGATGCTTGGAAAGCCTAGTACTAATCACCTCAGGTTCTAGGTAAATTCCAAATCAGATAATTGCATTCCACCCAACATAAATTCTCCCTATGATTCCACATGGGTAGGTGTTGAGGGACAAAATCAGGCCAATGATTCAGGTGATCATTTTCTTAAACCTTAACCAAATGGATGAACCAGGTTGGAAAAGCAGTTACATAGATTATTCACAAATTCCAGTGTTTGGCATGAGGTTATGCATTTTAGATCAAAGGTACTTAAAAAAAAAAAAAAAAGTTAAATTAGACAGGTATTATTCTAGTTCCTCCTAACTGACAAAACAGTTTCATTCATTCTACAAGAAAAATTGTGTTTTCTCCTCCCTTTCAGATATTTTTCCTGCAAAAATTTTTTCTTAAACTGGTTCTGTCAGTACCAATTTATCCTGTAACATATAGTGGATTTCCAGTTCTCAGGGACCTATGCTGACTCCCAATTGGTGCCTAATGCAATTATCATTCATTCTATTTGAATATTAGAATTAAAGAGGTGTATTTCTTTTCATAACAGTTTTGTGTATGTTCCTCATTAACATTCCAGTGCTGCTCAGTAAAAATTGTTGGCCATTTGCCCACTTTTAAAGTAAATTTTTCGTTTACCATTTTTTAAATTTGGATTTCTAATTATAGTTAGCTCTTCATAAATAGTTTAGCAGAGCTGGAGAGAGTGTTAAGCACTGCATTTCTGAACCTTTCCTCCCTAATAAGTAACTGTAACCTGGCTCTGACACCTCCAAAATCCAATATATTTTTGTAATTTCCCCTTCTTTGTTCTGGAGACTTCCCTAAACTCGCTAAGGGGAAACATCCCTCTTGCCATTGACCCTGGCAGCAAAATATCATCCCTTCTGTTTGATGCCTCCCAGCAAACCAGCTAGTGTCTTCAGCTGGGCCTGTGGGCCATCAGCTGGAGAGCTGCAGGTACTATGTCATCACAGAGCTATTCTTTGATGATGTGGTCAGCCTTTCTTCAGTTTCTAGTAAGCCAGTTTTGGCAGGTTCGTCTTGCCAATGTGCCAGCTAATACAGCTGTAATTATAATTGAATCCACAAAGTTAGATTTAGTCTTCCAAGTCCATATATCACCCTTAGTTACTGCAGTTTTCTGCTACTTAAGCATATTTAATTTACAAACTACTGTTCACATTATATTTCCAGTGGCTTCTGAGATGTGTGGAAGGGTGTTGGTTCACATCAGAGGTACAAAAACTTAAGTAACCACACACATAAAAGAGAAAAAAAAATAGGGCAGACAATATGGAAGGATATAAATGCCTTATGCTATAACAATATTTCAAATGAACATACCACCACTCACAAGGGCACAGCTAAAACTGGGCAGCAGTCCTGGGAGTGTCAAGCCAGATACTTCTGTACAATTCCAGCTCATTTGTCAGGATAGAACTGCTCTTCCTCTGGGTGGCAGAGCAGAGTGAAAGCACAGTACAATGTCATGATGAATCATATCTTGAAGCTTTTCTCTGGGACACAAAGGCTTTGCTGTGACCAACAGGGAACTCTTAAAAGCCCCCAGGGGTCCAGAAATTAATTTTTGCCAATGTAACTGACTGCCTACAAGGTTTGCACTAAAATCCTCATTGAACAAACATGTTCCTCCTCATTCATAGTCTTCATCAGATTGTAAGGGGACAAGACATTATGCTGCTCTGTAACCCTTTCTTCCAAATCAGCTGCATGATTTCTCACCTTTTTTTTAACTATCTCTATTCTTTCAAGATACTGTGCTCAAATTTGCCTTCCATGGGAAATACTTTTCCAGTACCCAAAAATCATCTAACCCATTCTAAAACTTCTAAAAACTCTACTAGTGCCATGGACAAATATAGAGGTATATTCCTATGTATATTTTTATATTGTCTGTTTTCTCTTCCCTTTTCAAAAAAATTTGTCTTTTATCAAGATGCATTCTCCAGATTTCTTCTAGAAAGGAGTTTCCTTTCATAAGCGTCTGTAAGGATTTCATTGTTTTCCAAAGTAACAAGAGTGAAGAGACAATCAACCATAAAACAAGTTTTGAGAGAAAATTATTTTTGAGGGGAGAGAACAGAGAAGAGAAAAGAAAGGGGATATATTTGAAAATCACCAACAAAAATCTCTCTTGCACACAATTCAGACTATTTGATTTCAGATATTTTGATGTTCTCTCATTGCAATTGACGTGCTTTAAGTTCCTATCTACTTCTATGCATTTCACACACACAGCCTGGATATTATTTCTTATGATGTTCTATGCCTGAGGACATTGGTAAACGTCCCTGAAAAATGTAATTTAAAAAAGTAAATTTAAGTAAAATGTAAGTTTAAATAAGTCTAACAGAGGAAAAGAAAATATCAAAGGTAATCATCAGATGAGAATTATGGAATCATCTTTTTTTTCCCCCCATTGTTTATGATTTCTTGTTAAAAATATTTTCTGGCTATCTCAAATGCTAGTAGTACAAGTGACAGAAATCCTCAAGACATTTTATTAAGAATTGGGTGGATACAAAGAGGACTTGCTTTACTGCTGTCTGGAATATGGAAAACAAATTTCAGAAATCAGATCCTCTCTTTTAACAAACAAACCATGACGATCTTTCCTATTGCCAGCCTCAGTCCAGGGGAACAGGACAGCTAACATGCCCTGTGAGGAAAAGTTAAAATGACAAATGGGTTTTTTGCCTATGAAAATTGAAGGTAAATAAACAGCTATACCACAAGGCTTGTTGCTGGACTCTGAATTAGTAATTTCACAAGAAGCTATAGTTAGTTACTTTAGAATAATGTAACATTCTAGTATTCTGATAATAAAAATATTTTATTCTGTATATTAATTATTAGTATCAATCAAAAAAATTCATTTAAAGAACCTGTAAAATAATTTCATAATAATATTATTGCCTGTCAAAAAATGCTTTAAACAATACTGTAGGCACTGATAAGGGTAGCTGATACAAGTGGCAGAGGATAAAAATGACACATCCTGGGCTTTTTCTCTTTCTATATTCATCATCTCAAAATCCTGAAGAAAGTTTTGCAAAGGTTCTAGAGACAGTTGCTCAATTACTGTGTCCTTATAATGTAAATTTGCAAGTTTAATAATAGGTAGGGAAGAGGAAAAGTAGCATTAGGTTCAGGAACTGATGCACACAGAGGAATGGAGCCTCAGCCACAACATCTGACAAGAATAACGTGGAGGCATGAAGCTGCTGGGATTTCCTGTCATCCTTTGCTCTCCCACTCCTGATCTCCTGAACAGTTTTAATTTTGACATAAGCCTGGTTCTAGCATGTTCTTTCGATCAGTCTAAAGGACCGCGACAACACCCAAATTTTAAAAGGTAACCTCAGGCACATTTTCCTCTCCCATCACTCTCTGGATGTTACACTGCTCCTTGACATATTCTTCACACAGCGAATTTGTGAAGGCCCACGGATGAGAGTCCCACAGGGGTGGGGGTCTCCTTCAGTGTGAACTGAAATGTCCCATTAACCACTTCAGTCATTGAAAAGAGTTTGGGCTGAGAGTGAGGGTCTCAGGCTAAATATTTTGCCTCAAGATCACTCAGAAGGCATAGGACATATTTGTAACCACTCAGTATCAACCATTATCAAAACACCATCTTTGCATTCCACAGCCTGGCAACAGCTTGAAGCTCTTTGCTGACTGGTCCATCTCTGATAAGTTTTCATTATCAATTTTGTGCACAATCTAATTCTTCATTGTCTTAATCTTTTCCATTCTATATAATGCTTCAGCTGCGTAGATGTTAGCAGATTTGCAGTTTTAGAGCATATACAGGCGCATTTCAAATAGTAAAACATTTTTATCTTTCTTACTTTAAACTCTCATTCAACTGTGTCAAGATACCAAGCTGTTGTTCAGAAGGGGTTTTTTTAGCACGTGTGACTTACTTGCTCTAGCTTTGTAACAGATGAAGTGCACTTATAAACCTCAATACCTGAGCAACTGTAATGTCTTAGCAATTTCATAATGAAATTCATATGGAATTTAGCAACCCTAGCCAGATTTGTGTCAGAATCTTTAACATGTTCCAGTTGCATGAAATACTAATTAAAGGCACTCATTGTTAACTGATATAAATAGTCCCCACTTAGCCCATTATAGGTATGGGTTGTAAAACAAACAATTATGTGACAGATGATACATGTTAACACAGAGAAATTCTGTAATGACATTTCTGTAACACTGTAACCTCTTCAACCACCATGTGTTCCACATTACAGGCTAAAGGGGGTGCTGATTGCAAAGGTGACGTACTTTCCAGTTTGTGACTTTTCTTCTAAGAATAGAAATGCCTTAGAGCACCTCTGAGTGATTTACATTACAAATTTAGTTCAGGCAATGAAATCATTAATGCAAGGCTGATTTTAACTGCTGCATATGTTTGCTATTCCATGTGCCAGTGCCAAATAGTTGACTGTGCCTACCCACCAAACACGGCCTTACCCAGAAAGTGCCTTGGTAATCCAAGCAAACAATTGTTTCCTATTTACCATTTCTTTCATCCAATACCCATTTTCCCATCACTCTGAACTAGGAATAAAGTGATTTGCACCAAACAGGAAAGTGACTTTGGAATGCTTTTGGGTTTTTTCTTAAATATGTCATCCAAACTCCAAGCTAATCATGGGATATGATGGGATCCAATCTCCTGGCATTTGGATAAGATACAGAAATTATTCAATTAGTAAAAAATGGTTTCTGCCTTTCCACTAGCCAACATATTCCTGTAACATTAGAAGCAGGTGGCCTCCTTACTCAAAGCACAAACACGCAAAAGTTGCCTAGTGCAAATAACCTGCCAAAAAATATGTATTTTCACATCTGTGAACTTCCAGTCCTGTGTTTAACCCTTGCAACTACAGAGTTTCTAAAGCAGCAGAAGAAGAAATGACCAAGGTACATGTCCCCAGGGAGAAAGCAAATGAAGGAATGGTGGCCACAATCTATGGACAGTACTAGGAATTATTTCATCGATGAGTTTCAAAAGGAACTGCTGAAATGGACACAGGGTAACTGAGCTTTTAAAAAAAAAAAGCAAGACACTCATGTACTCATGTAAATGCCACTGTAGGACTCAGAGAACTCCAACTTTGACATTTAACTTTAGAAAATTTGGGCTTTAGTGAACAAGACAAAACTATTTGTTAGCAGATATTTGCCTCCAAAGTGCTTTCTCAGAGATATATATTTCACCAGAACAATCCACCCTGAGCTATAATATAAACAAGACAAAACCAAGCTTTTGCTAGTATTATGATGATTGATTTGCTGCTGAAAGTGAAAAAGTTAAAGCATGAGAGAACATATGATGCAAAACTTAAACATTAATGGAAATAACCTTGTCTTACATCACAGCTAGAAATTGGCTTGGATGAAAACCCTGGAGCTCTTCAGATTTTGTCCTTGGAGGCGCTTTTTATCTAGGTCTGGATCCAAACTTTTTGGCTTAGAGATATCATCTGATAAAATGGAAACTCCTTTGTGACATCTCTCCCGCACAGTGAGTTGAGAGTTTTCCAAGTCCACTGGGTTGTCCTCTCTGATGGTTCAGGCTCCACCAATTCAGTTCAAGAAGAGACTAAAAAATAACATCTAATTTCATGTCCAACAACCCAAAATTAAATAAATTAAGACATGGCCTATGAGAGAACTGAAATATCTGAGTGTAAAGTCAATGCATAAAGATGTCTAATTGTTCTGGAAAGATTGTGAGTAACACTAATATCTTTGTGAGTAATTTAAAAAAAAATAGTAGGACTGTTAATTCCATTTTAATCCTATCTTAATCTTGCCAACCTAAAGCAGAATCACCTGTAATTTTACCTAGCACTCAGTGGTCTTATCCCAGAATACACATTTGTTTCTGGAACATTTGAAGCCATTTGGATAGGACATTTGAATGATATTATTGTCCAAAAATGGGGATGTTCTCACTCTTTGGACATTTTCCTAACCCTTTTTTTGGTTTTTAGAACACAAAAATGATTTACCCTAGAAATGTCAAACTTGATTCAATGCTTGCTTGGCAAAGAGACATGCCTTTGGAGCCTGTTAGAGGGCTTAGGTGGGTAATTGTAAAGTTATTGTTAGTTTTTTCCACACTCATGGCATAGAGTACATGGCCAGCTCATGTTAATAAATACCTGTTGGGTACATGTGTGGTTTATAAAGGCTTGATTCAAAGCCCACTGAAGTAAATGAAAAGAGTTCTCTGGCTATAAACAGGCTTAGAGTCAGGCTGTAAATGTAAATGACAGGATGGAAGAGAATCTGTCATGGAGAAAATAGACTGGGAGAATCACATCTCCTGCAACCCTGAGAATCTCCATGGGCAGGCAGAGAGTAGGGAAGGTGGTAAGACACTCACTGTCTGTGGACATCATGCATTATAGGGGCCACAGAATGGAAAAGGGAATAGAATCTTGAAAAAGGGGAAATTCTAGGGTTATCGTGGGGTTAAAAATTATTTAAATTATAACAGCTAATGCTGATTAGATGCACTTGGTTTTCTGTACCAAGTGGAGAAAAATAAAGGAAAGAAGAAAGGAAAAGAAGGAAGAAAGGAAGGAAGAAAGAAAGAAAGTTAGAAAGAAAGGATATGAAATTTATATTAAGTCTTATCATTACATGAGTAATACAAACATGTTCAATTGCTCTTGAGCAATATGGATGCATTTCCCACACGACCTCATGGATCTACCTCATGAGTGCACATGTTGATATGGGGAGTGTTGGATAATTGCAGCACCAATCTGTGGAAGGAAATGGGCTGCAGCAGCACGTCATCCTTCAATCCAGCTGCCTGCCTAGCCCAGCCTTATCCTGCCTAGAACTGGAGTCCCAGGAATCCCTGTCATCACCTGCCTCAGAACTATACCCAGAGTCTCCTTCCTTCAGCTCTCAGAGGCATTCCAATTCGTCTCATGGGTCCTGGATTTCGGTAGACAGCTGGGAGGGTCAGGAAGATTACGTGACCGCTCCTGACAAAACATGTTTGCTCTGCTTCCAGGAATGAGGGAAATGTCTGCTGAATCAGGCTGAACTATTTTCGCTGCAAAGTAAAAATCCTTCTCATCCCATCTCTTTTTGCACCAAGCAGGAACCCTTTTGCTGAGTCTATATATTAAGTCTAGGTCTTTTCCTATTTTCTAAAAAGCATGCATCTCTACTTAAGGCTTAACAAGTGCAAAAAGTCTGCAATATCTCTCACTATACTTGATTTCTTCTTTTATTTACTTATTCTCTCTCCATCTATGAATACTTCTTTTCAAGTGGAAGACTTGTACAATGATTTGCCCAAGCAAGTTTTTGTTTTGCTGTGGGAGTGTGTTAGCTACTAGTTGGTAGCTTGCCACTCAAGGTTGAAAGTTCAGTAGCCACCTGTGTCACATTTCTCCCTTTGTTGGAATGAAAGGGTGAAATAGGAAAGGTGTGTTAGCTTTTTCTTTTTTTGGTAGGGCTAAAAGTGGAAGGGAGCATTGTCTGTGAGAAACTTATTTCCTCGTGTAGTGTAGTAGCCAGCTGGCAGCCAGATGGCATCAAGCCATTAGGAGGTCAAAGGCCATTGGACAACTGTGTGAGATTTGTTTCTCACTCGATGTGTTTGGTTTTAAAATCATTTATTTCTGGAGTAAATCATAGATATGGAAGGGTTTTACCTAGGGGACGTTTGTTTCCCCATCCAGTTGAAACCACAAACAGACAGAAAGCTGGTCACTGGCCAAAATGAAAGGCCACAGGCAAATTGTCCCATATTTATACTTTACGGGGTTGAAGCTCAAAAGCTGGACATTGATGGCAGTTCATAAATATTTCACTGCTCCTATCAACAAATGAGATAGAAGGACATCGCATGTCAAGAAATTTGTTGACTCTTGCAGAGCAGATAGCCAGCTGGCATGAGCACTGCTATTGCCCTGTCTCAGAGCTGAAAGGCCAGAGTCAAATGGTGCCAGATTTGTTCCTGATTTGGCTAAAATAACACAGAAATCATGTTTATATTTTGATCTTTTTGTGGCATGTCCTGTGATCCTCACTGACCATGTGATCCTCACCTATTAGTAACAGGAGACTCTGAAATCCCCAGAGAGAAATTCTGCCTAAAGGTTTACAATTTCTGTTTCATTCAAGCTTCCCATTCATCTCATATTTTATTCTCTTTTGTGTTTGCAAGTGCTTTGGGAGTCATCAAGAGATGCTTGTAACACAGTGTATGGGATCTGTTCCCATCCTCACAGCTCTGGAGAGCTGTGGGTCAGGTTCTTTTTAAGTATCAACAAGAAAAACTCACCGAGATCAGTGAAAACAAACCCTCATGTGTCCTGCAGGTGAGGTTTGCCTCCTGACCATCAGTTTCCATCCTCAAACAGGAAGAGGTTTTTTTATTCTGAAATAGTCAATACATGCCTGTGGCATCCCCTCCTAAATGTCTGGAAGGGTTAACACTTCAAACTTCTGCCCCTTTTTAAAGCAGGAGATAAATGGCCAAGAAAGAATCAGCTATATGCTTTCCATAGAACATGCCAACAGACAAGGTTCTGGCTCTGGGTCATTGGGGTGGCTCATTGCCCAGCATCCAGTGGTCCAGAAACACACTGTTTTCACAATACCTGAAGCAGCACTGTTAAATTTAGATTCTAATCAGCCTGGCAGGCTGCTCATGTAAAAATAAAGGGTTACAAGAAGCCAGTTGGTCCTTTGTCACCAGCATTGGCTTCTGGAAGGCAGTTCCCCTTTCAGAGAGCACAAATACTCTGAGGAGATGGTTGAGTAAAGCTCTGGGTTTTCAGTTACCCATGAAAAGGAGCATGAAAGAACAGATTTCCTTGGCCTCACACATACTTTATAACCCTGTTCCAGGGCAACCCAGACAGTGACAGAAGGAACTTCCAAAGACTCTGTGGTGGTCCAGTTTGGTGTAACATAAGAAGTCATGCTCTTCAGCTCTCTGCCCCAGCTCTCTGCCCAGAGGTTTCCTCCCCTGCAGCAGTGGTGGCAACAGAACAGTTGGAGTGTTTGGTTCCCCAGCAACTGCAGTTGACTGTCTGGTATATCAATTTGAGTCACAGTCGAGTTCAGTTTGTGTTAATGAGCCTGACGATTTGTGAACTCCGCTAGCAGCAGAGTGGCTGCACTGCTGCTGCTGCCACTGCTGCCGCTGCTGCCACTGCTGCCACTGCTGCTTCTGCTGGGGAGGGAGCAGCCCCCAGCAGTGCTGAAGGTGGGCAGGTAGGACAGGAGAATCAAACCTGTCTTGATGGAAGGGATGTAGCTCTCTCAGACTTCATCAGAGTCCTGCTTGTTTCTATTTACTGAGAGCAAATGCAGAGAAAGCCAACAGAAGGGTCGTGTAGGTGTGAGGATTCCAGCTCTTGATGGCCAGAAAAGCTGTATGGAAGCACATCTGGGAATAAACTGATTCACAGAGAGTTGAAGTAAAGGAGGGAGAAGAGAATACTGTGCAGAAAGCTGTAACTCACTTTTGTCAGATCCTATTTTCCTGTCTGTGCTCAGCGCAGGGCGTATCACTTTTCAGTTTATTTTACTTTTAACTTGTTAAAACTTTTTTCTTTAACAAAAGCTTTGAAATAGACAACATGCTATGAGCCCTCTCAATTCTGACCTGCTAAATCCCCATCTGGTCCAGCTTTTAAGTATCTTATTAGAAAGAAAATTAGTATCTCAAATTTTTATACCTGACTGACCTGGAAGATGTGACTTGATTAATCTCCAGGGCCAAGAAAGAGCACATCTATTGGAGGCTGTTAAGGTCAGATCAGTTATGGAACTCAGACTTTCAACAGATACAAAGATTCAAAATACTGATATATTAATGTAAACAACAGCAGCTAAGCTTATCCTAAGGGGTCAGTTGGAGTCAGGTCTTTGTCTAAACAAAGGACAAAAAACAACTAGAGAGCATAAAAAAAGTAGGACACCTATACAGCTCAAATCCCTACAGACATGTAGGACAAGTGAATTGATTGTTTAACAGGCTGATTGTCCCCACTTCAGAAAAAAAAATTATGCTTCTTGAATTCCTTTGCACTCCTTATCAAATTTTTCATCAGAGAAATGTAGTAAAATCTTCTTCCCATGGCAGGTACTATATGTAACTGTGATAAATCAGTAAATATAAGATCTTCCTGAGAACAGAAGGCAATACTACTGGATGCTAAAGTGTCTGTTACAGATTCAAGTGTTAGCACAGGATTTACATTTATGAGTTGCCACAAATTATTCTGAAAAAACACTAGACACCACCTCCTCTGCAGTTTCTGAAACTCCAACAGCTCTGGGACTGAACTGAGACATAGACTTGGACTGCAATCCAGGAATAAAAATTGTGGCTTGGATCTGTATGTACCAAGAAGGACCAACTCTTGTGTATTTGTGAGTCAATGGTGCATGCATTTTACTTGTCTGTGTCTTCCTCACACTCTCTGTTGTCTCAGTCAGCTTTCTCATTCTATCCCCTGGCATGAATTCAAAGCACACTTTCATTTCACTTAAATCTTCAAAAGCTGATATTACATTTTTGATATAACTTATTTTTTATAGATAGGAACATGAACTTCTGTTTTATAAACTGGAACTCACAGCTGCAAGCAAAAAGAATGTATGCTACCTGAACTTCGGTTACTGACCAGTTAAAAACAGATATTTGCTCCTTCTGCATCTACTTACGTTTTCTCTCTATTAGCTAATGTGTATTGATGGAATCTCATCAGCTCTTTCATGACCATTTTGAGATGTGTCCTTGCCAAAAGTGTTAAACTTCAGTCTTGCTTTCCAAACCAATGTATAGCTGAGCTAAAAATGTCACGTGTTGGCTTTAAAACAAAGCAAAAATAAAAATTGAGTTTTGCTGCTGCATTCATTTCAGATCTTAGGATGACTTCCATAAAGGGTATAGGCCAGATTCTTAGCACATTGAAAACTGCATAGGTCCACTGATTCCCATGAAGCTACATTGATTTACAGCAGCTGAGAATCTGGCCTAAAAGGCTCAGGGCTATATATCTATCTTATGTTGTGTTAAGGTCTCTTGACCTCTTACTTGATTGCCTTTGCTCCACTGTGTGATGCAAGTGTAGGTAAATTATACCTCTGCTGGCCACTAAGCTTGCTGTTCTAGCAACATTAATAACCTCAAGGCTTCCAATTTTCTTACCAATGCTTACTAGACCTCCTGTGCAAGCCTCTGGGGCTAGTCTGACAATAATCCCAATATATATTGTTTTGAATAAAAATAAACTTTATTGCAACTTGTGCTGGAGGCAGACCCATGAGCCTGTGCTCTAGAATGCCTACAAGGCAGCTGTGTAATCATTAGCAATACTACAGGGAACAGCGCTAGGATCAGTTCAGAAGGGTTCTTCATCCATCTGGGACTATAATTTACAATGCCACCATCACTACAATAACAAGGTAGCAGAGGGAAAACACTCTGGAAGGGGTGGCAGTGAAATTCAGCCGTCGCAAGGTGTGGTCTTTGGGGCAAAACCTTTAATTGGCAGAAGGTTCACTAACTATTCTGGTAACCTCAGACTTTCACCTCTCATTAAATCTAAATCTACAATCAAAATGAACTTGAAAAAGCATCTACATGGAAAGGGCTAGCCATCAATGGGTCACTTTTCCATGTAAAACCAGAGAGATTTTGGTTCCCTGGCCCCCTTTTTCTTGCCCTTCTGTTCTACCATGCTACTCACATCACCACACTGGACATGCACAGCCAAAGAAGCAGTAGAAGCAGTAGCAACTTATTAAGTTTTGCTTCTGTTTGCCATCCAGCTTCCTCTGCCTTTTCCTTAACCTTAGTTTTATAAACCACATCTTATTTAGACCAATAAAATTTTATTGCAACTATAGTCAACTTACACACGTCACTCACTACTGGTCACTTTTATCAAAAACTGGCTTATAAACTAATTTTACAACCAAGTCTGTGATGTTGAAGAGGTCCAAACTTGAGTTTGAAATCTCAGGTGATCACTTGGGGTAGCAGATGTAGTAGACTGGATGAAGACAACCCACAGAGTAGGGCCTTCTCCTGCTGCAGATGTGCTCTCTATCTACATTCTCTGTTAGTCTAACCTCCACTAGCATTTGGGACAATAATTAGATGAAATAAAAATTTTCACTTTTGAAAACTGTGATCCCTTTCACCCCTCTGTCTCCATAAAGCCCTTCTGAATGTTGAGTACAGCAAAGGCAAAAACTGCATGGAGTTCTGAAAAACTGAATGGAGGGCTGCTGCTTTTAATGAAAGATTAAACAGCATGATTTGTTTTCATCTTATTCATCTCTTGTGGTTGTTTTTTTGTAAAAAACTCCACAAGCTTCTGAACTGTCCTGTGACCCCTAGAGCAGTCATGACCCCTAATGTGCAGAGCACAGCCAACATCACGAAAAGTCAAGACAGAAGGAGCAGAACACATGCATATGCAGGGAAAGTTTTAAGACATGTATAAGATGTCCTCAAAATGCCACCCAGCTCTGCCACCATCTCTTCATGTGCTTACTTAAGTGAATAACTTTAGGTGTCTCTCTGTTGCTTTCATTGACTGACAGCACACAAAAACTGGTTAAGACCCTGAGAACGATCCTCAGAGCATTGCCACCTCTGACAGGAGAAGGCAGCATGATCTACTAATGAATTAGTTTAACAGCACTACTGTCTTGGCTTCAGCTTCAAAAGCCCTACACAGCACTTCAGCAGGTGGTTACAAAAAATTCTGGAGAGGCCTCTCACTTGTAGTCCTCTGGAGTTGAAGGATATCTGCTCTGATGTTAAAAATGTCAGGTAGAGTGCCACTGGAATCCTTTATTCAACATTTGAGAACCTCAATGAATATAACATACTTCTAGATTCTCCCTAACGCCAGAAATGAAGGCAAAAAAGCCCATACTAAAAAGAAATGGACTGATAGACAAAACAATGTTTCCAGGAGAATATTCCGTATCTAAAGCTGTATCTAAATAAGTTATTTTAATTCAATAAATCGAAGTTTGGTTTTTTTTCTGGTTCATCTCTCGTCCATGCTGCAGCATTGAATTGTTTTCTTAGGTTTTCTTAGTCCATTGAATTATCTCAGTTACATCTCAGATTTTGTTAATTTGCCTGGTTTCTGAATTGATCACAAAAGGTTGGTGGTACTCCCACACTTTGAAAAGCAATGAGACATCTGAACATTTGTCAGGGCAATGAGAATATGGGATACAAGTCTGAGTGCTGGTCTTGTTCTGCCGTGATCTGTGCATTGGCTTTGCCAAAGGCATTTGGACTTTCCAAGCTTCAGTTTACCCAGCTAAAAGAAGAAATTCTGGATATTTTCTTAGATAAGTAAATAAACCAACCAAACCCACAGCAAAACCCCAAAACAAAACTCCAAAACAGTTCTAGGTCAAGTTGGAGTTATGTTGGGCTTCAGTGAATAGATAGATGAGAATCTACAGCTCCTTGATGTTGAAGAATTAATCATGATAACATCTCCAGCTTTAAAACCATAGGCCAGATTTACTTTTGACAGTGGAAATAGAATTGACTAAATCACCAAGAAGCCATGGTAAAGGACATTGACAACCATAAATTACAGTGGTTTTGAAACTGTCAGTGAAATTAAATGTTCAAATGTAACTGAATGTCAATTATTAATTTTTACAAGGTTTCAAATGTACCAAGGTCACAATGAAGATGATCTGAAATTTCTCAGGTACATGAAGCCAGAGATTTTCATATCAATAAGGTCATAAGCAAACTCTTCAGGAACAAGAAAACAGTTTCCATACAGATCTTCTCGTCATAGTTTTTGCATGCAAAAAATGCATTCAAACCACAAAAAAAATTTCACAACTAACACACTCATCAGCCTTGACAGGATCCATGGGGAAATATAATGTCCCAGCTTGTCAAAAAAAATTTCCAGGCAATGTCATAACCACAACTTTGAACACATGAGAAGATTTTACTTAGTTGACACCATGCTGATCATTGCTAACTGACCAAGAGAAGATACAAGTAAATCTTATATTGTTCTTATTACTTCAGCTCTAATTCTGTGATAAGGACTTGAAAACTGATGTAAGCTCATTATCATGTTAAAAACAGTGCTTTCTAGTCAAGGCAAAGTTTGGAGAAATGTTTTGCCAACTAATGGAAAAGCATCTCACAGGATCTGAATTATGAAATCAATGTGTAGTTGGCCCTACAAATTTTCTTCATTTCTCACATAAGTTTTTCATTAGCCCAGATTTTTTTCCTGAGTCTTATTTGATTTTTACGGCCTGGGGTCTTCTCACATATAAAATGAGAATTGATATTTTCTTACTTTTGTTGCTGAAATGTGAGATAAGATACTCTTTGGTGAGTTTGTCTATGGTGTTGCTTGGACCTTGACGTAATTTTCCTACCTTTTCAGCCTTGACATGCAGTTAACAAAGTTTCCAAACAAGGTGCTTACCTCCAGTGTACAGGTTTAGAAAATGGATCAGTTTATGCATCCATGTATGTGATAGAGAATATAAACAGAGTGGGACAAATAAAACTCTGTGTAGTAGCCTGAAATGCAGCCAGATGACACCTCAAAGAGGACAACTTTTGATTTTGCCATTTCCCAGACTCAGGCCATCTGTCCCTGTGGGCTGGTATTTAGGTGGATAATCATGGTTAGCTATAGCAACCACTGCTTTCCCCAAAACTCTGTTTAGAAAATCTGTCTTGGGCAATTGTCTGTATTTTTCTTGAAAATGCAAGGATACAACGAAGAACTGATGAGCATCTCTCTGGCTGACTGATTCCAAGTCTAATCAAACTGTGTGGTTTCTGACATGAAGTCTTCAAGGCAGATCCAATCTGCATTGCTGGACCCTTTAGACAGAATAAACACAATGTAAAATCACATTTGAGGTAGAAATCCCTCACCTACATAATTATGTCCTTAAACTTGGTGTTTACAAGTGTCATGACACTGCATGATCTCTCTCTTTCCACTTCATTTCATCACTCATCTATCAACCTCTATTATTAGTTTTCTCCTTGCTTGAATCTTATAATTTTCCAAGTTTCCCAATAAGAAAATAACCTGTCTGGGGATTCCTTGGCTCCCTTACATGGAAGCTCATGGGTTGTCCAGAATTCATTTGTTAACTCTTAGCTTTAGTATCTTAGCTAAACTTGCTGTTTCTTGGCTCAGACAGATCCCTGTCTGTGCAATAACTTTTCTCATTGCCCAGTCAGTATGAATTCAGGCAGTTTAGTTTAAACAGTAGTGGGAAAGAACTAAAAAGGTCTGTTTACACCAGGGTCAGCTGCAAGTGGTGACCTTTTCTACTGTCTGGCACTTGTCTATACAAGTATTCACCTTTTATTCCACTGTCTCCGGTCTAGCCTTCCATCATCATGGCAAACATCAATCTTAGGACAAGCACAGCATTTAAATTGAAACAGATACTCATTATTGAGTAAAATGTTGTAAGACACACTGAAAACAGACATGAAGGGGCACCTAAACCAGCAGTGATAGGGCTCAGCTGGAGAGGGCAGGTAACCAGGGTCTGATTCTGTAAATGCTTGTGCTCCACCCTGCTTTGCATCTCATGACCTCAGCTAATCTGTTTGATTTAACACTGCAATCCAGTGCTCACTCTGACACTCAGTGATCCGGACTCAAGGCCAGTAAAAAAAGTGATAGTTCTTTCCCAGCTGAGATTAGTCACTTGGAGTAGGATCCATCTCAACTGATGTAAATGTCTTCCTCTCAGCTCCCCTCTCTTTGTATACAATAAACAGACGTTTCTAAGGTTATCTTCATCTCAGTGTCATGGTGACAGCTAGAATGGTTCCTGTGGATCACAATTCACACCATAAGGGTCTATATTGAAGGAAGATTAATCTGTCCTTGCTAATTTAAATACCCTTTCATATTTTGTTGCACCAATAACTTCACCTTTATGATAGTGTATTATGGTGAACAGAATAGCAATAACTAGATCTGAGTCACAGGTGTAAGACAGGGATTCCATGAAGAAGTGGTATGGTTCTGAAGACATTGAGCATTTTCCCATGAATGGAGTGAAGCAAAGAAGGAACTGGGGTAAGGCAATAGAGGGATATTGGAATGCTCCCTGCAAAGTGAGTTATTCATCAGACTAAGGAGAAGAACAATTAGCACACAATAATCTATATCTCTGCAATTCATCTTGCTTAGATCAAGGCATCCCTCCAGTTGCTTTGGAAGATTTTGTTGTTGTCAAACTGGGGACACCAGCTGAGCAACTCTGCAGTGAAGACATGACCTTGATAAATGAGACTTTTGTTGCTGTAACCACATCCTATTTTTCTCCCCCCATTTTTTATTATCATCTGTCTTGAATAATTTCCTTGTGGGGAAATTCAGCTACCAGTGCTGATGGTATTACATATAAGAACTGCCATTGACACCAGCACAAAGGAGAACAAATACTTTTTTGTTAAAATATAAAAATTCCCAGCTCTATTTGAGCAGGGCCACATTTGAAATTTATCTTACCTTAACAAAAGTGACCTCATGCACATGTTTGCCTTTAAAGAAAGCTAAAACCGACACATCTGAAACCTCAAGCAATAGTTATAGTAAGGAGGAAAGGTAGAAAAGCAGGGTAATGTTGACACTGATACCAGGATTAGCAACAAAACAAAANAAAAAAAAAAAAAAAAAAAAAAAAAAAAAAAAAAAAAAAAAAAAAAAAAAAAAAAAAAAAAAAAAAAAAAAAAAAAAAAAAAAAAAAAAAAACCAACAAAAAACCAAACAACTTGTTTAATGTCTGATTTGCACTCTGCTCCATTTTCACTCACATACAAGTTTACACATTTCTTAGTTTTCCCAGTTTCTTAATGGCTCAATTAGGTTTCTGAGAAGCTTGGGGATTTTAAGCCCATGTGGGGGCTGTGTCTAGTAAGAACTTCTCCACCCTAAACTCATTACTCTCCTTCATCACATGGTAAAGGACAATGTCCAGCATGAGTTAATCCAGCATCACAGGTTATTTCTCTACAGCATGCCTCTTGCCAAAGCAGCCCATTTTTTACACAAGACAAGACTAAAGAAGGAAAGAAATGTGTCCCAGCAAACAGTGAGATGAATTCCTGACTGTAAAATTGGAAACAAAAAACGAAATATGAAAACAGAAACTTAAAATATATCTGACTCCAAAGTTCCTTTTTAGCTGTTCCAGTATCTTGGCTACAACAAATGCAAAGGTCTGGCAGTGTAAGGCTTCTCCCTCTCTCTTCCTTTATTTCCCCTTCTTCTTTCTTCAAAGGCTGGCCTCATCTTAGAAAGTTTGCTGAGCTTAAGTTTTCTTTTTCACTGCAGCTTGAGATTCTTCCTGCTGCTTCTCTCTCCCTTACTCTGGTGCATATTTGCATTCAGTGTAAAATTAGGAAGTGGACTCTTCCTCTCCTAGTGGGAGTTTTTCTCAAGAGAATCTGCCTGATTTTATCCTAAGACACTGTCTTCATTTGGAATTCATATTTTCTTTCTGTGACAAAATGTTGGGGTTATCCTAATATTTTCTAAGTCATCTGTTACATTGACATTTTCTGTTGTACATGGTCTCAATCATTAGAGCTTGTTATGTCCCTTCTCTTCATGGCCTCAAGGAAACATCCTAGCTAAGTCATCCCCATCTCAGCCATAAGGAATGGAATGAGATGAAGGAAAGAAAGATGGGGAGAAAAAGGGTAAAGGATGTGGTGCATTTTTCTTCGATTTCCCTCCCACATGAATTACAGGTTCTCTTCACACTGGCCTCCCAAAAATTTTAAGTGACAAACACTTAAACTGACCATCTGAATTATCTCATTTATTCTAGTGTGTTTCTTCACATAGGTAACAGTTCACTGACCTGTCAGATTGTGCTGTAGGTGATTTTCCTGCTAGAGGTCAGGCTGTGTTTCCTTGAGGTGCAAGAGCTTTCTCTTTCATGTAATTTCATAATCCATACTGTTCATTGTAGTGAGAAAATGCAGCACACTACTTGTCATTCACTCTCTCCCCTGCTGCTGTTTTACTGGGCAACCCTTAAGAACACTCTTGACCTTTTTTTCCTTAGTTCAACCTAAGAGTCCTGTAAGTCAATATAATTAGTGTTTTAAGCCTGTTTATGATCTGCTTCTCTGTGATGCCTGCAGTGTTGTCATGTTTCAGCTCAGGGTATGCTTTGAGACTCTGAAGAGTTAAATTTGGACAGAACATTTCTTAAATCTTACATACAAATGACATGTGCCAGAAAAACTTAACTACTACAACCATTTGCAAAAAGTATGTTTTGCACTGCAATTCCCTTACAAACCTGACTGCTTGAGAAGATATCTCCTGGAGAAAAAAACTTTGTTAGACTGTATACTGATGGTTCACCATGCATAGTTTTTTAATCTGAGGGTAAATTTATTTCCATTTTGGTACTGAAGTCAAAAACACCTTAAACTGCTGAACTGCATACAAGAAGAAGGATAATTGGGGAAAAAATATAAAGTTAAATTACATTCTCAGTCATCTGGAAGAGAGGTTTTTTTCTTTAAAATTGAGCTCTGACAGCAATAGCAAAGAGTGAGAGGCTGTCCAAAGGTGTAACAGAACAAAACCCAACGGACCAGCCATTTTAGTGTAGTTACATTTCATGGATAGATCACCAGAACTGTTATCAGCAGTGACAGTTCAGTTCTCCATCACAAGTTCAGCTAAGATGACAAAGGATGTGATTCACTGGAATAAATGAAAATACATTAATAAATAATAGACTTGAAACTATGTAAAATCTGTCTGTGCAAGTAAGTTCTATCATCCTTATAATCCCATTCACTTGAGCAAGTCTTTGTTCTCTCTTTATTTATTTTTAATCTGTATTTGTACTATTTCTTATGCTTGTGGTAGTGCAAACCTAAAACTTCATTCCATGTCATACCTCTCTAGAATGACATAAGTTTGCTGGCAGGATGGGAGGGCTTGTACTGATACACAGCTTTGCTTAGTGTGGTGCAGAAGTTTCCAGCCTGCTAAAGTGGTGCACAACAGCAGCAGTTGCCAGGTCTGTCAAGGCGGAGGCATTTAGTAGAGCTGCAGACAGATCCTTCAGATAAGTACTTGAGTGCAGAAACATGTTGGCTTTCCAATTTCTGCCAGAAACCAGCTGTTTTCAAGGCCTGTTCTCCTGCCTGAGAATGTGGGACCAGCATCAGGAGGCAAAAAGCCTCTGTGAGTGCAAAGCTCACTGAAGGGAAACGTGCCATAGGTGAATGTACATTAAGTAGAGGAGATCGGTTGGGATGGGTGCAGTGGGAGGTACCTGGCAGATTGGTGTGGGGTAGGGCTGGGTTCCCACTGTGTTAGAGGTCTGCCATTTCAACTACTTGTGTGGAAGAAACAACTGAAAGAATATGGAAATGTGTCCCCTAGTGCCCATGTAGGCAACATCTTGGAAGCTCTTGCTTCTTGTCACCAACAGTAGTCTGGCTGGAGCGCGAGATTCATCTCACCTAATTTTAATATCCGTAACTCAGAATTATGTGAAAATCCTTAATTTAATTTTATGGAGGGCTGGGTCGCTGGTTTTTTTTTTTTTGTCTGTCTTTCTGTAGCTGTGTGAGTCCACAGCTACAAGTTTTGCTTGTGTTTCAGGTCCAAATATGCTCAAAACCTCAAAATGAAACGCAGTCAAAACTGCCAAATTTTATCCGGTTCCTTGTCAAAATCATGTGAGAATGCAAAGCATAAATCAGCAAAGGATCACTCAAAACTCTGCTTAAGGCTCCCTCAGAAAGTCCAATATTCTTATTAAACATGAAATCATATGAATTTTACATAAATTGGAGTAACAGAGAATATGTTCCTCATGGCTCCATAAACCTCATTTTAGCACTTCATACTTCATCTTATCTGAAAATTGGTCTCATTTCAGTTGTCCAGACTGAATCCAATATTTCACTGAACATGGTGATAATTTGATTATATCCTAGGAATCAGCTTCAGGGTTGGATCCACCAGACAAACTGAATAGAGGAGAATGTTAGATGCTTTCAGAACCATTTTGAAACACAAGTACTCTTTCTTAGACTGGAATATTTAAGAAAAGCAAACATTTCAACAAAAACCCCATGTGTCCTCTTATCTTGCTTCCTCATGAGTATAATCTCTGTAGTTTCTGTGCCTCAAGTGAGGAGTATTACAAGTATATATTTATTTATGCTTATAATTATCTGTCGTGTTGCAGGGATATTTTTACTGTATGTAAATATATATAACTCAAATATTCAAATTTCATCCTTCAAAAAAAAAAATCAAAAAAGATGAGGAATTAATTTTCCTGTGCCTGCATGTGTTCCTGTGAGCATTTCCCTTCCCATTGGCTTCATTGGGAGTCATAATGACCAGCTTACACTAATTAATTAATTTGACGATTTAATTAGACAATTTAATCAATTTAATTAATTGATTTGAATTATACTGCACATATACTACAGATCTAAACATTACCACTTACATTTTTCCCTATTAGGAGAATTTATATTTCTACCCAAAACTAGCTCAGAGGCTTTCTCAGAGCTCCAAGGATAATGCCAGTTACAAATCTGGTTTAAGATTCGTATTTTTTAAGCCCAGCACTTCTATAATTTTTGAAAGCCCATACTGAAATAAAATAATAGGGAGAAAATACATTTTGATAAGCTAGTATTGGGGGTGAAATAGTTATTTTCTCTACTGTTGTTGTGTAATTTTTCTGCAATAAGAAGTAGCTCAAACAGAGAAACACTGTAATCACTGAGAACATTTAATATGATGACTGATTATTTAAAATATGCTGTGAAACACTTCGAGTTTAGAAATACTTATGCCCTGAAGACTATCATGAAGAATGGCTGCATTCCACAGCAAGAACAGTGTTTGGAAAGCTTAGCTCACTCCAGCCTACTCACAACAATGATAAATTACATGTATTGTACACTGTATGCACAGTTTTTATGCAGGTGTTTCATGGGGTGGGGGGAGTGGGATAGGTTTTTTTAATTAAAAAATGTTCCAGATCACTTCCCTCCTGCCCCTGCTAAGAACACATAGAAAAACTATTTTTCTATTTCAGCCCCAAAACTACAGGTAGTACAACTGTTGCATTATCGCTGTTATTTCTGCAACAGAGATGGAAATCCTGATTTTCCAGTACGTTCTGTCCCTAAGTAGCCTGCTATGTAATGAAACAGGGAAAATCCCAGAACATCTTTGAGCCGGATGTTCATAGTGCTAACCCAGCTAGCCCTGTGTTGCCCTTTGCCTATTTCACTCCATGGGAGGGAGCAAAACCAGGTCACTGTGCAGCCTTGGAAGGTCAGATTGAAGCTTGCAGGCTCTTACATTTACCAGGAACAAAAACAAGGAGCAATTTCTTGCTGATACCTTCTCCAGAAAAAAACTGGTTACATTGTCATTACTAAGACAAAAGGCTCCTGCAATACTGACCTTGACAGGAGCAGCTCTGGGGGTTACAGACATGAAAGAAAGACCATGTATTCCTTCCCCTTCTTTTCCTCCCCCAAAATACAATTCATTTATTCAGAAGGAAGCAATGATGGAGAAGAGCATGTCTGGGTTATTTTTTTCACCCCATCTCCTCATAAACCTGAACCATTATTTGCTCATCTGTTTAGACACTGTTTTTCTTACTCATCATTGCAAGTTATCAGGGAATCATCTTATATTCAAAATTTATTGAGTGTCTGCAATATATTTTTACCTTTATATACAGGATATTGGTTTTTTCCACATTTACATGCGACTCAGTTACATCCATAGTGAGTCAGTTATTAGGTCACATCCAAAGGAGTACACAGGGCAGGGTTAGGGCGTGAAGTCCACTATGGGAAGATCTTACACAAATTTTACAAAATTTTGACAATTTTCTTTACCCAGACTGACCTACATTACAGCTGGGACACCATCAGGACCTGACATGTAGGGTATTTGTCTCAGTGCGATGCTTTGGGGACAAAATGGTAAAGAGACTTTATCAACATAATTTTTGTCACCAGCTGTGACAATGATCTCTAGTCATCTTATTTACTGGCATAGATATAGTCAAAGTGCTTCATATTAAATATATGTTTCTCATAACACTGCAAGAATTTATAAGGGTTCGAGAAGATAGATAATTTTAATAAATGTACACCACCTAATACACTTCTCAGAAACTAAATATTTCATTATAAATTTACCGGCATGAACAAAATCACTTCCTCAGAAATATGATGAAATTCTGAAATCACTGTTTATTTATCAGGCAGGAGTAAAACTTACAGAGCACAAGATGCAATATTTTTGGCATGTAAAATAAGTGTTGCAAAATTGAAGATGCTGTGAATGTTTTCCTACGACTTTGTTCCACGCTAAGCATTTTGTCCGAAATACTTCATTGAGGTGAAACTCAAATTTTTCTCACAACTCACACAGCAGGAAATAATGCAGTGAAAAAAACCTCTAGTTTGGCCATGTTTTTCATGCCCCTAAACTCTACTGACCGAACTACATTTATCTTAGGAATGTAGTGAACAGAGTATTTTTTCGTGTTAATGTGCAACATATTTAAGAGTCTCATCTGCTTATTATTTTTTATTATTTTCTCAAAACGAAAGTATGGGAATTGTGCAAAATTATATGCAAAACAGAGAGACTTTGTCAGAAGTAATTTGGTTATAGATTATTTCTGTTTTGTTTTGTTTCCTTTTTCAGCCACTAGAGCCATTAGCACTTAATAATACAGTGTAATTCACTGATTCCCCTAGGCAAGGAAAGATTGTAGGCACAAAAATGTTGGGGAGGGGGGTCTTAAATGAGGGTCTCTAACCTCAGAAATTATGCTCTCAAGAGCCAGTTTACAAGCTAGGAGTGATTTTTCTCCTTGACCCTTTAGGAAGACAGTACTCCTTTAGAAAAGGATTTCTTACTCACCTCTTGAGTTCAATTGTCTTGCATGTGGCTACAGGCATTTCTGTGCAGCAGAGCGCAGGGCTTAAGCTGCAGTATCTCTTCCTACCTTCCCTCTTTTCAACACTTCTGTATTGGGCAGATTGTTTTATGTTTTTGTTTTGTTTTATGTTCTGGTTTTTGAGAAAAACTCCTACTATCTCTGTGCATCACAAGGTAAAGCCTGCATAGAAAATGGGTTGGGAGTTCCACTCACCTGAACAGCACTTGGAAACTTCCAAAGCTGCAAGGCACTGTGCTATGGAGTGCAACACTTTCTTATCCATTGACTTTTTGTAGAAGAAAAAAAAACAAACTGCACCAAATAAACAAAGCCAGAACCTCCACAAATTAGATTAAGTTTGCAGTCTGCACATTTGATATGAAAAAAAAACCCAAAAACAAAACAAAACAAAAAACACCACCACCACCAACAACAAAAAACCAAAGCAAAAAAAAACCCCAAACCACCACAAAACTGCTTAGTAAAATAAAATTCTGAATAACTTATCTCACAAAACCAATACAGAATATGCTTTGCTTACTCTAAAGGGTTCTTAAATTCTTTTCTGTTCAGCACTTTTAATGTGATGCCAACAGCTTCCACAGACACATATCTGTAGCAATGCTGACCTGGCCAATATTAAGCAAACCTATAGCTGCATCATGGCTTTACGGTATGATTGTTCACCAAGCAGATGTCACTGAAAAGAATTCCACAGACTACGTGTACAATAGGGTCATAAGTAAGATTAAAACAATCTGGTCCTTTAGGAACCCACATTAAAAAAATAAAAAATAAAAGTGTGTGGAGTGACCAGACTCTATTTCTGCTTTGCTTGGTCCACAAACCACCTTGACCACCCCTTATGTAATTTGTAAAGGACACACAACTAACTTAGGACTCAAAAGTATTTATATTCTTCAGAGCTGAAGATGAGATGTGGGTTATGGTAGGACATAATATATACACCAGTTGAGTTACAGTCTGTACAGAATACAACTGAAGAACTAAACCCAAGCTGAACTCAACTGAGTCTGAAAAAGGATTAAACCTGGAATATGTTTATTAAGAAGAGAAGCTTTAAATGCTAAACACAAGTGTCATATCTCTGTGACTGACCTAATAAGCATGCATAGAATCTTTCTAATTGTTTGGAGATCAGTGGGTTGCTCTTTAGGTCACTTATATTTTTACATAGGACATGCTTCAGCTAGACAAAAAATGATACTTGATAGACTTCAGGAATGATACTGGGAAAAAAGACACAGCATTCCAACTAACTACAGCCAAAAATCCTTCAAGAAATTAGCAAAGCAGAATAACATGGTGTGCATCATACTGGGGCATTTATTTATTTTGTTAGTTTGATTGGGTAATACAAACCCTTCATAGATAAGGTGATTACAAAATAGGAATAGCAGTCAGAGTCCTGGCATAAATTACTAAAATCCCCACCTCACTTTTGTCAAGATCAGCATCATTCCCAAGCCAAATTTCATAAAACGGATACACTACTTGAAAACAGCAATGAGAAAGGGATCACTGGAGACTTGGAGTCTGGCAACCAAGTTCTGGGAAATTCTTTTGAAAAAGTGACTAAACTGGAAGCTGAGAGAGGCCTTCCTGAGCTTTTAGGGGAATCTGTACCCTGGACACAATACACTCATCATAGAAAATCAGAGTCTGTGTCGGTCAACCATTTTCTAAATTTCAGAAATTACATGAGGATCTTGGTTTTTATGTATATAAAAATCCAAAATGAAAATCAAACCACTAAAAAAAAAAAGAAAAAAAAATTAAAATAAAAAAAACCAAACCAAACCAAACCAACCAAACAAACAAACAATAAATGAATAAATAAATAAATAATTAAAAAAACCCAAAAACAAAAACTAAGCCACAAATAATTTTTCATTATCTAAGTTATTCTCTATGGATTTTTGGTTGGTCATATTAAAACTGTGTATGGATCATGACCATTACTACAAACGTGATGATGAAATGTCAAGTTTTCCCTTTCAGACCAAAAGCATTTTGTAATTTTGAGTGACCATATGCCGTTGACATTGTGACATTATAGAACACATACTCTATTATTAGTTGGGACAATCTGTATATATTTCTTCATTTTAATACCAAATGCATTGTTTTGTTGTCCTAGACTGCCTTCACCAAATAAGTATCCCCATAACTCCCTTTTCAATTAAGAAAAGGAAGTTGCATGGTTTTCTACCTGTTCATGAGGTTATCTATTATAACTTACATCATGACAATCATTACTAAACATTTAAAAGGAAAAAAAAGTTGAATAAATTATTTTGTTCAAGACACACATAAACTGCCCTAGAAATGGTAAAATTTGAGAAAAGCTTATGGCAATCAAACAGCTGCCGTGTCAACCAGCATTTACAGCACAAAATACTAATATTGTAATAAAATAGAAATGTTGATTCTTCCACTCAGACCAGAATAAAAAACTGGATGTTCATAACCAAGTACCTCTGTAATTCTTATGCTACTTAATAGTGAAAACTGCCCTTGATTTGACTGTGTCACAATTTGATTTCAAAGGCTGGTGATCTCTTTATCTTTCAGGAAATGTTTATCAGCCCTTAGAAATCATTCTGCATATCAGGCAAAGCTGCCTATTTACACTTTTTAATCCTGGAAGGGTGGTAGTCAGTGGAATGATGAAAAGAAGTGACCAGTGACTGAATGGTACTTACATTTTTCATACAATGTTCTATAAGATTTATATAATGCAGTTTAAAACTATCTGATTTTCCTCATGCTGAAGTTTATTACCTTGTTCATTTATTCACAGAAAGTCAAATTATATCAAAGAATCAATGACAGGGTCTCTGGTCATAAACAACTCTTATCTGAGAACGAATCATGGCAAACTGGGAGGAATGGGAATGAGGATTTCATTTAGTGATATACATTAGTTCTCAAATATCTGACTTTAGATTGATTTCATCAAACAAAACTATGCTTACCACTTTTTCTTCCTTTTCAGGAAATTGTAAGGATTATAGAAAACTGAAATTTGATGAAAGGTAATATATGAGAAATACATAGCATTTAAAGATTCAGTAAAATATGTATTAAAAGTCACATGCTAGGAACAGGTTTAATGTTCTGGTTTTAGATGTTCCTTCTCTTTTTAAAGCTTTTATGTCTATTCCTACCTCACATGTAGATGTAGAAGAAAAATTATCCTGTATATAAAGGCAAAAATATATTGCAGACACTCAATAAATTTTGAATATAAGCTTCATGTTAAAATTAATTTCAAATGTAAATTGAAGGGGTTTTATAAATGAGTTTTAGTATGTAAAGATAAAACAGAATGTCATAGGGGACATACATGTACCGTCTTAATTAATAAGATGAAATTAATGATAATGATCTCTAAATTTTATATTTGAACACATTTATCAAGGTAAATTTAGGAAAACAGATAGTTGGTGTGCCACGGGGTTTTTTTGTGAAGAATATTTTTAAAACATCATTTACCACCCATTTTTTAAATATTACTCTGCTTTTTTTTTTTTTTTTTTTTTTTTTTTTTTAATCCAAAGATAGAAAATATTTGGTGGGCTAGATGAGGGAAAGCAAGTCTCTTTTGTATTCACAGATGGATAAAGACATCCTGCTCTTTGCTCAGCTTTAATCAGGCTTTTCTAAGGTAGGTTATGAACTTACTAAATGTGTTTTTTTGACCTGCATGTGAAGCAGGCAAGTTCCCAAAAAGAAAAAAGGGATCAGGTATTCTCTGATAAAGCACTCCAACCTTATCTCATTTAGTCTGGTCCTTAGCAGGCAGAAGGATGCAAGTTTCCAGTTCATCAAATTCTCAGAATGTTGTAGACAGCACCACTTGCCTGAACTGTGGCAGTAATGAACAACCCCACAGCACCCCCAAATTGCATCCCAATCTGTTGAAGAGTAGCAGAAATGTAAATACCTTATTCAAAAGTCTCGCAAACAGGTACAAAAATCTAGATGGCTGTTTCCCAGTGGTTGTAAATCAGCTGTCTAAATGCCATCTTAACTCTGGGCTATGAAGACTATTGTAAAAATAATGTGGTGTCTTTTGCTGTAATACCTGTGGAGACTGTACAGCCCTGTAAAAAAATCCTTCTTCACTGCACAGCTCAATCTCTGATTAACTTCAGCTCAATAAAATCAATGACAAAGTCTTCTTTGCAAGAAACTTTTCCTAATCTACAGGTGGGTGTTTTGTGTGTGTGTGTGTGTGCACATGTATGTACATCCATCCATTTCACATGAAACTTAGAATTAATATATACAACTTATTCATGCTTATCATGTGAAATTAAAGCTCTGATAAGCTAAATCTATTTACTTTCAGGGACTGCCTACTGGAGTAAATTCACCATTCAGTGGTGTCCAATAGGGAATATGCCAGTAAGAACCTGGACATAGTCATCACCAAATAAACATGGGCTACTGAAAGTGAGTAGTGATCAAAAAATTGGTCTAAAATGCTCAATGGATGTTAAATACTTTGGCTCTGGCACTTAACCAAGAGAACTAGAAGAGAAAATGCCAAGTATAAAAATAGAAGCATTACTTTTACATCACATTTAATACACTTCCATATTTTTCTGTGTGCTGTTGCCATCACTCTGACTTGTCATGATAACTTGTTTCTGGCTCTTCCTCTACTTCTGTTGATCCAAGTGGCTCATTCAATATCCACTAATACAGGCAAGGGAAATCTTTCCATGACTTCAGTGAACTCTGGATCAGATCTCATATTTTCTTAAACTTCCACATCCTTTGAGACCCCAGCTCTCACATTTTACCTTAGAAAATATTGTCTTCACGAATGGATATTTTTTTACTATGAAAATCAGTCTTTCCTTCTTTTTGAGGAAAGTGATGCCAGCCTCATTATTTATATCACATTTAGCAAACCCACAGGAGTTAAGCAAATCTGGAACCCTCCAGGAGATTGACTGCCTTGATGAGTGTAGCGTAAGTCACCCAGGCTGAGGCCATTCACTCAGTTATTTCCATGTGTAAATATTAAGTTACCATACACTGTAATGGAACTAACAGTGCCTGCCCCAGGTCAGGTGCAGTGAATGAGCTCTGGTTCAGTACCAATAGTTACACACACCCAGCACCCTTTGCTTGCACATGGACATACATTATCTCAGACACTGAGACCAGGTTCTCTGTAATTTCACATCCCTGGGACACCACAGCCTTCTTTTGTTGTAGCCCAGCTCTTACCCTGCAGGTGAAATTGCACCCAACCTGCAGTTACTTGATTCCACCTTTGTTGGAGAAGGGATGAGACACATGACCCACATTCAGACCCATTTGGAGAAGGGTATGTTACTGCTGTAATGGCTGACTCTTTTGAGCTTAAAAACAGATCTGCCCTCCCTTAATGATCCTCTAATCAGTTTAGAAGATTGTTAGCCAAACATGTGGTTGCATTTTGTAGATTTGGACCATGAGAGGAGGGGCATGGTGAGACAAATTTTTTAGTTTATAAGGCACCTTACAAAGTCTTGTTTCACATGGGCCACTTATTTCTGTGGATTGTCTCTGTACAGAACACACAGAACTTCTGTGCCATCGCTTTATAAACAGTAGTGCAAAGTCTAAGTTTTCCATGCCAAATTTACAGAGGAGAAAATATCAGTGATATTTCTTCCACCGTACCCAAAACGTATCAAATGATTCTTCAATCTGGCCAAAACAGAAAGAACATTATACCTTAAGTCATAGCTTTTTATGAATTTGCTACTAAAATACCAATGAATTTCCCAAGCCAAACTGTTAATAGGAGCTGCTTCTCCACATGACAAGTCCCGATTTAGTTTGTTTTTTTTAATGTACCAGACTTTTATGTCTAAAAACTTCCATACTTTCATTATGAAAAAAAATATTTTTCACATTATAAATATGTAAAGTAACCTTTTGAAACTTCTTTATGCCTAATTCATCTAATTTGGTGTTGCTTTCTACTGAGCTACAATTATTATGTTCCCTGAGCTCCTTGGTTCAGTCATCATTCATCAGTTCTCAGACTAAAAGGAGTTTTTACAGCTGGGTCATAAACCAAATCAATGGAAATGTTGATGCAGTATTAACTATATCAATCCTAACAGGTGTCTCTATAATAGCCCTTGTAAAAGAAACACCTCTATGCAGTTCACCAGCAGGCTCCAAGGAGTGTGCAGAAGGAAGGAGCAGGGAATAATGAGTAATTAGGGTTTTCACTAACCAGAAAGATAGGTTCTTTCAATTTTTGTCCATTAAAAGTCACACATGTAAGCATTGTGGTAATATAGATCTCAGCTGCACACTTCCAGTAAACTCATGATGAAATATTAAAAACTAACCCCAAAGAGGAATGGCTAATCTTCCAATTAACTTACTCATTGCATGCAACCCCATGAGCTCTGCCACATTCTTACATGCAGATGTCCATGGAAGGGATTTTTAGCAAGAAAAATGGTGTCTGTTGGAGTGATTGGTAAGAAAATATGCCACTGATCTGACATATTTAACATTTAAATCACAGTTTAGGAAATGTCTTTGCACTGTGTGTTGGAAGGCCAAGCTAAGAATTTCCAGGAGAGGTGACCAAGAGCCCACTGCAGAAAGCACCACCACAGCCCTTGGAGGTGCCTCAGGACAACACTCTGTCACTAGGAGCCCTTTTGGGGTGCATTCCTGTACACAAAATACACTGCTCTATAAAGTTAGTATTGCGGCACTATGTGCTTCATAACTTTTTTCTTTTTGGAGCTTTCCTTCTAGGTAAGATCTCCCTCTGATTCGTGCAACTCCATCTATGTCGCATGAACGACCCCTTGCCATTTCTCATCCCTTACTTCTCCTGCAACCCTGCAGAGCACTAGCATCTTCCTGATGCTTTGGACACCAGTACATATGCATATCCTAGAAGGAAGTGTTATTCACTGATTTCCCCCAAGAGAAAGCTGAGGCACCTCCAGTGGTGATTAGTCAAGCTCTTTATTAACTTATGTATGAGTCACAACGGGCTAAAATACATGATTAATTCAATTTCTAATGACACAATAACCGGTAGCAAAAAGAACGACCACAGTGTGCAGAACACCTGCTCCTGGTCAAAACCCAGGAGCCTTTGTATAAGAGAATTTAAAAATGCAGGAACACATTTTCATTGCTTAGGTTGTTCCTGTGTAGCACAAAACACAAGTTTGTCCTAACCTCCAGAGAGCAACTTTGCCTATGAAATATTAAACAAATTTAATGGGAAACACAGAAAACATGAGTGTTCTGTCAGCATGGTTGTTTTTCTAAGGAGTTTGCACATCCCTTTGAACACAACACTTCACTGGACAGGCACAAGGGCTCTTCCCCAGGTGCCACACACCAAACATCTGAGGCTTCCAAGCAGACAAAAGTCCTTGTCCTTACTGCAGTCTCCTTTACTGTGCCTCACAGTGGCAATGTCCAATCCAGGTCAATAGGACTCAGAAGCACCATACTTGCTGACTCTTTTTGAACATTCATTTATCTTGTGGAAAAAAATGACATGTTAGGAAGTGTCTACTAAGGGCCACACATCATACGAAACACTTTCTCTCTCAGTGAATGAATTTCACTTCATTATAGGGGACAGCCAATATTTGCTCCATACTTGGGAACATTTACTGTTCTGATTCCTTTACACATTTTGTCCCAAGGCCTGCAATGTCTCTGAAGACCATTACATAGAAATTCTCCCCTGTAGATTAATATGATATTGCACAATAGGTCTAGAAACTGAATTCATGAAAGGTTTTGAGCAAAAAGAATAAAGTTTCCCCATTAGAGATTCTTGGATAGCTTGATTCTTTGCTGGTGGCATGCCTGGGAGGGAAAGAAGAGGGAGGGAGGAGACAAGAACCGCAGCAAAATAGGTTGCTGGAGAGTCTGTTGGGAGCAATTAAACTTGGATGTAAGCATGGCTCCCACAGGGGTAGAAAGGAATAAAACTCCTTCTCCTTCATGAAAAACAGATAAAGAACTCCATTTCTTACTTTTGTTATGCTCCAACAAAAGCCCCTTCTGTCCTCATTAGCACAGCTAGAGCTCCCTCTTCTGATTCACTCTCTCCTCCTCTTCAGGGTGTGGACCTTAATATTCTCATGAGCAATGGCAGGAGCACCTGGCTGGAGCCTCCACTACTGGGGTGGTGTGTTCCATATCCCATCTGTCAGCATCAGACTGTGATTCACAGAGACATAAAACTGAAGGATGCAAAATCTGGAACTGCATACAAACAGTTCAACTCAATAGGTTTCTTTAGACATGCTCCAAATATTTGTGCAGCAGGCTAGAACCAAAGGTAGGAGTATCATCTCCAGAGTAAAACTACCATTTGGAGGTAGTCACCCACTCAGGCTGCCTTGGGGTAACAAGTGTTTGCTGTGTGACTCTCTTCTAATGCTTGTGAAAGTTTGAGGTTTCTTTGAGGACCTGAATCAAAGATGTCCGAAAAAATGTGTGCTAAAGTTTTTCATTTTTCTGTAATAGTAGCAAGATCTTACACAAATTCCAAAACAGAATAATTTGGCAATCTCTCACAGCTAAAAATATTATTTTCTTTCAGTGAGAAAAAAAAAATTAAGTACTATTTGACGTTCATATTTTTATCATCTTGACATTATAAAACCCAAAGGAAAGACTAGCAATTCCCTTTTTGTGCTGCCAGCATTCGTCTGCCTTTGATTTCCACTATGCTATGCCTAAATGTGCAAGTGCTCTTCAGAGAGGCCTGATAAAAAATATGAAGCATGAGGAATATATTCTTCACATTTCTTTGGAGGGCGAACTCAAAATGGGGAGTCACACACTTCTTAATGAGCCATTCTGTTTTCAAGGCATGTTCACGTAGAATTAGCTCAGTCTCTCTAAAATAAAAAGTTAATACTAAGGGGGAAATGTTCCCCACTGTTTAATCCCCTCTAGCACCGCATCTGAAATCCAGCCAAGTATCACATGTGTACAGGGCTCAGTATATACAGAATGTGTACAAACTCAGCAAAACACAATTGCAGGGCTTTTATCGAGAAAAAAAACAGGACTGACCTTTTGACAGAGAAAATGCTTCTTTCTCACGCAGTTACATCAAACTGGCTTTATATTTCATCAAGCATTTTGCTTTCCTTTTCATTTTCTTTTTCCTTTTTTTTTTAATTACTATTTTAAATTTTTTCCCGATCATCCAGAACCTGTGGGAATAATCATTATGTTCATAATCCTTCCCCTACAACCCTCCTTCTGCTCCATCCCTTTCTTTTTTTAGCATGTTGGCAGCCCTGATCAATGTTGATTCATTGAAGGGAACAGAATCTGCAAACTCTACGGTAACACTAGACAAGCTGCTACTAGAAGCAGCTGCAGTTGCAGTTCGCATCTCACTGGGGGTTTTTCAGAAAACCCACCCACAACACACTGAGGGAATTCTCCCGGACAAGCTGCAGGTGCTATGGATATTTTCATTTAATATTCATTCTTGCAATTCAGCACATTTGTAATCCATGTGGTAAACTGTTACTTACATTTCTCCCAATGGACCACAACCAGATGTCGAAAATAAGAAGTCCGGTGGAGATATCGCTTCTTCTTCTCTTCGTTGTGCATTTCAATGGGCTTAAAGCAAATCTCTTTTCTCAGGACAAAAGAATGTGCTTTTATATTTAAAGACGCTTTTGTTGACATTAAGAACTAAAAAATATATCCAGAAATTGCTAGTATGTTTTGTTTATTTGTAGCCTTTTCTACTATATACATCACCATCACGCTTTTCTGTTCTGAAAGCATGACAGAGTTTTTAATTTTTTGAGATTAAAAAAACCAAACAACTAATACTTGAGGGTTTTTGTATTTAAATATATATCACAGATTGTTGGGTCTTTATTTGTTTATTTGTTCGGGTTTTTTAAAAGACAAAAGAAAACCGTAGCATTTTATCTGATGCAGTTTCAGAAGCAATCCCCCACAATACTCACAAATTACAGCAAATAATCTGCTATTGTCTTTGTTTTACTGTACTCTGCTCATTCCTAACATCTCTAGATACATTCTAGCAGTACTTCAAATAATATTAAAACTTTCTCTAACAACTTCTCCATAAAAAAGTAGGTGTGGGAGAACAATCACCTAAAGCCTCAGGTACAAAACTGTTCATGTTTCTATACAATTTTAGGGTAAAAATTATATTCTGGAAAAGAATGTCTCCAGCTTCCTAACTTATGCATGTATCTCCAAACTCATAAACACTGACAGGACAGTAGATACAGGTAAGAAAATAGATGGTTTTTTCCTTGGACATCTTTAAATTTTGAAAAGATTTTCATATTTTTCTCTGTGTGAAAACCATTCTTGTTTTCTGTACTGAATATTTACCTAAGGGCCCTAGAAAAAAAACAGTGTTCCATATGGATAAAGGATGTACATCTTTATTGAAGTAGATAACTGTTGTCCTAAAAATTTGTCAAAATTTGTTCAATCTCACTGAGCAAAGTCATACTCTTCCTGGCACTTCTGAGTCAGAAAAAGAACAGCATCTTTACTGAATCTCCTTGAGAAGACAGTTTGAATGAACATAAAAATCTGGTGAATGAGGATACCACACTGATGCATTTAATTGGTTTATTAGGGCCCCCAAAACTGGTTTCTTTTGCATCTGTCTCTCCAAAGTCAAGAATTCCAGCATAAGCTTAGGTCATGATTAGATTAGTGACCTCATCCTGGTCTCATATTGCAGACACTGGCCGTGACCTCCAGTTTCAGGGCACATGGGGTGAAATCCTAGCTATGCTCAAGCCAGAGGGGCCCAGGATGGTTTTCTCCTCACATTCTTGAGTCCTTCAGGCTTTGCAGCTGTGCTGCAAAAGGGGACATGGCTGTAGAATCCCAAAGGTAAATTGATTGTCCATTCTACATGTGAAAATGCTCATGTAGAAAAGGTTAACTTCTTTTAATTAGGAAAAAAAAATGAAAATAAGGGAAAAATAAAACACTTCTAAAAGATTGTTTGGAAATGTTTGGAAGAAAAGGCTGCTTGCCTCAGAGGAGACAGTATGTGAAGACAATGCAGGGTAACAGAGTAAATCCTATAACTGTGCAGCTACCAAAGATATACAAGAAATAACATCAGTAGGTATATGGCATATGCTTGAAATTCTGCTTTGCCAGGGCTGCTGTGGCTTCTTCATGAGAATTACAGATCTGTGTGCTGTGGTGGGAGAGAGGTAAAAAAGCTCAAGGGCCCAAAGCAGTGCTTTTTCCATATGCCTTACCATTACTGAAACACCTGAGCTAAATAACCTATGTTAAGCTGCTGTAAAACAAAAAAATTCAATAGCTCTCATTATAGCCCAGAATTTCTCATTTCCTACTTGTGGTGGGATGCTGGTTGCACCCTGGGTTGCTGTCTGGAGCATATAATGACAGTGGTTCAGGGCCCTTTAAAGGTATTCTCTTTTTACAATGCCAACAAGGTAGTGGCAGTAAAAAAGAGAAGGGGGGAAAGAATCGAGCCCATAACAATACTGGTGAATGAGAAGCATATGTGCTGACAGAGGAATGCGTTCTGCAGGGAGCTGCATGGAGTTAGTTAAATCCGCATGGCCCACGGACTCAGGGATGGGACAGCAAGTAAGGAAGGCTAGTGAGAAGGTGACAGGAGACACCAACAAAAAATCCAGTTGATAAACAGATGGGTGTTTTGTGTTTTCACATGTGACCATGACAGGAAGAATATTTTTAGAAGTGTTTTCAAGGGAAGACAAATGTGAAAAGGCAATGGCAAAACAGTCTCTAGACTCTGGGCTCCACGGAGCTACATAAAGAGATAAGCATTCAAAAGTGCTTAATTTACATTCCATTCTCAAAAATTCTGTCTAACAGTTAAGATGTTATCTACTACTAAGTTTCAGTGCCCAAATCTCCTTTAAAAATGGAAATTCATTGTCAGGTCATTTAAATGATTTGAACACTTTATTGTGACACTTTTGTCTTTAATTAAACCAAGCTTCTGATCATTCTAATAAGCATGTAAATACTAAGTAGTGTTTATCATTTAAATAGTCTAAATGGAAATAATAAAAGATTATTTATTTCAACAATGTAAGCCACAGCTGTGAAATAGAAGACTAATTGCACTCATACAGATTTCAATTCATTATTTTTTTTTTTAATCACATAATAGCCAGATATAGACAACACAACTGTTCAAGATGAGATATGAAGATGTTGCTTTAGATTGTTTCATTTCTGTGGTCATGAAAAATGAAAATTCAGAGCAAATATGGAAAGTAAAAAGGAAGAACTCAAGGTATTGTTTTCACATAGTACATACTTGGAGCTTCTTGTTCTGATACAGATTATTACAGGGAGGAATAGTTCACAGAAAAGGTATTTTTAAAATAATCTGAAAAAAATTAAATATATGCCTGGATACTTGGCATTTTATGTGAGACAATACTAAATACCACTCTTTTAGTTAGCTTAGATGAAATTTTTATGGAAAACTTATCATTATCTTCACAGGTTTTCTCTAGTCCATACTTTAAGCTTTTCCCTACTTGTTTCCCTTACTCTGCCCTGTCTTTTTTCCAATTGCCTTTACAATTGTTTGCTTCCCAAACTTCATTTTCTTCATTCACGAATCCAGAGCAAGACATTTTCAAACCAAAATCTCAAATAACACTCAGATTTCTCTAGATCTTTGTTCTATTTTATCCAAGCAATGCCCTCTTGGTAAAATATTACAGTGATAATGTCTTCTTGGCAGTCCTTGCTTTCTGTTATCAATATGAGACTTTGGACTGAATATCTTCAGGCTATTGTTTTTGGTGGTGGTTTGTTTTTTGGTCTTTTTTTTAGTTTAAAACTTTCTTGGTGAAGTTCATAATTTATTCACACAATCACAGAATAAACTGATTTAGAAGCAACCCACAAGGAACATTGAGTCCAACTCCTGTCCCTGCACAGGACAGCAACAAAAATCACACCACACATCTTAAGGGCATTGTCCAAATGCTCCTTGAGCTCTGTCAGGCTGGTGCTGTGACCACTTCCCTGGCGAGCCTGTTCAGTGCTCAAACACCCTCTGGGTGAAAAACCTTATTCTGATATCCAACCTAAACCTCCTCTGACTCAGTTTGGTTCCATTCCCTCGGTCCTGTCACTGTCACCACAGAGCAGAGATCAGTGCCTGCCCCTCCTCTCCCTCTTCTGGGAAGCTGTAACTGCAGTGAGGTCTCCCCTCAGTCTCCTCCAGGCTGAACAGACCAAATGACCTCAGTCACTCCTCACACGGATTCTCCTCAAGGCCCTTCACTGTCTTTGTTGCCTCCTTTAGACACTCTCTAATGGCTTAACACCTTTTTTACCTTGAGGCACCCAAAACTGTCCCCAGCACTGGAGGTGAGGCTGCCCCAGTGCAGAGCAGAGCAGGACAATCCCCTCCCTTGCCTGGCTGGCCATGCTGGGCCTGATGCCCCCAGGACAGGGTTGGCCCTTCTGGCTGCCAGGGCACTGCTGGCTCATGTTCAAACTTGCCATTGACCAGTCTACTAAGTATATCTTAGTCATATTGGAGGAATTACAGAATATTCTGTCATAGAAATTTAGCAGATAGTCTCAACAAAGCTTCTTTTGATCTTCTGCTGAGCTTTCTTCCTTTCTAAGATTCTTCTTCAATGCATAACACACCTTAAAAGCTGAAATTTCTGGACTTTTAAGACTAACAATAGAATTTATCTTTTTTTTTCATACACAATTCCACTGACTTCTCCTGTGACAGCATTTGAAAGTAAAACCTCCTAGATTTACATTACGTTTAAAGACCTTTGCTCCTGTGGGAGTTCTGGACTAAATAGAGTCCATCAACACATCTCAAACCTTTTTGCTTTTTAGATTTTCCCTTGCTTAGCAATGCTAGAAAGTAAGTGGTTCCAATTAAAGTTAAATGTCACTCCTTTGTTTGCCCACAATGATGAAGGGTTCAGACAAGTTCATAAGAAATAAAATTTCAATATCATTTTGATCTTGTATAAAAAATTATCATTACTCAGTTTAGATCCTATGAAACTCCCAACACATCTGGCAAAAATGTTAGTTCTTAATTTTCAAGTCTGTATACTCCAGAACATGTATGGATGTCCAAACCTACTCCAGTGAAATTCCACATGAACAGAGCCTTCAGAAAGTGAATGGATCACATCTGAGAGAGCTCAATTTCAAGGGCATGGAGAACTTTGCAAGCTGAAGCCAAAAGATATGATTCATATCAGATAAAGTATGAACTGCTTCTGCAAATGTAACCCTTGGGGATACCTAATATTGCTTATGAGGAGATGGGAGTCCAAGGAATAAGGTCAGAAGAACTTTGTAACTAGAGAAAAAGATTTTAAAATATCAAGAGAAAACTATCAGTGGGAAAAGGTTTCACAGCTCTCAACAAAAAGTCAAAATATGCTTCTTGGAACTTGTTAGTATATATATTTTTAACTCCCATTTGGATTGTCTGGGAAAAACTCACTCTCAAAATGCTCTGAGACATTTTTCATAATTGTCTGAAGGTGAGGGTGGCCTACAAAGTGTTTCAATTATAAAAGAAAATATACCAGCACATTTCCCTTCAGCACACATGGGCTTCAATTCAGCAGAGCTCTTGATTTGGTGTATGAGCTATAAGTGATTCCTTCACTAAGATCTCATTGGAAGAAAGGAAACCCAAGAAAAGCAGTGAGACTATTTAGTCCGTGAGTTACCCAAATGCTGTTAACTGCCGGCTAGGTCACAATTTTTAATCAGACTGAAGGTTTTTTGATATGGCTTCACATTTCTACAGTAATGTTGGAAATGCTCAAGTTCCATAGAGGATAAAAAAATATATGAGAACTACTTCTCTTTCTGCAACTTCATTTTCCTCTGTGCAAGTAAAGCTTACCATTTGAGGCACAAGGGAATAAAAAGACCTGTTAAAGAGTTACTCTCTTTTTGTCTTAAAAGAAGGTGGAACAATATTCTGACTAAACAATGGATCAGTTTTCCAGAGACAAAAAGATGGCAGAGTTAAAGCAAAAATTGTAACTAGAAAAACAAACAAACAAAAAAGTGCATTTATGCCAGATAAAGCTGCAAGTCCAAATAATGTGATTTCACAAGCATTAGTTAAAGGCATTAAATTAACTGACATTCTTAAAAATGAAGGAGATTCCTGAGGATTAGGAAGTGGCAAATACAACTCCATTAGTTTAAAAAGGGTCAAGAGATTAAAGACCAAGAAACTGAGACCAGGGAGTTTAACATCTGTCGAAGGGAAATCTTGGAAACCTTAAACTGTGCAGTAGGAAGAACACCTGGGAAAGTGGTTTTGCTAAGCAATGTGGAATCAAGCAGTTTGTGTTTAAGTAACTATAAATGCCAGTAATTAATAGACCTGATCTGCTGGAGTTACTTGAAAATAACACTCCTGTGATAAGAGGAGGTGAACTTACTGGCTGTACATAGCAACATTCAGTGAGACACTAGAATGTAAAAAAAGAAAGATGAGGCAATAGGCCAAAACCCATGCTGGATAGTAATGATGTTTAAGAATGTGGAAGAAAGGTTAGGATCTTTTTAAATTATAAAATGGTTCAAATGGGAATAACTGAGTGGTCAGTTTGGGTTCTCTGTAATAGAAAATATGGATGTAAAATACTGTCAGTTTAAAGCTATTAAAAGTAATATTCAAGCATAAAGTAAATCTTGATATTGTTAAGTTTTGTTCGTTTATGCATTGTACGACTATACCATTACTGACTTTAAAAACTGAATGGATTGTGAGGAGGAATCTCAAATGTATATTGCCATGTGGTCTTGCTTTTATGTCTTCTATTCATCCATTCTGATTTGCTCCATTTAGAGATTGCTTGGAACTAGACACAATAGTGTTTGGAATAAAAGTCATTACTATCAGTGTTTTTGTATGGAATACAATGGAGTTTCAGTAAGACTGGGACCCTTAAATAGGAAGTCTGAAAAGGATTAGTCAATGGTTATGTATGTGATTTTTCTGAGCAGTGGAAGTGTGTAAGAGCACCTGAGCTCTCTAGCTTAAAATCCAGGGGTGGTTTTTGAGGAAGGTTTAAAATCCAGGAGCACCTGGGCAGATGCTTTGTGCTGGTGAACATGTTCTTCTACTGCCTCTGGTTTAGTTTTCCCTTCTGTTAAACAGAGATAATAAAGCCAGCATGTTTTATGAGGTTAAAGGTGTTAAAGTTGTGAATTCCTGTAAAAACATAGAATGGGAAGATATATAGAAATACAAAATATTTTTCCTCAGAAGAAAATGTGTGGCATATTAAGCACAGAAGGAGTTCTCATTTGGTGTGAATCAAAATAAGCACTTCACTTCACAGACCTACTGTCTCAGGTTATAAACCTTTTGACAAAACTTGGGTATTAATATGTCTCCAGATGCATTTGACCTCTTTCTGCTATGCCATCATCAAACTTGTTACTGAAATAAGGATGTTAGCTACAATTGGTCATGAAAAGAAAATACAGCACAGATTTAATTACCTGTGCTGCTTCTCAGAGAGGGACATGATATCCTAGGGAGGGCCTGTGCTCTCAGGTGACACAGAATTAAGTTGTCACTAGACGTTCTCCTGAGAAAACTTCCTGAGTCTGTTATTTGACTGGCTGATCCCTGATGCACCAGTTTCTCTGGCAGGTTCTAGGGAAAGGTCTGTCTCCCCACAGGAGAATATCCTGAGCAGTTCAGTCTGCCCCCAGCCTCGCTCTCCAGTGGGATGACTGGCACATTGGGAAACTGGACTTGACAGAGTTCATGGACCCAAATCACCCAGAAGAGAGTGAGCACAGAACTTCCAGCACAAAGTAGATGAAAACTCTTTTCATACACTGTGGAGAAACCAAATGAGGATTTTAAAGAATAATTAGACCAACAGGAAAGGAAACATTGGTCAAAAAGTCTGTTTGAAAAGCAGGTTTTCTAAGCAGATGCATTATGACTCCTAGTGAAGGAAGTTACTTCTTTCAGTTGCTGGATGAAATGCCTCCCAAAGCACCTGTTTTCTGTGTTTATCCTCAAAGGAATACAAACGTCAAGGTTTTTTTTTTCATAGCTTTTTGAGGTAAGTTCTGTCTCCCAAAATGCAGCTGTTTGCAGTGTTGATTTAATCACTATTTTTCAGTATTAATCCCTATGTTTTTCCCTTTGTTCAACAGCACAGAGGAGGCTAAAACAGGGAGCTCAAGCTATCCAAATTGGTTACTTGCCCCTAAGTATTCATTTGCATTCCTCATTGCTGAACTGTGTTGGTTATTGTTTTCACCTACATGACAGCTGATTTTTTTTGACCACAACACAGTTCTTACGTTTTTTTGTTGTTTTTTTGGTTTTTTTTTTACATTCTGTGTTCATCTCTATTACGTAAGTCGATCTCAGAAAAAAATATGATATTTCCTGAAAACTAAAACCTTGTTTCCACTACTGCCGTGTCCATAGAACCAGGCATATATCAACATAGTTTTGTGGACTCCAGCTGGGTGTACTGATTTTAAACAACTAAAATTCTCAGCTGTGATATATTGTGGTAAATTAACTTCCCGTACTCTGGTTCACATTCACCCCATTTTGCTTTTTATAACTGAGACACCTTCCCTGGGAACATATCACATTATCTATAGTCTGTTAATAAAAAAGTGGACATATGAAAGATAAATGTATTGCCAGAGATTTGAGCTGTAATTACTTTTCCTCTGGACATGTCAGTTTAGGGTAATCATGTAGCGAACTTGCACCACTCAGACGAGTACCTCAAACTGTGTGATGAATCGGAGCTTTAGATCTTTCATCCAGGGTTGCTGATGGCAAGTGGGATTCAGCTTCAAGTTTAGGTACTGCAGTGTAGATGTCTAAAGAAAAAGATACAAGGAATGCTCCTTCACAATAAGTCTGGTTAGTCAGTGAAAATTACTCTTAGGTTTCTGTGAGAAAGATATTATTTTTTTCAATACACAAAGCACATTTGTTTTAGCCTGGCTGAATTTCCAATATTCTCCAAAGAACACAAAAATAAAAAAATTAACTTTTAAGAAAAAAAAAACAATTTTGGCTAGTAAAAGTTCTTGTATGATATTTCAGACAAAAAAATCCCCAAACACCTGGCTTTGTAGCCTTCTGCTTTTGACTGGAAGTTCAGGTTCCCTGGCTGAACCCTCTCCCCTAACTAGTACAGTGATATTCAGCCTCAGTAAGAAGGGGTGACTTGTCAGGTCCTGCAGGAAACAATCCTCTCAGCTCAAGCATTACAGGGCTTGGACCTTACTCTTATTAGGATGCACTAAACTCATCACTGCAGGGGAAAAAAAAGGTGATTTTCTCAAAGAGGTTTTGGAGGAATTTTCGATCAAAATGAAACAGAAAAGTACCAAAATGCCATATACACTAAAGTACTTTTCACCAACAATAAAATATCTAATCCAAAATTTAGACAATGATTTAGACAAACTTTTTGTCTTCTACACTCAACTAAAATCCCGATAATCACAAAGTATATATCTTTGGTAGATAGTGAGTCAAAAAGAACTTGATTTTTCTCACATTTTCCATGTTCACCTGAGTGATAAGTTCTCTGAAATAACATTATTTCTGCAGTACAAGCTCTTTTACAAGAAAGAGCACTCTAGGTTGAATTTTGGTCTTATGACCACCTCTCTGCATGTCCAGGAAAACAGCCTATATTTCACCATCTTAATGAAAGATTTCATTTTTTTGGCACCTGGATTTGGTCTGGTCAGACACAGCAGTCAGAGGAATAATGAAGGATGAGAAAGATGAGCATTGCACCAAGATAAGTTTCTTCCCTCTTCCGTGCCACAGTCTTCCAGTTGAAGTATTTGTAAAAGGTTCTTTATTTTACAAAGAGAAAACTACACACCAGCAAAACCAATCTATAAATGTTTTCTGCATGTTTCAAAAACATGGAGTTTCTTCATCTGTTGTAAATCAACCAAGCTCCAAGTGAAAATCTGACCTGACATTTAAAGTCATGGAACAGGTTGTGCAAAATACCAGGAAACAAGAACAGCTGAGCTGGGAAACTGCTGGAAGACCTAGGAATTGTTTTCCCCATTCATGTGATGGGGAAGATAACACTTACTACTCTCTCTAGAGTGTAGTCCTTTACAGACTAAGAGTGGCTTTGCATGGGAGCCCTTACACATTTTTGCATTAAAGCAAGCTGTCAAACAGTATCCATGAAGCTGCTTAGTTTCTTGTAGTTCAACATTTCTTAGAAACAACCAATGGAAAAAGATCAGAGGTTTAAGGGCTAGACTACTAAATTTCCTGAAGACTTTGAGCCAAATACCCAGTGAAATAATCACACCGAATAAGCATTAGCTTACCAATCTGCATTTTGTTCCATAGCCAAATAATGAAAATTTGATAAGACATGATGTTTTTTTAAGTGAAAAAAACCCACCTTAATTTACATTCTATATTGCAAAATTGGAGAAAATGGGCAATGAAATGTTAGAAAAGGGGTGAGACCAGCCAAAGCCTTGCTTGTTTTTCCAAGACTGTGCTAGGTGAAAAAA